>CM038141.1:52433676-52808154 GCA_021437245.1 Aegilops speltoides
CCCTTGTACTCTCTTATGATGATCATGATGCATACACTTGTTGGGTATTTTACCACGCGAATGATAGGTTTTGCACTTCCGCTAACCTCATTTGTTTTTCCGAGTGTTTGTCATGTTCTTTCATTTTGAAGGAGTCACAAGGCATTGCCGTCATGAGCCATATTGGCTATGTGAAGGCATACACAATGTGCGACACCAACATTTTCGACATTCTCATAAAGGTGAACTCCTTCTCTTTGAGCCATCCTCAAATATGCATATTGGATGGGTCACTCTTTCATTGTTGTTTCCTTCTTGTTGTCTACATGATACATCTCGTGGACGGAGGAGCGACATTGGAGATTGGCTCTATGGACCTTCACATTGAGGAGCGCTCGCACTTATTGGATGAACCTTCGAAACTCCACTCTTGCCACGACATTGAGCATTGGTACACCAACACCTCCATATTTGTTGATTGTGCTCATACATGTCATGCTCGATGGACATATCATACTCACCACAAGTTTGCACCCCATGCATGGATTGACTCACATTATGATTGCCTTGTTGCATCTTGTATTCCCATGTCATCCATAATATATGAGCTTGTTCACTTCCTTAGCAAATTTGTTGTGATCTACCTTGATGGCATATTCATAAATCATGATCATATTGTCTACCGTCAATTCTATGATTACATACACATATTGAGCATCCATTGCCATGTTCATGCTCTTGATAAACCGTCTCTCTATGACATCATTTTGCACAATGGTCACATTAATCACATTCACCACACCTTTGTGCATACGACAAATGAATTTGCTCACATGAATGCTTTGCATATCATTCTACACCATCTTGATAAGCGTCATGCGCTTTCTCACGCACTATCTTGCCGCACAGACTCATTCTTACATGATGGACACTTTCTATGCGCTAACCATTGTATTTCCAAGTGTCGCTTGTGTTTGCTCTTTGTGCATGTCTATCACTCCGGCGACACCTTGGACTACTTGGATTGCGCATGTCTTCAACTTCCTTCAACTACATGTCCGTCCACAACAACCGTTTCCATGGTGATGAGGTTTTCGATCCGAGGTCGGATCTTTCCCAAGGGGGGAGATGATGCGGAGCATCCCACGTTCATCCCCATGTACACTCCGACTACTCTCCAAGCCCCAAGAGGACATATGATGAGACCTCTAACATACGCCATTGGACACAAGGTGAATTCACTCCTCTTCGAACCGTCACTTTCCACATGTGAGACATGGCTCCTACCTCATGCATGGACCTTGCCTATACTCAGGTACAACCGAGATGACCATGGAGAATCAAAGGACCAAGGCAAAACATGGAAGAGGAGAAGGAAGAAGAGCTAGCTGCTACAGGCCCCGAACATCCGGCCCCAGCCTGAACATCTAGACCAGCCCGGACATCCGGTCCGACCCCGGAAATCCGGTGCCCATCACATAACGCACCCGAAGCTGAACACCGTCAGCCTGGACATCCGGCCAGAGGCCCGGACATCCGGCTCTTCCCGAGCCGCCGGACAACCGACCCCCAGCCCGAACATCCGGTCCCCGCCCATCCAGAGAGCTCCGAGACCGGCCACTCTAGCCCGGACATCCGACTGCTAGCCCGGACATCCGGCACCTCACGAAGGGCCGGACATCCGACCGACGCCCGGACATCCGGCCTCCCCTGCCTGCGTGCAGCACATCTGGGCCGAGTCCTATGTACCCATTCGCCCCTTAGACTAAATATACTCCCCCTCCACCTACGTTTTAGGGTTAGCATTGGCTTAGCTCATTTGAGATAGAGCATTGCTCATCCATATGGATCTCCTCCTCGTGAGAGACCGCGGCCTCTTCGGAGAAGATCCACCTGGATTCAAGACCTCTTTACGGGAAGATCCCTCGTGGATTCAAGACCTCCTCACGGACATGAACTACAGCCACTTGTATCGTCCTTTGTTGGATTTGGACCGTGTATCTCTTTGTTTTTCTTGGATCTGGCACATGTGTGACTTTATTCTTGTTGGTTGACTATTCTCTCGTGTTTTTCTCTCGTTCCCTCCTCGTGTTCATTGTGTTCCTCGTACGGATCCTCCCGAAACGTCAAAGATCGGACTCTAGGGTTCTACCCTACATCACCAGTCCCAAACTGCAAAAATGAAAAAGAGTTAATCTCTTGAATAATCAAACAAAAATTTCCAATGGAGTCAAAACCTTTACTTTTATCGCTTGGGAACCGCCACTAGCGTGCTTTGCATGGAAGATGTTGATAACTGATGGTCGTGAAATGAATAAGAAGGGTGCATGTCTCAAAATATTATTTATCTCTGTTTTAAAACTTGAGCTCTGGCACCTCTGCAAATCAATGCTTCCCTCTGCGAAGGGACATTCTATTTACTTTTATGTTGTGTCATCACCTTCTCAAACAGGCGCCAGAAAGTGAGTAGAGCACAGCTGTCATGATTTATGCATTGTGTATAGCTAATATTGGGTGCATCATAATTGTATCTTTTCTACCATGAATTACAATGTTTAGTCGCTGCTTGAACTTTGGAGGTGCTCTGCATTTATGAATTAGAAAGGGCTAGCGAGATACCACTATTGTCATATTATATCATGGTTGTTTTGACAACGTGTTACTGTTTGAGATCTCTTATTATTGCTCGCTAGCTGGTTATGTCATTAATATAAGTTAATCTAATCTTTAAATGTTATTGTCGACATGGTTAGTTATAATGGTGGCTGAAAACTTGGGTGCTGTTTAAGCCTATTTATGCAAACAAGAGCAAAAGAGTTTGTAAAAGTTTTTCTTTCTCACTCTCAGTTTATCAACTGAATTGTTTGAGGACAAGCAAAGGTTTAAGCTTGGGGGAGTTGATACGTCTCCAACGTATCTACTTTTTCTCACGCTTTTCCTCTTGTTTTGGACTCTAATTTGCATGATTTGAATGAAACTAACCCCAGACTGACGATGTTTTCAACAGAACTACCAGGGTGTTGTTTTTGTGCAGAAATAAAAGTTCTCGGAATGGAACGAAACTTGGCGAGGATTTTTTATATCAATAACAAGAATTTCTTGAACCAAGACCTGCAAGAGAGGGGCACTTGGGTGGGCACAACCCACCAGGACGCGCCCCCATCTCCTGGTGCGCCCAGGTGGGTTGTACCCACCTGGTGGCCCCGCAGATCTCAACCCTGATGCTATAAAATCACATATTTCCAAAAAAAGGGGAGTAAGAATTATTGCGTTTCACGAGACGGAGCCACCGCCAAGCCCTGTTCTTCCTCAGGAGGGCAGATTGTTGGGGAACGTAGTAATTTCAAAAATTTTCCTACGCACACGCAAGATCATGGTGATGTATAGCAACGAGAGGGGAGAGTGTTGTCTACATACCCTTGTAGACCCGAAGCGGAAGCGATCACAACGTAGAGGAAGTAGTCGACGCGTTTTCCTCGCGATCCGACCGATCCGGCGCCGTTACTCCGACGCCCCGAGTTCTTGACACACGTACAGCTCGATGACGCCCTCAGACTCGATCCAGCCGAGTGTCGAGGAGAGTTCCGTCAAGACGACGGCGTGGCAGGACGATCTTGATGTTTCACGGCGCAGGCTTCGCTTAAGCTTCAGCGACGGTATAACCGAGGTGGAATATGGTGGAGGGGGCACCGACACGGCTAAGGAACGATCTCACGATCAACTTGTGTGTTCCAAGGTGCCCCTTGCCCCGTATATAAAGGAGCCAGGGGGAGGGGGCCGGCCAAGCTAGGCGCTTAAGGAGTCCTACTCCTCGGGAGTAGGATTCCCCCAATCCTAGTTGGACTAGGATTCCTGAGGGGGAAAGAGAGAGGGGCGGCCCCTTCTCCTAGTCCTAGTAGGACTAGGGAAGGGGGGAGGCTGCCAGCCTTGGGCTGCCCTCCTCCTTTCCACTAGGGCCCATAGAGGCCCATTTACCTCCCGGGGTTCCGGTAACCTCCGGTACTCGGTAGAATTCCGTTGCCGCCGGAACCATTCGAACTCCAAACATAGGCTTCCAATATATCAATCTTTATGTCTCGACCATTCCGAGACTCCTCGTCATGTCCGTGATCACATCCGGACTCGAACTTCTTCGGTACATCAAAATACATAAACTCATAATAAGCCATCGAAACTTTAAGCGTGCGGACCCTACGGTTCGAGAACAATGTAGACATGACCTAGAACCATTCACGGTCAATAACCAACAGCGGGACCTGGATGCCCATATTGGTTCCTACATATTCTACGAAGATCTTTGTCGGTCAGACCGCATAACAACATACGTTGTTCCTTTGTCATCGGTATGTTACTTGCCCGAGATTCGATCGTCGGTATCCAATACCTAGTTCAATCTCGTTACGGCAAGTCTCTTTACTCGTTCCGTAATACATCATCTCACAACTAACTCATTAGTTGTAGTGCTTGCAAGGCTTGATGATGTGCATTACCGAGAGGGCCCAGAGATACCTCTCCGACAATCGGAGTGACAAAACCTAATCTCAAATACGCCAACCCAACATCGCCTTTGGAGACACCTGTAGTACTCCTTTATAATCACCCGATTACGTTGTGACGTTTGGTAGCACCAAAGTGTTCCTCCGAAAACGGAGTTGCATAATCTCATAGTTACAGGAACATGTATAAGTCATGGAAAAAGCAGAGCAACATACTAAACGATCGTGTGCTAAGCTAAGGAATGGGTCATGTCAATCGATCATTCTACTAATGATGTGACCTCATTAATCAAATAACAACTCCTTGTTCATGGTTAGGAAACATAACCATCTTTGATTAACAAGCTAGTCTAGTAGAGGCATACTAGTGACATCTTATCTTGTCTATGCATTCACACATGTATCATGTTTCCGGTTAATACAATTCTAGCATGAATGATAAACATTTATCATGAAATAAGGAAATAAATAATAACTTTATTATTGCCTCTAGGGCATATTTCCTTCAGTCTCCCACTTGCACTAGAGTCAATAATCTAGATTACATAGTAATGATTCTAACACCCATGGAGTCTTGGTGCTGATCATGTTTTGCTCGTGGAAGAGGCTTAGTCAACGGTTCGCAACATTCAGATCCGTATGTATCTTGCAAATCTCTATGTCTCCGCCCGACTAAGTCCGGATGGAATTGAAGCGTCTCTTGATGTGTTTGGTCCTCTTGTGAAATCTGGATTCCTTCGCTAAGGCAATTGCTCCAGTATTGTCACAGAAGATTTTCATTGGACCCGGTGCACTAGGTATGACACCTAGATCGGATATGAACTCCTTCATCCAGACTCCTTCATTAGCTGCTTCCGAAGCCGCTATGTATTCCGCTTCACATGTAGATCCCGCTACGACGCTTTGTTTAGAACTGCACCAACTGACAGCTCCTCCGTTTAGTGTAAATACGTATCCGGTCTGCGATTTAGAATCGTCCGGATCGGTGTCAAAGCTTGCATCAACGTAACTGCCATACGATGAGCTCTTTGTCACCTCGATATACGAGAAACATATCCTTAGTCCTTTTCGTATTTCAGATGTTCTTGACCGCTGTCGATGATCCACTCTGGATTACTTTGGTACCTCCTGCTAGGCTTATAGCAAGGCACACATCAGGTCGGTACACAGCATTGCATACATGATAGAGCCTATGGCTGAAGCATAGGAACATCTTTCATTTTCTTTCTATCTTCTGCAGTGGTCGGGCATTGAGTCGACTCAACTTCACACCTTGTAATGAGCAAGAACCCTTTCTTTGCTTGATCCATTTTGAACTTCTTCAAAACTTTGTCAAGGTATGTGCTTTGTGAAAGTCCAATTAGGCGCCTTGATCTATCTCTATAGATCTTAATGCCCAATATGTAAGCAGCTTCACCGAGGTCTTTCATTGAAAAACTCTTATTCAAGTATCCCTTTATGCTATCCAGAATTCTATATCATTTCCGATCAGCAATATGTCATCCACATATAATATCGAAATGCTACTGAGCTCCCACTCACTTTCTTGTAAATACTGAGGCTTCTCCAAAAGTGCAGACAAACCCAAATGCTTTGATCACACTATCAAAGCGCTTATTCCAACTCCGAGATGCTTGCACCAGTCCATATATGGATCGCTGGAGCTTGCACACTTTGTTAGCTCCTTTGGATCGATAAAACCTTCGTTGCATCATATACAACTCTTCTTCCGTAAATCCATTCAGAATGCGTCTTTACATCCATTTGCCAAATTTCATAATCATAAAATGCGGCAATTGCTAACATGATTCGGACGGACTTAAGCATCGCTACGGGTGAGAAGGTCTCATCGTAGTCAATCCCTTGAACTTGCCGAAAACCTTTTGCGACAAGTCGAGCTTTATAGACGAGAACATTACCGTCGGCGTCGGTCTTCTTCTTAAAGATCCACTTGTTTTCTATTGCTTGCCTACCCTCTCGGGCAAGTCAACCAAAGTCCACACTTTGTTTTCATACATGGATCTCATCTCGATTTCATGGCCTCAAGCCATTTTATGGAATCTGGGCTCACCATCGCTTCTTCATAGTTCGAGGTTCATCATGATCTAGTAGCATGACTTCCGAACAGGATTACCGTACCACTCAGTGCGGATCTTACTCTGGTTGATCTACGAGGTTCTGCAGTAACTTGATCTGAAGTTTCATGATCAACATCATCAACTTCATCACTACTTGGTGTAGGTGTCTCAGAAACTGGTTTCTGCGATGAACTACTTTCAAGTAAGGGAGAAGGTACTATTACCTCATCAAGTTCCACTTTCCTCCCACTCACTTCTTTCGAGAGAAACTCCTTCTCTAGAAAGGATCTATTCTTAGCAACGAATGTCTTGCCTTCGGATCTGTGATAGAAGGTGTACCCAACTGTCTCCTTTGGGTATCCTATGAAGACACATTTCTCCGATTTGGGTTCGAGCTTATCAGGTTGAAGCTTTTTCACATAAGCATCGCATCCCCAAACTTTAAGAAACGACAACTTTGGTTTCTTGCCAAACCATAGTTCATAAGGTGTCGTCTCAACGGATTTCGACGGTGTTCTATTCAGTGTGAATGCGGCTGTCTCTAGAGCATAACCTCAAAACGATAGCGGAAAATCTGTAAGAGACATCATAGATCGCACCATATCTAGTATAGTACGACACGACGCTCGACACACCATTACGCTGAGGTGTTCGGGTGGCGTGAGTTGCTAAACTATTCCGCATTGTTTCAAATGTAGACCAAACTCGTAACTCAAATATTCACCTCCACGATCGATCGTAGAAACTTGATTTTCTTGTTACGATGATTTTCAACTTCACTCTGAAATTCTTTGAACTTTTCAAACGTTTCAGACTTATGTTTCATTAAGTAGATATACCCATATCCGCTTAAGTCATCTGTGAAGGTGAGAAAATAACGATATCCGCCACGAGCCTCAACATTCATCGGACCACATACATCTGTATGTATGATTTCCAACAAATCCGTTGCTCTCTCCATAGTACCGGAGAACGGTGTTCTAGTCATCTTGCCCATGAGGCACGGTTCGCAAGTGCCAAGTGATTCATAATCAAGTGACTCCAAAAGTCCATCAGTATAGAGTTTCTTCATGCGCTTTACACCGATATGACCTAAACGGCAGTGCCACAAATAAGTTGCACTTTCGTTATTAACTCTGCATCTTTTGGTTTCAACATTATGAATATGTGTATCACTACTATCGAGATTCATCAAAAATAGACCATTCCTCAAGGGTGCATGACCATAAAAGATATTACTCATATAAATAGAACAACCATTATTCTCTCGATTTAAATGAATAACCGTCTCGCATCAAACAAGATCCAGATATAATGTTCATGCTCAACGCAGCACCAAATAACAATTATTTAGGTCTAAAACTAATCCCGAAGGTAGATGTAGAGGTAGCGTGCCGACCGCGATCACATCGACTTTGGAACCATTTCCCACGCCAAGATCGTCACCTCGTCCTTTGCCGAGTTAAGCAATCAGTAGTCCCTGCTTTGAGTTGCAAATATTAGCAAGTAACCAAGTATCAAATACCAGTGCTACTACGAGCTCTAGTAAGGTACACATCAATAACATGTATATCACATATACCTTTGTTCACCTTGCCATCCTTCTTATCCGCCAAATACTTGGGGCAGTTCCGCTTCAAAGGACCAGTCGCTTGCGGAGAAGCACTCGATTTCAGGTTTAGGGCCAGACTTGGGTTTCTTCTCCCTGAGCAGCAACTTGCTTGCTGTTCTTCTTGAGATTTCCTTCTTCTTCCCTTTGCCTTTCTTCTTGAAACTAGTGGTCTTATTGACCATCAACACTTGATGCTCCTTCTGATTTCTACCTCCGCAGCCTTTAGCATTGCGAAGAGCTCTGCATAGTTTTTACTAACCCTTGCATATTATAGTTCATCACGAAGCCTTTGTAGCTTGGTGGCGTGATTGAGAATTCATCAATGACACAATCATCCGGAAGATTAACTCCCAATTGTGTCAAGTGATTGTAGTACCCGGACATTACGAGTATATGCTCACTAATGTAACTGTTCTCCTCCATCTTGCAGCTATAGAACTTATTGGAGACTTCATATCTCTCAATCCGGCATTCTGTTGAATATTACCTTCAACTCTGGAACATCTCATATGCTCCATGACGCTCAAAACGTCGTTGAAGTCCCGGTTCTAAGCCGTAAAGCATGGCACATCGAACTATAGAGTAGTCATCACTTTGCTCGCCAGACGCTCATAACATCCGGCGTTGCTCCAAGAAGAGCTGTCACCTAGCGGTGCATCCAGACGTAGCTCTTACGTGCAGCAATGAGGATGATCCTCTCGTTACGGACCCAATCGTGTAATTGCTACCATCATCTTTCAACTTTGCTTTCTCAAGGAACGCATTAAAATTCAACGGAACAACAGCACGAGCCATCTATCTACAATCAAACATAAACAAGCAAGATACTATCAGGTACTAAGTTCATGATAAATTTAAGTTCAAATTAATCATATTACTTAAGAACTCCCACTTAGAAAGACATCCCTCTAGTCATCTAAGTGATCACGTGATCCAAATCAACTAAACCATAACCGATCATCACGTGAAATGGAGTAGTTTTCAATGGTGAACATCTTATGTTGATCATATCTACTATATGATTCACGCTCGACCTTTTGGTCTCCGTGTTCCGAGGCCATATCTGCATATGCTAGGCTCGTCAAGTATAACCCGAGTATTCTGCGTGTGCAAAACTGGCTTGCACCCGTTGTAGATGGACGTAGAGCTTATCACACCCGATCATCACGTGGTGTCTGGGCACGACGAACTTTGGCAACGGTGCATACCCGGGGAGAACACTTCTTGATAATTTAGTGAGAGATCATCTTATAATGCTACCGTCAATCAAAGCAAGATAAGATGCATAAAAGGATAAACATCACATGCAAATCAATATAAGTGATATGATATGGTCATCATCATCTTGTGCTTCATGATCTCCATCTTGTTGCACCACCATGATCACCATCGTCACCGGCGCGACACCTTGATCTCCATCGCAGCATCGTTGTCGTCTCGCCAAACTTATGCTACTACGACTATCGCTACCGCTTAGTGATAAAGTAAAGCATTACAGTAGCGATTGCATTGCATACAATAAAGCGACAACCATATGGCTCCTGCCATTGCCGATAACCGGTTACAAAACATGATCATCTCATACAATAAAATATAGCATCACGCCTTGACCATATCACATCACAACATGCCCTGCAAAAACAAGTTAGACGTCCTCTACTTTGTTGTTGCAAATTTTACGTGGCTGCTACGGGCTTAAGCAAGAACCAGTCTCACCTACGCATCAAAACCACAACGATACTTCGTCAAATAGACTCCGTTTTAACCTTCTCAAGGACGGGCGTAGCCACACTCGGTTCAACTAAAGTGAGAGAGACAGCACCCACCGGTCACCTTTAAGCAACGAGTGCTCGAGCGGTGAAACCAGTCTCGCGAAGCGCACGGCGTAATGTCGGTCTGGGCCGCTTCATCTCACAATACCGCTGAACCAAAGTATGACATGCTGGTAGGTAGTATGACTTGTATCGCCCACAACTCACTTGTGTTCTACTCGTGCAAAACATCAAACCATAAAAACCTAGGCTCGGATGCCACTGTTGGGGAACGTAGTAATTTCAAAAATTTTCCTACGCACACGCAAGATCATGGTGATGTATAGCAACGAGAGGGGAGAGTGTTGTCTACATACCCTTGTAGACCCAAGCGAAGCGATCACAACGTAGAGGAAGTAGTCGACGTTTTCCTCGCGATCCGACCGATCCGGCGCCGTTACTCGACGCCCGAAGTTCTTGACACACGACAGCTCGATGACGTCCCTCGACTCGATCCAGCCGAGTGTCGAGGGAGAGTTCCACAAGACGACGGCGTGGTGGCGATCTTGATGTTTCACCGGCGCGAGGTTTCGCTAAGCTTCATGACGGTATAACCGAGGTGGAATATGGTGGAGGGGGCACCGACACGGCTAAGGAACGATCTCACGATCAACTTGTGTGTTCCAAGGTGCCCCCTTGCCCCCGTATATAAAGGAGCCAGGGGGGAGGGGGCCGGCCGGCCAAGCTAGGCGCGCCAAGGGAGTCCTACTCCCTCTGGGAGTAGGATTCCCCCCCCCCCAATCCTAGTTGGACTAGGATTCCCGGAGGGGGAAAGAGAGAGAGGGGGCCGGCCCCCTTCTCCTAGTCCTAGTAGGACTAGGGAAGGGGGGGGAGGCGCGCGGCCAGCCTTGGGCTGCCCCTCCTCCTTTCCACTAGGGCCCATAGAGGCCCATTTACCTCCCGGGGTTCGGTAACCTCCGGTACTCGATAAATTCCGCTACGGAACCATTCCGAACTCCAAACATAGGCTTCCAATATATCAATCTTTATGTCTCGACCATTCCGAGACTCCTCGTCATGTCCGTGATCACATCCGGGACTCCGAACTTCTTCGGTACATCAAAATACATAAACTCATAATAAGCGCCATCGAAACTTTAAGCGTGCGGACCCTACGGTTCGAGAACAATGTAGACATGACCTAGAACCATTCACGGTCAATAACCAACAGCGGGACCTGGATGCCCATATTGGTTCCTACATATTCTACGAAGATCTTTGTCGGTCAGACCGCATAACAACATACGTTGTTCCTTTGTCATCGGTATGTTACTTGCCCGAGATTCGATCGTCGGTATCCAATACCTAGTTCAATCTCGTTATCGCAAGTCTCTTTACTCGTTCCGTAATACATCATCTCACAACTAACTCATTAGTTGTAGTGCTTGCAAGGCTTCAGTGATGTGCATTACCGAGAGGGCCCAGAGATACCTCTCCGACAATCGGAGTGACAAAACCTAATCTCGAAATACGCCAACCCAACATCCGCCTTTGGAGACACTGTAGTACTCCTTTATAATCACCCAGCCACGTTAGACGCTTGGTAGCACCAAAGTGTTCCTCCGAAAACGGGAGTTGCATAATCTCATAGTTACAGGAACATGTATAAGTCATGGAAAAAAGCAGTAGCAACATACTAAACGATCGTGTGCTAAGCTAAGGGAATGGGTCGTGTCAATCAGATCATTCTACTAATGATGTGACCTCATTAATCAAATAACAACTCCTTGTTCATGGTTAGGAAACATAACCATCTTTGATTAACAAGCTAGTCTAGTAGAGGCATACTAGTGACATCTTATCTTGTCTATGCATTCACACATGTATCATGTTTCCGGTTAATACAATTCTAGCATGAATGATAAACATTTATCATGAAATAAGGAAATAAATAATAACTTTATTATTGCCTCTAGGGCATATTTCCTTCACAGATCTGGAGTCCATTCGGGGCTTCAGAGAGGGTGGTCTTCGTTCTTCGTCATCACCAACCAATCTCCATCGCCAATTCCATGATGCTCCCCACCGGGAGTGAGTAATTCCTTCGTAGGCTCGCTGGTCGAGGAGGAGTTGGATGAGATTCATCATGTAATCGAGTTAGTTTTGTTAGGTCCTGATCCCTAGTACCCACTATGTTCTTAGATTGATGTTGCTATGACTTTGCTATGCTTAATGCTTGTCACTTTGGGCCAGGGTGCCGTGATTTCAGATCTGAACTGTTTATAAATTCATCATTATATCCATGTTTTAGATCCGATCATGCAAGTTATAGTCACCTACTACGTGTTATGATCCGACAACCCCGGAGTGACAACAACCGGGCCCACTCTCAGTGATGACCGTAGTTTGAGGAGTTCATGTATTCACTATGTGTTAATGCTTTGTTCTGGTTCTCTATTAAAAGGAGGCCTTAATATCCCTTAGTTTCCAATATGGACCCTGCTGCCACGGGAGGGTAGGACAAAAGATGTCATGCAAGTTCTTTTGATAAAGCAGGTATGACTATTTACAGAATAGATGCCTACATTATATCGATGAACTGGAGCTAGTGCCGTATCGCCTTAGGTTATAACTGTCACATGATGAATATCATCCAACAGGTCACCGATCCAATGCCTACGAAATTATCTTATATTGTTTCTGCTAAGTTACTACTGCTATCATCACTGTTACACTTGCTACAAAATTACTGCTATCACTGTTACTGTTACTATTGCTGTTGTCACTACCATCAAAACTGTCAACTTTGCTACTGATCGCTTTGGTGCAGTTAATTAATCTCCAGGTGTGGTTGAATTGACAACTCAGCTGCTAATACATTCAAATATTCTTTGGCTCCACTTGTGTCGAATCTATAAATTTGGGTTGAATACTCTACCCTTGAAAACTGTTGCGATCCCCTATACTTGTGGGTTATCATGCATCTCCTAGATAGATCTTACATGATCATAGGAATTTTTTTAAAATTGCATGCTACGTTCGCTAACACTTATCACTATCAGTACTCAAGTTTCTTGTGTGAATGTCTCCACACTATCAAACAACACGGCGCTAACTGTCGGTGTCAAAACCGGCGGATCTCGGGTAGGGGGTCCCGAACTGTGCGTCTAAGGCTAATGGTAACAGGAGGCGGGGGACACAATGTTTACCCAGGTTCGAGCCCTTTCGATGGAGGTAATACCCTACTTCCTGCTTGATTGATCTTGATGATATGAGTATTACAAGAGTTGATCTACCACGAGATCGTAGAGGCTAAACCCAAGAAGCTAGCTTATGATTATGATTGTTGTTGTCCTACGGACTACAGCCTCTGGTTTATATAGACACCGGGGGGGGCTAGAGTTACACAGAGTTGGTTACAGAGAGGGAGATCTACATATCCGAAACGCCAAGCTTGCCTTCCAAGCAAAGGAGAGTCCCACCCGGACACGGCACGAAGTCTGCAATCTTGTATCTTCATAGTCCAACAGTCCAGCCAAAGCATATAGTCCGGTTGTCCGAGGACCCCCTAATCCAGGACTCCCTCGCTAACCAACTCGCAGCTTCCCTCGTGGGTAGTAATCCAATTCACGTGTACATCTTATATATACATGGCACTTTAGCTAAGAGTTACCCCTTTACATGGCCTATCCACATCCACCAGCACATCGCCCTCTCCCAAAATCCTACCTCGTCTCCCTTCCCACCACGGCGCCGCCGCCAAGCCGACCACTACCGCCCTCCCACCTCATTGGCGGCCAGATCCTACCTACCTCGTGGCCAGAGCCTACCTTAGTACGTGGAGTTAGTCCGGCGAGTCGAGATGCAGGTTGATCCATCAGAGACCATCAACATTGTCAAGGCCAAGATCCAGGATCAGCAACGCCTCACCTTCAACGGGGAGCAGCTGGACGACGGCCGCACGCTGGCCGACTACGGCATCCGTGACGGATCAACTCTTGGCCTCCGCCCGCATCCACTCCATGACAAGATGCAGATCCATGTGGTCGAGACGCGAACGGACAGGGCCATGAACCTCGCGGTCACAAGCTCAGACACCGTCGACAGTGTCAAGGCCAAGATTCACCGGTGGCACGGCTTCCCCAAGGACCAGTAATGCCTCATCTTCGCCAACAGACAGCTCGACGATGACGGCGACAAAGGCAGGACCCTGGCGGACCTCAACATCCGCAACAACAGCACCCTCCTCCTCGTCCTCCACGGCCCGTGCCCACAGGGATGATGAACATCTGCGTGAAGACTTTACGAGGTAAATTCTATAATCTTGATGTGAGAAGCACAGATACCGTCTATAATGTCAAGGAGAAGATCTGGCTACGGAAGGCATTCCGCCTGGCCAACAGTGCCTCATATTTGGTGGCAAGATAATGGAGGATGGCCGTACCTTGACACACTATAATATCCAAATGTATGATTCTTTATTTTCTACACAATTTACGTGGTCGAATATGCGTGACATGGTTATTGTACCATGAGGTGTACTGCCGTGGTCTTCATACACACTACAATGTGTGATCTGAATATTTTGACATTCTTGTAGACTTTCTTGTCTTGTATTACATGCCACTTAGTAATTGAAATTGTCGACGGGAGTATTGTCGATAATGCGTTGTGGGAGTACTCTTGCTGAAGCACTCTTTGGAAGTTCTGAATATATAGTAATTAAAATTGTTGGTTAAGGATTTTCAGTATCATTTTTGTGATGGCTACAATGAATTGGCCTACTACGTAGTTGCCATTGTTTATATAACCAATAATATGTCCGTGTGCATCAACCTCGCGTGTGCATGCTGCCAATTAGTATGAATCCCCTTGTGGCTAGTTGTCTTGAGTATGATTAGCTTACTCTCTTTTTTTTTGCCGGTGATTAGATTACTTGCATGCCGAGCTAATCTATGACGCATGAACAAACAACTGTTCCATCGACAATATATAATAATGCGTCAAATCACATTGCAATACACTAGCAAACATGTCCGTGCGTTGCAACGGGAGACAAATAAAGTAACACGCCAGTCAAATAAGTTTGACTCAATACCCCAAATTATGAGCGTCCTCTATTTTCACACGGTGGCTCACCATGTTTCCACTTATCTTTCTTCCCCGCGTTGATGATGTACGCGATGTCCATGTGATCGCAATGCATTCGACGTGATAAATCCCAAGGCAATGAGCTTGCCACTGCATGGCACACTTGTCATTGTGCCGTGCAAGAGAATGTTTAAAACTTTAAAAACAAATTTCATGACCACAAACTACTCCTAGCACCTAGACATAAAAAGACTTTTCAAAAACTACCCAAATCCTAGACATGAAAGACTTTTGAATCGACGAACAATTTTTCTAATCGACAAACATTTGTTTTAAAATTTTGGGCATTTTTTAAATGCATGAACATTTCTTTTGTTCAGACGAACATTTTTTGAAATGCATGAATAGTTTTTGAATTCATGAACATTTGTTTTATTCAGACGAACATTTTTTGAAATGCATGCATAGTTTTTGAAATCATGAACAATTTTTGAGTTAGCAAACCTTTTTTGTATCAATGAACTCTTTTTTATAATTGGGGAACAAATTTTGCAAAATTGTGATTTTTTATAATTTGCGAACAGTTTTGTAAATCACCAAAAAAAATAAAACTACAGATAATTAATGATTTCTCGCACATTTTTTTTTATAATTTGCGAACAGTTTTGTAAATCACCAAAAAATAAACTGCGGAAATTTAATGATTTCTCACACATTTTCTGAATTCATAAACATTCTATGATTTCTCGAATATTTTTCTCAAAACTCGCAACCTTTTGTAATTTAAAAATCTCGAATTAATTTAAAGAAGGAAAAGCAAAACAGAAATGATAAAAGAAAAGAAAAGAAAAAACGAAATGAAAAAAATAAACTGCGGAAATTTAATGATTTCTCGCACATTTTTTGAATTCATAAACATTCTATGATTTCTCGAATATTTTTCTCAAAACTCGCAACCATTTGTAATTTAAAAATCTCGAATTAATTTAAAGTAAAACTACCGAAAATTAATGATTTCTCGCACATTTTTTTGATTTTTTTATAATTTGCGAACAGTTTTGTAAATCTCCAAAATATAAACTGCGGAAATTTAATGATTTCTCGCACATTTTTTGAATTCATAAACATTCTATGATTTCTCGAATTTTTTTCTCAAAACTCGCAACCTTTTGTAATTTAAAAATCTCGAATTAATTTAAAGAAGGAAAAGCAAAACAGAAATGATAAAAGAAAAGAAAAGAAAAAACGAAATGAAAAAATAAACTGCGGAATTTAATGATTTCTCGCACATTTTTTGAATTCATAAACATTCTATGATTTCTCGAATATTTTTCTCAAAACTCGCAACCTTTTGTAATTTAAAAATCTCGAATTATTTTAAAGAAGGAAAAGCAAAACAGAAATGATAAAAGAAAAGAAAAGAAAAAACGAAATGAAAAAAAAGGTGCGTCACGCCCCACGGGCTGGCCCATGAAAGTGTATGGGGGGAGGAGGTGCGTGAGAAAAAGGTGGAGGAAAATAAGACGACCCTGGGGATCAAACCCTGGTCTACGCGGTGTAGCATATAGGCTTCAACCACTAAGCTGGCAGTGCATCTGTTGCATGTATGAGGTATTAGTTTTCCAAAATAACTGTGCGCGACGATGACTTTAAAAAAATGAATCGTTTTCTTGACTTATGGGTGGCATAGCGGGTAATTTATAGCAACATTGAGGGTATTTTTTTTTACGGACGACCAAAAACCCTATTTGCTTTATTAGTAGGTAGAGATGAAAGAGAACAAAGGCCATTCCACAAACTTGCCTAACAAGCATTTAAACAAGAAAAAAAAGTTCATTTTACTATCCTGAATAAAATTGGTTGTTCACATTACCCCCTTATCTATTTTTCTGCTCTTTTAACACCCTAAACAAACCCATACTAGACAAAAAAAACTCTAGGTGGTATGTCTCGATTTACAGCTGACGTGGCATTAGCCGACGGTAATTTTGACCTGCAGGTGGGCCTCCCTTGTCATGCGCGGGTGAGAGAGAGAGCTGCCCGCACCTCTGCCACCGCCCATGGAAATTAGGGTTAGGGATTTCGTCTGCGGCGACCATCCTCATCCACTCGCCTCGACCGGCCATAAATTGCTCGAGCTCCTCTAGCACCCACACCTATCCCTTCCCCTCCCATGTGGATCACGGCGGCACCATAGGTGGCTCAGGCTCAAAGAGAAGGTGGCGGCGCTCTCACCGTCGTACTATCGTAATGGAGCTCTCGCCGTGGACTGTGCTTGCCGAGCCAGTTTTTTTTTCACCTGCTGAAACGGAGCAGTAGAATTATATTGTGAGAGAAATACCTCTGTCCTACTGACACGGATTTGATGAACATGGTTCCACGTCCCTTATGAATAGTAAATTCATAAAAATAGTAGAAAAAATTAAAAAAATCTAAATTTATTTTTGTAACGTGTATGAAATTTCACGAAGAAACCACATCCGTGGTAATCTGAGAAAAAATGACAAAATTGAAGCTATATTAAAAAACACTGTTTGATGGATACTATTGTCACAGTTCTATTTTCTTCACTAAGAATACTATGGGTGTCGACACATCACAAAAATTTCATACGTGAGCTAAGTTTCATACCGTGAAATTTCAGATTTTTTTAAAAAATAGTAATTTTTATGAATTTACTATTCACGTGGATGCACGTGAAACCATGTTCATCTTTGTATTTTCGCTTTTTTGCAATATAACATATAGCTTAAAAACATCTTATATTGTGAGACGGAGAAAGTACAGGTCTGGTCCTTAATTTTTTTTAAACACTATAGTAATTGGAGTCGCCTACATATACTCATCATACAAACACACATACACACATCCTATCTCTATGAGCACCTCTGAGATATACCTTGAGATTGACGAAGTCATCACAGACGTCTCGTAGTCTCCTTCTTGCCGGAAAGATTAAAACAAATGAAGAAAAATACGAGCGCCTGTGCCAAGCCTGGACATAAACCCTTGGTAGGCTAGTTCCACCGTAAAGAGCCTAATCATTTGAGCTACACTCAGTTCGTGTTTGGTCCTCAAACTTGTGGATGCAACTTTTAATCACTAAGGGCATCTCCAATGCAGATCCTTAAACCACCCGCATTCATCCGGATCGAACGGTCCTCATGCGATTTGCCATCCAACGTGGTACGTCTGTTTTCCCGTAAAATGAAGATAAATTGGGATGGCTTTGCAAGCTTCTGGACTGTTGCCACGTACATGTCGGACACCCCGGACCCACCCGAAAACCTCACCCACGGAAGCGGTTGCCGTGCATTCATGCCACTAGTCGATCAGAGCGCCAACGCCACATTCATGCCGATCCAGAGCGGAGGTGACCTCTCACTGGTGTTGGCATTAAAGCGGCGTGCCAGCACGATCCACACCACACCACCTCGCTCCCGCTCCTCCACACCATACCACCCCTGCCATGACCGCGAGCTCTAGCGCGTTGTGGGCTATAGCCTTACAACGGAGCAAAGGCACGAGATAGCCACCCTTGCGATCGGATGGCATGGCCGTTGTGTGCGACGGATAGAGGCCAGCATGCCGATGAGCTCGCCGAAGGTTATCGACGATGAAGGAGGCCTTCGACAATGAGCCAGAGCCCCTCCCCGTGCGCACCATCTCGATTTTATTTCCCATTTTTAAATACCCCCTCCATCCCTAAAAGAGTGTACTTCCAATTTGTTGGAAAGTCAAACTTTTCTACGTTAGACCATATTTATGCAATAATAGACCAACATTTATGCCATCAAATTAGTAGCATTAGATTCATATGATAAAATATATTTCCGTCATATACCTATTTGATTTCACAAGCATTAATATATTTTTGCACAAACTCGGTCAAACTTTAAGATAGTTTGACCCTTCAACAAAGTTGAAAGTACAGTTTTTCAAGAATCGAAGGGAGTATGCTATATGATGATCCAATGTACCAGTGCACCTCAATGGTTTTTGGCCTCTAGTGTACCAGTGCACCTCAATGGTTTATGACCATTTATCGTGATTGAACCACAAGTCACGAGGAGCACGCCACAAAGGCCATAAAGAAAAGAGTTCCAATCCTACCACCTGGGTTCACCAGAATTGCCAAGAAACATAAACAAGCTGATTTAAGGAATGAAGAAAGATGTCATGTTTGTTAGAAGAAACCATTTTTTTTGTATAGAACTAAGAAAGAAAAGAAAGAAAGAAAGCAATTGATGAAGGATGCCTGGAAAATAAAAATTCTTGCACATTCAGCAGTGTCTAAATTTGTTGTATGCAATCAATTAGAGTCATCTGCTCAGGCTGCCGTCGAGCTTGGTTACATAAGAATTAGAGTCATGGTTCAAGCTGAATACTGACATATGTTGCACCCTTCAGGCCCATGTCAAAGCCTCGGAAAGATATATACTACTCCCTTCGTTCACAAATATAAGATGTTTTGAATATTGCAATATTCACTACATACGGACTGAAATGAGTGACAAAAGACACAAAGTATTTATATACCTTCAATTCAAAAGAAGATAAATTATCTTATATCTGTGAACGGAGGAAGTACTACTTAGACAACAGTTTTAGAATGATAATGAGATTGAGAGCGTTAGTAGACAAGGATCAGCATCTGTGGTGGACAAATCACACAAATCGATAACCATCTCGACAAACTGCAGGAGAATGGATGCTCGTCTCAGCGCACCTGCACAGTGAATTTGCACAGAAGACATCAGTGCAGCTCAAGCTCAACTTCTATCCCTATATGTGTTACAAAAGCTTGGACTAGTAAGATATTATACCTTCCAGCTCTGGTCTTCATACGCGCTTAAGCATCTTCAGGACAGTCGATGCAGCAGTACCAAACAACCTTCTGGACCGATACTTACTTGTGGGTGTCGGCTTACTTGCTACTCTCACTCTCGGATAATTCCTCTCCAACGTGCCAAGAAGGATATGAGAGTGCCTTTCAGCTCTCAACTTCTCGGAGCCCCCATCACTAGTATACAGCGGCAACTCTTTCTTCGGTGTGTAGGGCGGAAAGATCTTCGTAATAAACCGAGCTGTCAGCACTGATCTCCATACCGGGAAAAACTGATCTCTTGCATACAGGTGGTTAACTCGTCGTTTCTTTGCCACAGCCTGGTTAACATGTACATAATCAAGATATCAGCGTCAACAACACACACATAAAACATACATATACCATTTAGTCTGCAAAAAATCGTGTGCTTAACAGCAGGTGCAGACGGTACAAACTACAAGCCCAAGATCCTAAACTCACTTAGACCGGATTTCCCTCTTCATCTTTTTTTGTTAATTCAGAGTACAAAAGGGAACAAAAATGGCATGTGTGTCTTATGCATAAACTTTTACTACAACAATATAAGATCATTTGCACAACATCAGTTATCCAGATAAAAACTAAAACAAGGGTTTCAGCTCTAGCCATCAATGAACTCTTGAATTTGTACACGCAACACTAAAATATGGGATAATCCGTGAAATTGTAGCCTGAAGACTTGAATGTGACTCTCATCATACAAATGAATATTAAAACATTTTTATCAGTCTCAGCATGTAAACATTAGAAAGAAATTAAAACAGAAAACACAAAATTCAGAAAAAACCCGATAATCAGCATCCAGCAAAATAAAGAGATAGAAAAATCGAGAGGAACTCAACTTCAAATATCCTTACATTTTTCTCCTTGACTTCCGGAGTAGGTGATCCAGTGGCTGCCTTGGTCAAATCTGTGTCCCCTGTTTCCCATGACAGAATTATTACAGCCTATTTTGCGAAATTTGTGAAGTTACTTTAAAATACCAGGCTGTGAAACACAGAAGTACCGTGTTCATGTAACACACCGTCCGGCCCTCCACAGTCATAGGGGAAGCTTCAAGAGCATGTGAAATAAAGAATCAAAATATTGTTAAGTAATCATCTACAGATACAAGATATAGCAACCATATAGAAGCACAAGGCATGAAAAAATCGAACCATTGAAGGTCTTCAATGCAAATATCTTTTCCGAGAGGACCAACGTCATAACTTTTGAGAACCGCTGAAACTTTTCCATGGACCTCGTGATGAGATGCCTGCATATTATTCTATAAACCCAGTAACAAAGGTAATAAGTTTGACTTGTTTCGATTTACTTGATAAGTGTCCAATCGTACTCAACTCATGTGTTATGTTCTAACCTGTTCCATAAACCCAAATGGCCTGGAGTGCCAAAGACTTAAAACACTAGACTAGCAGTCTACAACTACAGATCTCAAATGTGCTTAACAGATAGATACCAGTACACTTGTATCCGCAATATTATTAAATCTTCAGGGTTTGAGCTCATGGTGATGTCGATGCTTAGACATGGATGCCCATGAAAAGTAGTTGAGTTGGATCAAAATATCTCCGTGCGTGGTGAAGATGGGTGATTGTGACTTTGAAGATGATCATTCATATCATGCTCATGGTGGTGAAGAGAGTAATCCTCCGAGAACGCCTCTTCATCGATGTGGAAGGACACTGCGCGGTATGCGCCCTGGCACGGAACGCGCTCGCCGTTGGCCACCGTTACGCGCATCTTCTCGGGGGTGGGGGACGGCAGTGTAGCACGGGCGGTCGCCTCCTCGGCGATGAAGTTGTGGGTGGAGCCGGAGTCGATCAGGGCGAGGAGGGAGACACCCCCGAGTGTGATATGCATCTGCATGGTCTCGCTCGTGCGCACGCCGGAGATTGCGTGGAGCGAGATTTGAGGGTCGGCCGGCGAGGCATCAGTGGTGGCGGAGGCCGTGTCGTCGTCGTCGTCTGGCGCCAGGTCGAGGAGAAAGATGCGCTGACACACGCGGTTGTGGCCCCTGCCAAACTTCTCATTACAAAGAAGCATAGGCCCAGGCGACGGCGTTCCTCCATCTCCGCCTGTGACAGGCGTTTGATTTGGCGCCCTTCCGGCAGACTGGGGGCAGCATGCTGGGGTGCGGCTGGTGGTGCCGGTGCGGGGGCGTGAGGCGTGGTACGGGCGCCGGCAGGATGCCCTTCTGCTGAAAATGAACCGGTGGCGCGGAGGCGAGCGCGCACTGGTCGCGCAGCTCCAACTTGCGGGCGAGACTCATGGCGACGGCGAGGGACTGCGGGTTGTGGATCTCCACGTCGAGGCTGAGGGGTGGCTGGAGTCCCGCGGTGAAGATCTGAACCTTCTGTGTCTCCGATAAGAAGCCTGCCCGGGGAAGGAGCGCCTCAAACCGCTCCTGGAAGTCGACGACGGACGTCGTGCACTTGCACGCCATCAGTTCGCCCAGCGGGTTAGCGCGCAGAGGTGGCCCGAAGCGGAGATTGAGCAGCTCGGTGAAGCGGCGCCACGGAGGTGTGCCCTCGTCGCACTGGACCTGCATATACCACAGTTGGGCAGTACCCTCGAGATTGTATGACGCCATCCACACTTTCTCCTCCTCGGCGATCCGTTGTTGATGGAAGAAGGACTCGCATCTGTTGATGAATGCGAGAGGATCGGACTTGCTGTCGAACTTGGGGAAGTCCATCTTCTGAAACCGGGGTGGTCGATCGTTGTGGTGCTGCCCGTCGTGGCCCCCGTCAGCGCCCGACGAGGAGGCGGACTTGTCCTTCTGCAGTGCGGCGACGGACGTCTGCAGGGACGCCACCGTTGCAGTCAAGGCCTCGATCATCTTGGCCAGATCAGCGGTGGTTGGTTCTGCCATGTCGGAAGTAACCGAGGCGGCGGCGGATGGTGGCGATGGAGGTGGGCTTGGCACGGACGCAGGGGTGGAGGCGGACTGCGGAGGTAGCGTGGACGAGGAAGAGGATCGCCTGGAAGTGGAACCCGATACCAAGTTGTCAAGGACCTCGGTGCCCAAGACAACAGGACCTCGACTACGTAGTTCGTAGTCTCGGTTGATAGGAGCGCTAGGGTTTTTGCCTAACTGCTCAATGGTGCAGGAGATGAGATTAGGAGTAGAGGAAGAGGTAGGAGATAATGATTTATTGCTTGCGTCAAAGGGTGCAGATTACACGATATATAAAGGCCTCATGGGCTTCTAACAAACTGGAAACTATGCCTAACAAACTACTCCTGGACTCTAGGAACCAACGTAGGATCAGGACTCCTTGCCCCGATCACGCCTCGCCAGCTGTGGCCGTCGGCTGCTGCTCCTGGGCGCGCGGCCCGCGCCTGTACGCAGCGCCCCACATGACATCCAATGAGTTGGGGAGTGGGATGATCATCAGAATGGCTTTTACTAATTGGGTTATTTTCCTGCGATGCCATGCTTGCTACTATCTTGTATTAGTTTATCGGTCTATCAACTTACGCAATAAACTTATGCTAGTTGATAATTGCTGCGGTGCAATTACATTAATGCCAGTTGTTATTTATGTGATTGGACATTGACCAGACTCGCTACAGAGCAGTGCCATGTTTGAGTTTTGGTGACACCAACATTTGGTAAGATTGGTATGGTCAAGCAATCAAGTATCTCAAAATAAATAAATAAATTATAGTAACAACAACCTTTTTCAATCAGTAAATAGTACCAAACTAGAATATGGAACTAGTTGCATCTATGGCTTACCTCGAATAACCGATTTAGTACTATAACTTAGGGAAATACTGATAATGCACATTTTCAGGAGATATTGATTATAAAGATGTCATAACAGAGAAAATCCAAGAAAAAAAAAGATGTCTGATGACAATGACGATTTGGTAAAACAAGAAGAAAAAACAGCCAGATACTCTGTTCGGCAGATCACATGCCTTGCAAGTCAAAAAGAAAAAACTCTGTTCTTTTCGTTGTGGTCGGCAAGGGTACTGTTATATAATATTTTCTCACTATGATCAATACTTTAAGGTTCAAAAGCCAAACCATAACATACTAGAATATTAAGATTCGGTAAAACAAGAAAAAACAAATATATGCATCAAATGAAAAGGTGGTACCTCTGAATGAGTTTGAATATATGCATCAAGAGCTTCACCAGCTTTCAGAATTATCCTAACAAGGAACAACACATTATAGAAACGTACTTCCTTCTCCTTCCGCTGCTTTGCTTCCTTGGTATTTTTACCAATTTGCAATCCACACCCCTCCCTTATCAGGGAGAATATAGAATCATCAATACGGTTCTTGATCATATCAAAACCATTGAGCTTACGGAATCGCCTTTGAGCCGCAAGGAGAAGAATAGCTGCAGGGACAATCTTCCCATGCTCGATGTAATTCCAGAGCTCATCGACTACATTATCAGTGTGAGCTGCAAGCAATCTAGTGGTGTCCAAGAAGATCTTCTGCATAAGTCACAAATACAGAACAGCTTTCACTTCAAGTGCTTATAGTTAGGGGTGCAGCGCGGCGCCCGATCCGCCCCGCTTCGTATACAAATTTGGACAGTTTAGTTTTAAATTGAGATTGAGTGGATTAGCTTAAATTGTATTGCCATTCGACTTATGCGGGTCTAACCGGGACGCCGTCCTGCACCCCTACTTATAGTATACATAACATTGACATCAAACTCTACCAGCTAACAAAATCAACTTAAAACTTATAATTACAGAGAAACTTGACTCATTTCCCATTGATTAAAGAAAAACGGTGCCTCCTGTATTATGGACATAAATACATCAGATGTTTTCAAAGGTAAACTGTCCATCTCACAAGTTGAACTATACAAAATCACAAATTGTCAGTTCTTAAGCACTGTTAAGAATGGTGGATTTAAATAACTGGGATGAGCTGAACTTCTTTATTGCTATCATGTAACCAAAGTATGTAAGGAGGGATTTAACACGAACCATCTCAGGCAGGCAAAGCAGATGTATGAGCTTGTAGATGTACCCAACATTCCCCTTCCTGTAGTTCTCGTCAACTAATAGGTTGTCCTCTAGATACTTATGCTGGCAAGTGTTCTCAATGGCAACATGGAGTGGGAGGAGGCCCTCGATGATTTTATTACCCGAGGTGCGCTGATTGGCAGATGCGCCATACCGTAACAGTAACTCAACCATTTCAACGGAGAATGACTCTGCAGCTTGGTGGAGGGGGAAGTACCCAAAGCTGGTCATGTAGTTGGGGTTGGCACGTACCCCGCAGAGCTTAGGCGACTTGCCCTCCAAAACAAGATTAGCACAACACAGGGCATTCTCTAGAATAATTAAGTCAAGGGTTTGTGGAATGATGACAAAACCAGAAACCAAGCACTCCCTGTACTTCTCGAAGATGCGGAGGAAGCGTGGAACACTATCCTTTTGGAGGACGGCCAACAAACGATCGCATATGCCATAATATTTTACGAGTGTTTCCTAGATGGACCAATCCATGTACAAACAAAATGAAAGGCAATCAGTTCAGTTATCCAACTAACAAAGGCATTTTATGCCGTTGAAATTAGGAAAAAGTGCAATTTTTCATACCTCGACTATTACATATGTAGCTTTAAGCACTAAACTTTTAAACCACCCAAAGTTGAGCCCTCCACTATGAATAGTTCAATACCGTGCAACTCTCATAATGGTTTCGAAAACAATTTCGAATTACATGGCGCCTACATATGTAGGTACATCATCGCCATATGCCAAGCATGTCACAAATTTTCTATGTGATATTCCATATGTTTATTAAAATATTTTAACATAAAATCTAAACTAAGAAAACAAAAAAATTTGCAAGAGAAAACAAATGTCTCCCTCATATTTTTTTTCCGTAAATGTTTCCCTCATGCTTACACTTTTAGAAGTTCTTTAATACAAAAACAGATGTGATTTTTGGGAACTTTTTTCTCTAGAACATTTCTTGTTTTCTAACTTTCTAAAGATCTCTTGAAATTATTACCAATTTTATGAATTGTTTTTATGGGAACTGATAGCGTGACGGAAACTGGTGGGTGATGTGGCCAACAGGTAGGCGCCAGCGCTACACCACTTGAATGATGAAAGCTGCACATTATTGATAGTTGAGGGAGCAACTTCGAGACGTTTTCGACTTTAGGGTTGAAAGTTACAATCAGATAATAGTTGAGGGATGAAAACCACATTTCTTTTATAATGTTGCAACATACAGGATAGCTAGAAAAAATATTGAGAATATTAGTAAGATGCCGGACGATAATCAACCTATCATACAAATGAACAAGTATTAAAAAAACCTTGGGAGTGCGGTCGGGGGAGATTATATTGGTAGCTCTGGCGTCAGCAAGGAAACGCTGCAGTTGAAGCATGTACTGTAAATAAGAATTCTCAGTCAAGAACCACCACAAAAATAAGTGCAGTAAGAAGAGGGACGAAGTGGGATAGATGTATATCATTTGAGCAGGGGCTAGTTACTTTACCTCCCTCATATGTTGAATAGGACACGTCAAGTCAGCTAATGAGGGGTGAGGAGGAGGATGGGGAGGTTCCCACGGGTCATACTCGTCCGTGGGCGCTCCATCAGTGGTACCTTTACTATTATGTTCATGATGAAGAGCTTCCACTGCCACAGTTCCGTGGACTGTTTGCAGTGACATTGGCTGAAAAAGGGAAGCATGAGATCGAATTACCATGCCAATCCAATTTGCCACTCTGCCGAGATGCCAAATTCTAGTGCTAGACAACATGAAAGAATGCAGAATGCTTGAATGAAATTCAGCAGAGGCTGTTGGGACCTAATCAGCCTTAGGTGCTAGTTAATTTACAATGAAGGAACAGAAAAGTAATCTTTGACCAAATGCAGCAGTGCAACAATAGATCGGAATAGCGTTGATATCTCAACTGGATCTTCCAAACAAGGTCTCTTCTTAAGAATTGGCTAAGCATACAGATAAAAAGATCTTAACTATCTACGAGTTCTTTTGTTTTCTCTTGAGCTTTCGGATTAGCTTTCCTGCAAATTGTGGGAATTTTTTTCTGTTTCTTAATGCCGGATCTTGTTAACTGATCCCTTTATGTACATCACTTTAGTGCATAATGCATTCTCAGGAGGGCTTGCCACTACTGTTTCTGTAAGCAAGATGCAACTGTTCTTCATTTTGGTACCTAATAGTAGAAAATATAATAAATGTGCTTCTTTTACCATTCAGTGACAGCAGATTCCAAAATTGACAGAAATTATTCAAAATTTGTTGAAAACTAGAAGGATTTGAAGTGCAATGTATGTGCTGATTAAGCATTGAACTCATGACGGCGTACAGATCTTACAGCCTACACAAACATATACACAAGGCTCCTCGGTGTATAACATATAGGACAAGATGCATACTATTTTCATAATGGTTCAAGTTTCAGATACTTGCAGGCAGTATGCAGGTTGGAGAACCAAAGAGAGCTGGCTTTTAGGAACCTGATCTGGAGCGGTCGATGGGGTGGCTGACAAGGTAGACATTGGTCGGCCCAACTAGAGGCCGCAACACCGACCTGCACTGCACGCAAACAAGTTCTCATTGTTACTCCGGTCCATGGAGTAGTAAAATTCTTACTACGTACTACTACTGATGATTAAACAAAAGAAGCAGCAGATAAGATAACATGTCAGGGGAATGATGATTAAACAGAAGTATCACGGCCTGACGCAAATCACCACCAACTGATGGCGACTAGGTGGAAGAAAATTCGCGATGGATTGTTCTGATAAAGGGAGCTTCGACTACTCAAATTCGCTTAACTCTTTGCGTTTGTTCGAAAAGGAAAAAAAAAGGGGGATCTTTCTTCCTCTCTTCTTCTACGGCGATGGGGAGGCACGGCGCATCTAGGGTTCCGCGTCGGTTGAGAGAGAGAGAGAGAGAGAGAGAGAGAGAGAGAGAGAGAGAGACGTCTGATAGTGATCGCCGGCGGAGAAGATGCCGACGAAAGGGGCGGCGGGGATCGATATCGCGAGCGGAGTACCTACCTGCGACGGCAGCTGCTGGAAATCCAGAGGACGATTATTTTTTTCTCCACGAGGACGCTACGGTCGCCCGATCCCAGCAAGCGATTAGTCACCTCTCGAGCCGTCAGATGACACGCACGTGTACGTCCAGGATCAATTCTGGACTCGATCGTGGCCCCTCACCAAGCCCTGCGAGGCCGTCAGATCTGACTTACTAGTGGCCAAGTGTCATCCTTTACTTTTGCAACAAAGTCTTGTTGCAGAAACATTTGCAAGAGAGATCTTGTTGCAGAAATATTTACAATACAGATTGGGTTGTGGTTTTTTCTTTTACAGTAGAGATCATGTTGCAGAAACATTTACAGATATTTTTGTTTCTAACTTACAGAAAATTTATGCAATAGAGGTCAAGTTGCAGAGAATTTATGCAATAAATATAATGTTGCAGGAACTGTTGTTGCGGCGACACTGCCAGTTACGACTCAAACTTGAGGAGGCGACAACCATGGACGCCGGTGCTCCTACAGGGAGGCGACAACATGGAACGACGGCCGACGGCGAACGAGGCTCCAACGGTGGTGTGCCTCGCAGAGGCGGCAGCGGCAGGAAGGTGTTGCTCGATCTAGAGGGCGCGTCCGATTGAATCTGAGAGAGAGAGATATATATATTAAAGCAGAGAGAACAAAGAGGGACACGGCCAGTAGAGCACTTGCTCGCCGGAGACAGCGTCGCAGGGGCGGCGCCAGGGGTATTCTTGGGTCTTCATGTGAAAACCGATGATTTTTACAAAACAGTGTTGATTTTGGCAAAAGAGTGACAATTTTCAAAAAACAGCAATGATTTTGGCAAAATGAATACACATGAATATCCGGTTGCAAATTCCTGAAGCCGCCGCTGCAGCGTCGGCGCATCGGGTAGCGAGTGTTGTTGTGGAAGAAGCACGAGGGGGATGTGTTGCTCAAAAAACAAAAATGTGGTTATCATTACTCCAGAGGATAAGATGAGGGTGCCCGAGCGGTGGTGAGCAATTGACAAACGCACAAGGGGATCCATGATCGTGAAATATCAACCCACCGAAGTTTCTCAAGAAAAAAAAAGGAAAAATCAACTGACTGAACTGGATCATTTCCCATTAAGAAAAGGGACTTCTTGCATAGCGCCCAGCCTCCAACACTAAAGTATGGAGACGACTCATCTCTACTCTTAATGTCTCAGTTGATAGTACTGTTAATTTTCGTCTCACCACATTCGTTCGGTTTTTTTGCCCCTCCCCTCACACCAGCTCACTACGCTGAGTTTTTTCACCCACCAAAATAGACATGAACCCCTGCGACCGTACACCCCTTTTTTCTAGGGTTCCTTGCCTCCGCCGCCCATCCCCTTCCTCGTCCGCTGCCGATCCTCCGCTGCACCTGCCACCGCTGTGTTGGGGAACGTAGTAATTTCAAAAATTTTCCTACGCACACGCAAGATCATGGTGATGCATAGCAACGAGAGGGAGAGTGTTGTCTACGCACTCGTAGACCAAGCGAAGCGATCACAACGTAGAGGAAGTAGTCGTACGTTCTCCTCGCGATCCGACCGATCCCGGCACCGTTACTCCGACGCCCCCGAGTTCTTGACACACGTACAGCTCGATGACGTCCCTCATACTCCGATCCAGCCGAGTGTCGAGGGAGAGTTCCATCAGCACGACGGCGTGGTGACGATCTTGATGTTCTACCGGCGCAGAGCTTCGCCTAAGCTTCGCAACGATATGACCGAGGTGGAATATGGTGGAGGGGGGCACCGCACACGGCTAAGGAACGATCCGTAGATCAAACTTGTGTCTTGTGCCTAGAGGTGCCCCCTGCCCCTCAGATATAAAGGAGCAGGGGAGGGGTTCGCCGGCCAGAGGGCGCGCCAGAGGAGTCCTCCTCCCACCGGGAGTAGGACTCCCCTTCCTTGTTGGAGTAGGAGAGAAGGAAAGAGGGGAGAGGAGGAAGGAAAGGGGCTGCACCCCTGTCCAATTCGGACTAGAGGGGGCTGCGCCTTCTTCCTTTTGCCTCTCTCTTCTATTTCCGTATGGCCCAATAAGGCCCATATACTCCCGGCGAATTCCGTAACTCTCCCGGACTTCAAAAATACCAATGACTCGGAACCTTCCGAACTCCGAATATAGTCGTCAATATATCGATCTTTACGTCTCGACCATTTCGAGACTCCTCGTCATGTCCCCGATCTCATCCGGGACTCCGAACTCCTTCGGTACATCAAAACTCATAAACTCATAATATAAGCATCATCGAAACCTTAAGCGCGTGCGGACCCTACGGTTCGAGAACAATGTAGACATGACCGAGACACGTCTCCGGTCAATAACCAATAGCGGGACCTGGATGCCCATATTGGCTCCTACATATTCTACGAAGATCTTTATCGGTCAGGCCGCATAACAACATACGTTGTTCCCTTTGTCATCGGTATGTTACTTGCCCGAGATTCGATCGTCGGTATCCAATACCTAGTTCAATCTCGTTACCGGCAAGTCTCTTTACTCGTTCCGTAATACATCATCTCGCAACTAACTCATTAGTTGTAATGCTTGCAAGGCTTAAGTGATGTGCATTACCGAGAGGGCCCAGAGATACCTCTCCGACAATCGGAGTGACAAAACCTAATCTCGAAATACGCCAACCCAACATCCGCCTTTGGAGACACCTGTAGTACTCCTTTATAATCACCCGATTCACGTTGTGACGTTTGGTAGTACCAAAGTGTTCCTCCGGTAAACGGAGTTGCATAATCTCATAGTTATAGGAACATGTATAAGTCATGGATAAAAGCAGTAGCAACATACTAAACGATCGTGTGCTAAGCTAATGGAATGGGTCATGTCAATCAGATCATTCTACTAATGATGTGACCTTGTTAATCAAATAACAACTCCTTGTTCATGGTCAGGAAACATAACCATCTTTGATTAACAAGCTAGTCTAGTAGAGGCATACTAGTGACATATTGTTTGTCTATGCATTCACACATGTATCATGTTTCCGGTTAATACAATTCTAGCATGAATGATAAACATTTATCATGAAATAAGGAAATAAATAATAACTTTATTATTGCCTCTAGGCATATTTCCTTCATCTCCCACTTGCACTAGAGTCAATAATCTAGATCACATCGCCATGTGATTAACATCGATAGTTCACATCATCATGTGATTAACACCCATAGTTCACATTGCCATGTGACCAATACCCAAAGGGTTTACTAGATTCAGTAATCTAGTTCACATCGCTATGTGATTAACACCCAAAGAGTACTAAGGTGTGATCATGTTTTGCTTTGTGAGACAATCTTAGTCAACGGTCTTTCACATTCAGATCCGTTATGTATTTTGCAATTTTCTATGTCTACAATGCTCTGCACGGAGCTACTCTAGCTAATTGCTCCCACTTTCAATATGTATCTAGATCGAGACTTAGAGTCATCCAGATCAGTGTCAAAAACTTGCATCGACGTAACCCTTTACGACGAACCTTTTTTTCACTTCCATAATCGAGAAACATATTCTTATTCCACTAAGGATAATTTTGACCGCTGTCCAGTGATCTACTCCTAGATCACTATTGTACTCCTTGCCAAACTCAAGCAGGGGTATACAATAGATCTGGTACACAGCATGGCATACTTTATAGAACCTATGGCCAAGGCATAGGGAATGACATTCATTCTCTTTCTATCTTCTCGCCGTGATCGGGTTTTGAGTCTTACTCAATTTCACACCTTGTAACACAGAAAGAACTCTTTCTTTGACTGTTCCATTTTGAACTACTTCAAAATCTTGTCAAGGTATGTACTTCATTGAAAAACTTATCAAGCGCCTTGATCTATCTCTATAGATCTTGATGCTCAATATGTAAGCAGCTTCACCGAGGTCTTTCTTTGAAAAACTTCTTTCAAACACTCCTTTATGCTTTCCAGAATAATTCTACATTATTTCCGATCTACAATATGTCATTCACATATACTTATCAGAAATGCTGTAGTGCTCCCACTCACTTTCTAGTAAATACAGGCTTCACCATAAGTCTGTACAAAACTATATGCTTTGATCAACTCATCAAAGCGTATATTCCAGCTCCGAGATGCTTGCACCAGTCCATAGATGGATCGCTGGAGCTTGCACACTTTGTTAGCTCCCTTTGGATCGAAAAAAAAACTTCTGGTTGCATCATATACAACTCTTCCTCCAGAAAACCATTCAGGAATGCAGCTTTTACATCCATTTGCCAAATTTCATAAATTGTGGCAATTGCTAACATGATTCGGACAGACTTAAGCATCACTACAGTTGAGAAAATCTCATTGTAGTCAACATCTTGAACTTTGTTGAAAACCTTTTTGCAACAAGTCGAGCTTTGTAGATAGTAACACTACTATCAACGTCCGTCTTCCTCTTGAAGATCCATTTATTTTCTATGGTTTGCCGATCATCGGGCAAATCCATCAAAGTCCATACTTTGTTCTCATACATGGATCATATCTCAGATTTCATGGCCTCAAACCATTTTGCGGAATCTGGGCTCATCATCGCTTCCTCATAGTTCGTAGGTTTGTCATGGTCAAGTAACACGACCTCCAGAACAGGATTACCGTACCACTCTGGTGCGAATCTCACTCTATTTTACCTACGAGGTTCGGTAGTAACTTGATCTGAAGTTACATGATCATCATCATTAACTTCCTCACTAATTGGTATAGTAGTCGATTTCGTGATGAACTACTTTCCAATAAGGAACAGTACGATTACCTCATCAAGTTCTACTTTCCTCCCACTCACTTCTTTCGAGAGAAACTCCTTCTCTAGAAAGGATCCATCTTAAGCAACGAATATCTTGCCTTCGGATCTGTGATAGAAGGTGTACCCAACAATTTCCTTTGGGTATTCTATGAAGACGCACTTCTCCGATTTGGGTTTGAGCTTATCAGGATGAAACTTTTCACATAAGCATCGCAACTCCAAACTTTAAGAAACGACAACTTGGGTTTCTTGCTAAACCACAGTTCATATAGTGTCGTCTCAACGGATTTAGATGGTGCTCAATTTAACGTGAATGCAGCTGTCTCTAATGCATGATCCCAAAACGATATTGGTAAATCAGTAAGAAACATCATAGATTGTACTATATCCAATAAAGTACGGTTATGACGTTCGGACACACCATTATGATGTGGTGTTCCAGGTGGCATGAATTGGTGAAACTATTTCACATTGTTTTAATTGAAGACCAAACTCGTAACTCAAATATTCATATCCACGATCAGATCGCAGAAACTTTATTTTCTTGTCACGATGATTTTCCACTTCACTCTGAAATTCTTTGAACATTTCAACTATTTCAGACTTATGTTTCATCAAGTAGATATACCCATATCTGCTTAAATCATCTTGTGAAGGTCAGAAAATAACGATACTTGCCACGAGCATCAACACTCATTGGATCGCATACATCGGTATGTATTATTTCCAATAAGTCAAGAGCTTGTTCCATTGTTCCGAGAACGGAGTTTTAGTCATCTTGCCCAAAAGGCACGGTTCGCAAGCATCAAGTGATTCATAATCAAGTGATTCCAAAATCCCATCAGCATGGAGTTTCTTTATGCGCTTTACACCAATATGACCTAAACGGCAGTGCCACAAATAAGTTGCACTATCATTATTAACTTTGCATCTTTTGGTTTCAATATTATGAATATGTGTATCACTACGATCGAGATCTCATGTACCATTTTCATTGGGTGTGTAACCATATAAGGTTTTATTCATGTAAACAGAAAAATAGTTTATTCTCTTACTTAAATGAATAACCGTATTGCAATAAACATGATCAAATCATATTCATGCTCAACGCAAACACCAAATAACATTTATTTAGCTTCAACACTAATCCCGAAAGTATAGGGAGTGTGCGATGATGATTATATCAATCTTGAAACTACTTTCAACACACATCGTCACTTCACTCTTAACTAGTTTCTATTTATTCTGCAACTCCCGTTTCGAGTTACTACTCTTAGCAACTGAACCAGTACCAAATACCGAGGGGTTGCTATAAACACTAGTAAAGTACACATTCATAACATGTATATCAAATATACCTTTGTTTACTTTGCCATCCTTCTTATCCGCCAAATACTTGGGGTAGTTCGCTTCAAAGAATCAGTTCCTTTGCAGTAGAAGCACTTAGTCTCGTGCTTAGGTCCAGACTTGGGCTTCTTTACTTGAGCAGCAACTGGCTTGCCGTTCTTCTTGAAGTTCCTTTCTATTCTTTTGCCCTTTTCTTGAAACTAGTGGTCTTGTTAACCATCAACACTTGATGTTCTTTCTTGATTTCTACCTTCATCAATTTCATCATCATGAAAAACTCGGGAATCATTTTCATCATCCCTTGCATACTATAGTTCATCACGAAGTTCTACTAACTTGGTGATGGTGACTAGAGAATTCTGTCAATCACTATCTTATCGGAAGATTAACTCCCACTTGATTCAAGCGATTGTAGTACCTGCATAATCTGAGCACTTACTCACTAGTTGAGAGATTCTCCTCCATCTTTTAGCTATAGAACTTGTTGGAGACTTCATATCTCTCAACTCGGGTATTTGCTTGAAATATTAACTTCAACTCCTGGAACATCTCATATGGTCCATGACGTTCAAAACGTCTTTGAAGTCCCGATTCTAAGCTGTTAAGCATGGTGCACTTAAACTATCAAGTAGTCATCATGTTGAGCTAGCCAAACGTTCATAACGTTTGCATCTGCTCCTGCAATAGGTCTGTCACCTAGCGGTGCATTAAGGACATAATTCTTACAGGCAAGATTGAGGATAAACCTCAGATCGCGGATCCAATCCGCATCATTGCTACTAACATCTTTCAACATAATTTTCTCTAGGAACATATCAAAACCAACATATGAAAGCAACAACGCGAGCTATTGATCTACAACATAATTTGCAAAATACTACCAGGACTAAGTTCATGATAAATTTAAGTTCAATTAATCATATTACTTAAGAACTCCCACTTAGACAGACATCTCTCTAGTCATCTAAGTGATCACGTGATCCAAATCAACTAAACCATAACCGATCATCACCGAGATGGAGTAGTTTTCAATGGTGAACATCTTATGTTGATCATATCTACTATATGATTCACGCCGACCTTTCGGTCTCCGTGTTCGAGGCCATATCCGCATATGCTAGGCTCGTCAAGTTTAACTGAGTATTCGCGTGTGCAAAACTGGCTTGCACCCGTTGTAGATGGACGAGAGCTTATCACACCCTATCATCACGTGGTGTCCGGGCACGCATTTAACTTTGGCAACGGTGCATACTCGGGAGAACACTTCTTGATAATTTAGTGAGAGATCATCTTATAATGCTACCGTCAATTAAAGCAAGATAAGATGCATAAAAGATAAACATCACATGCAAATCAATATAAGTGATATGATATGGTCATCATCATCTTGTGCTTCGTGATCTCCATCTCGCAGCACCATCATGATCACCATCGCCACCGGCGCGACACCTTGATCTCCATCGTAGCATCGTTGTCGCCTCGCCAATCTTATGCTTCTACGACTATCGCTACCGCTTAGTGATAAAGTAAAGCATTACAGTAGCGATTGCATTTCATACAATAAAGCGACAACCATATGGCTCCAGCCAGTTGCCGATAACTTCGGTTACAAAACATGATCATCTCATACAATAAAATATAGCATCACGTCTTGACCATATCACATCACAACATGCCCTGCAAAAACAAGTTAGACGTCTCTACTTTGTTGTTGCAAATTTTACGTGGCTGCTACGGGCTTAAGAAAGAACCAATCTCACCTACGCATCAAAACCACAACGATACTTCGTCAAATAGACTCCGTTTTAACCTTCTCAAGGACCGGGCATAGCCACACTCGGTTCAACTAAAGTTGGAGAAACTGACACCCGCAAGCCACCTGTGTGCAAAGCACGTCGGTAGAACCAGTCTCGCGTAAGCGTACGCGTAATGTCGGTCCGGGCCGCTTCATCCAACAATACCGCCGAACCAAAGTATGACATGCTGGTAGGCAGTATGACTTATATCGTCCACAACTCACTTGTGTTCTACTCGTGCATATAACATCAAACCATAAAAACCTAGGCTCGGATGCCACTGTTGGGGAACGTAGTAATTTCAAAAATTTTCCTACGCACACACAAGATCATGGTGATGCATAGCAACGAGAGGGGAGAGTGTTGTCTACGTACCCTCGTAGACCCGAAGCGGAAGCGATCACAACGTAGAGGAAGTAGTCGACGTTCTCCTCGCGATCCGACCGATCCGGCGCCGTTATTCGACGCCCCGAGTTCTTGACACACGTACAGCTCGATGACGTCCCTCGTACTCCGATCCAGCCGAGTGTCGAGGGAGAGTTTCGTCAGCACGACGGCGTGGTGACGATCTTGATGTTCTACCGGCGCAGAGCTTCGCCTAAGCTTCGCAACGATATGACCGAGGTGGAATATGGTGGAGGGGGGCACCGCACACGGCTAAGGAACGATCCGTAGATCAAACTTGTGTCTTGTGCCTAGAGGTGCCCCCCTGCCCCCGTATATAAAGGAGCCAGGGGGAGGGGTTCGGCCGGCCAGGAGGGGCGCCAGAGGAGTCCTCCTCCCACGGGAGTAGGACTCCCCCTTCCTTGTTGGAGTAGGAGAGAAGGAAAGAGGGGGAGAGGAGGAAGGAAAAGGGGGCTGCACCCCCTGTCCAATTCGGACTAGAGGGGGGGGCTGCGCCCCTTCTTCCTTTTGGCCTCTCTCTTCTATTTCCGTATGGCCCAATAAGGCCCATATACTCCCCGGCGAATTCCCGTAACTCTCCCGGTACTCGAAAAATACCCGAATGACTCGGAACCTTTCCGAACTCCGAATATAGTCGTCCAATATATCGATCTTTACGTCTCGACCATTTCGAGACTCCTCGTCATGTCCCCGATCTCATCCGGGACTCCGAACTCCTTCGGTACATCAAAACTCATAAACTCATAATATAAGCATCATCGAAACCTTAAGCGTGCGGACCCTACGGTTCGAGAACAATGTAGACATGACCGAGACACGTCTCCGGTCAATAACCAATAGCGGGACCTGGATGCCCATATTGGCTCCTACATATTCTACGAAGATCTTTATCGGTCAGACCGCATAACAACATACGTTGTTCCCTTTGTCATCGGTATGTTACTTGCCCGAGATTCGATCGTCGGTATCCAATACCTAGTTCAATCTCGTTATCGCAAGTCTCTTTACTCGTTCCGTAATACATCATCTCGCAACTAACTCATTAGTTGTAATGCTTGCAAGGCTTAAGTGATGTGCATTACCGAGAGGGCCCAGAGATACCTCTCCGACAATCGGAGTGACAAAACCTAATCTCGAAATACGCCAACCCAACATCCGCCTTTGGAGACACCTGTAGTACTCCTTTATAATCACCCAGTTACGTTGTGACGTTTGGTAGTACCCAAAGTGTTCCTCCGGTAAACGGGAGTTGCATAATCTCATAGTTATAGGAACATGTATAAGTCATGGATAAAAGCAGTAGCAACATACTAAACGATCGTGTGCTAAGCTAATGGAATGGGTCATGTCAATCAGATCATTCTACTAATGATGTGACCTTGTTAATCAAATAACAACTCCTTGTTCATGGTCAGGAAACATAACCATCTTTGATTAACAAGCTAGTCTAGTAGAGGCATACTAGTGACATATTGTTTGTCTATGCATTCACACATGTATCATGTTTCCGGTTAATACAATTCTAGCATGAATGATAAACATTTATCATGAAATAAGGAAATAAATAATAACTTTATTATTGCCTCTAGGGCATATTTCCTTCACACTGGCTAGTAGCACGGCCTGTTCGAGGTGCGGATGACGCCGCCTCCATCGCCTCGCCCCAAGGCAGGGCGTGGCCGCGGCTGCGGCGCGGGCAGCAAGGACGAGTGCCGCAAGGGAGCCTGGGCGTCGGCGTGAACCGGGAGAGAGGAGACCGCAGCGGAGGAGACGAGAGAAGGCCACCGTCTTCTTCTCTCCCCTCTCCGACCTGAAACCCCTATCCATCCATCCGGGGAGAGAAGACCGCGGGCGGAGGAGAGGAGACGCGGGTGAGGTAAGAGGAGTCAAATCCCCATCCTGCTCCTCCCCACGCGGCGCTGACCCACCCGCGGCATTCTTTCTGGTGTGCCAGGTAACTGAGTCCACCTACCCCTACCCGTACCTTTTTTTGGAATTTTTTTGAACTGTTTCGGGGATTTTGATTTGGGGGCGATGTTGACATGATTGTTCGAGCTCGGGGAATGGCTTCTTGTGCACTCAGTTTGTTGTCGTGTACAGGGCGAACAACAGCAAGATGGTGGTGCGGGTCTTCGGGTATGGATCCCTAATCTGGAACCCGGCTTCGATTTCGACGAGAAGATCCTGGGATTCATCAAGGGCTACAAGCGAACGTTTAATCTCGGTATTCTTGGTTACGCCTGAATGATTTGAAGCAAATCTGAACCTGTAACTGTAGTTCTTGGTATGAAGATATCACATCTCAACTTTTCTTTCTCCGCAACTTGCATTTGACCATATATAGAGGCGCACCACATAATCCATCCAGGACCTGCAGTCCTGCACCATTGACTCCGAAGATGAAGCAATATGCGTAAGTTGACTGCATCCATGAATCAAATATCTACAGCACATGATACTGCATTACTGTCTCTAGACACCGTACAAGTAATAATTCTCTGACCAACAATGGGTAACATTTCTGAGACTTGTTGCACCCCAAGTCTTGGTTGGATTTGCACTTGTTTGTGTTGTACAAGTTCAGGTTTCTATTTCTGGGAAGGGGCTTACTTATAATTAGGTTACAGAGCTGAGGTTGGATTTGCACTTGTTTGTGTTGTACAAGTTCAGATTTCTATTTCTGGGAAGGGGCTTACTTATAATTAGGTTACAGAGCTGAGGTTGGATTTGCACTTGTTTGTGTTGGTTTTGCACTTGTTTATTTGCTATGTTCACCTGATTAGTTATAAGGAATTTATTACCTCTATTTTAAATGCTAGATACCCTAGCAGTGCGTACAAATTATAGTGCAGCTCGTAGCTTATCATCAATCTGTCATTGTTTTTTTGACGAAACCTCGTCAGAGGGCTGGGGGCTCCCGCATTTGCATATAGAAGAAGAGAGTTGGTCCAGTTAACAAGGGAAACCGGACCCAAAAACCATACATGCTGAAGGAAATATGCCCTAGAGGCAATAATAAAGTTATTATTTATTTTCTTATATCTGAAGGAAATATGCCCTAGAGGCAATAATAAAGTTATTATTTATTTCCTTATTTCATGATAAATGTTTATTATTCATGCTAGAATTGTATTAACCGAAAACATAATACATGTGTGAATACATAGACAAACATAGTGTCACTAGTATGCCTCTACTTGACTAGCTTGTTAATCAAAGATGGTTATGTTTCCTAACCATGAACAAGGAGTTGTTATTTGATTAACAAGGTCACATCATTAGTTGAATGATCTGATTGACATGACCCATTCCATTAGCTTAGCACCCGATCGTTTAGTATGTTGCTATTGTTTTTATCCATGACTTATACATGTTCCTATAACTATGAGATTATGCAACTCCGCTTGCGGAGGAATACTTTGGTACTACCAAACGCCACAACGTAATCGGGTGATTATAAAGGAGTACTACAAGTGTCTCCAAAGGCAGATGTTGGGTTGGCGATTTTGAGATTAGGATTTGTCACTCCGATTGTCGGAGAGGTATCTCTGGGCCCTCTCGGTAATGCACATCACTTAAGCCTTGCAAGCATTACAACTAATGAGTTAGTTGTGAGATGATGTATTACGGAACGAGTAAAGAGACTTGCCGTAACGAGATTGAACTAGGTATTGGATACCGACGATCGAATCTCGGGCAAGTAACATACCGATGACAAAGGAACAACGATGTTGTTATGCGGTCGACCGATAAAGATCTTCGTAGAATATGTAGGAACCAATATGGGCATCCAGGTCCCGCTATTGGTTATTGACCGAGACGTGTCTCGGTCATGTCTACATTGTTCTCGAACCGTAGGGTCCGCACGCTTAAGGTTTCGGCGATGCTTATATTATGAGTTTATGAGTTTTGATGTACCGAAGAAGTTCGAGTCCCGGATGAGATCGGGACATGACGAGGAGTCTCGAAATGGTCGAGACGTAAAGATCGATATATTGGACGACTATATTCGGAGTTCGGAAAGGTTCCGAGTCATTCGGGTATTTATCGGAGTACCGGAGAGTTACGGAATTCGCCGGGGAGAAGTATTGGGCCTTATGGGCCATACGGGAAAGAGAGAGGGGCTGCCCTAGGCAGGGCTGCGCCCCCTTGCCCTAGTCCGAATTGGGCTAGGGGGAGGGGCCGCACCCCCTCCTTCCTTCCCTTCTCTCTTCCCCTTCCTAGTCTCCTACTCCTAATACATGGAAGGATCCCTAGTTGGACTAGGAAAGGGGGAATCCTACTCCCGGTGGGAGTAGGACTCCCCTATGGCGCGCCTCCTCCCTAGGCCGGCCTCCTCCTCCCTCCCTCCTTTATATACGGGGGCAGAGGGCACCCCATGGACACACAAGTTGATCCTTGAGATCGTTCCTTAGCCGTGTGCGGTGCCCCCCTCCACCATAATCCACCTCGGTCATATCGTAGCGGTGCTTAGGCGAAGCCCTGCGTCGGTAGTACATCAAGATCGTCAGCACGCCGTCGTGCTGACGGAACTCTCTCTCCCCGGAGCTTTGCTGGATCGGAGCCCGAGGAGCATCACCGAGCTGTACGTGTGTCAAGAACTCGGAGGCGCCGGAGTAACGGCGCTGGGATCGGTTGGACCGCGAGGAGAACGTACGACTACTTCCTCTATGTTGTGATCGCTTCCGCTTCGGTCTACAAGGGTATGTAGACAACACTCTCCCCTCTGGTTGCTATGCATCACCATGATCTTGCGTGTGCGTAGGAAAATTTTGAAATTACTACGTTCCCCAACAGTTGCATCCGAGCCTAGGTTTTTATGGTTTGATGTTTTGCACGAGTAGAACACAAGTGAGTTGTGGACAATACAAGTCATACTGCCTACCAGCATGTCATACTTTGGTTCAGCGGTATTGTTGGATGAAGCGGCCCGGACCGACATTACGCGTACGCTTACGCGAGACTGGTTCTACCGCCGTGCTTTGCACAAAGGTGGCTAGCGGGTGTCAGTTTCTCCAACTTTAGTTGAACCGAGTGTGGCTACGCCCGGTCCTTGAGAAGGTTAAACGGAGTCTATTTGACGAAGTATCGCTGTGGTTTTGATGCGAGGTGAGATTGGTTCTTGCTTCAGCCCATAGCAGCCACGTAAAATTTGCAACAACAAAGTAGAGGGCGTCTAACTTGTTTTTGCAGGGCATGTTGTGATGTGATATGGCCAAGACGTGATGCTATATTTTATTGTATGAGATGATCATGTTTTGTAACCTAAATTATCGGCAATCGGCAGGAGCCATATGGTTGTCGCTTATTGTATGAAATGCAACGCTCTGTAATTGCTTTACTTTATCACTAAGCGGTAGCGATAGTCGAGAAGCAATAGATGGCGATATCGACAACGATGCTACGATGGAGATCAAGGTGTCGCTACCGGTGACGATGGTGATCATGATGGTGCTTCGAGATGGAGATCACAAGCACAAGAAGATGATGGCCATATCATATCACTTATATTGATTGCATGTGATGTTTATCCTTTATGCATCTTATCTTGCTTTGATTGACGGTAGCATTTTAAGATGATCTCTCACTAAAATTATCAAGTAGTGTTCTCCCGAGTATGCACCGCTGCCAAAGTTCGTCGTGCCTGCACACCACGCGATGATCGGTGTGATAAGCTCTCACGTCCATCTACAACAGGTGCAAGCCAGTTTTGCACACGCGAATACTCAAAGTTAAACTTGACGGGCCTAGCATATGCAGATATGGCTCGAACACGGAGACCGAAAGGTCGGCGCGAATCATATAGTAGATATGATCAACATAAGATGTTCACCATTGAAAACTACTCCATCTCACGTGATGATCGGTTATGGTTTAGTTGATTTGGATCACGTGATCACTTAGATGACTAGAGAGACGCCATCTAAGTGGGAGTTCTTAAGTAATATGATTAATTGAACTTAAATTTACCATGAACTTAGTCCTGGTAGTATTTTGCAAATTATGTTGTAGATCAATGGCTCGCGTTGTTGCTTTCATATGATTATTTTGATATGTTCCTAGAGAAAATTGTGTTGAAAAATGTTAGTAGCAATGATGCGGATTGGATCCGTGATCTGAGGTTTATCCTCATTGCTGCACAGAAGAATTATGTCCTTGATGCACCGCTAGGTGACGGACCTATTGCAGGAGCAAATGCAGACGTTATGAACGTTTGGCTAGCTCAATATGATGAACTACTTGATAGTTTGGTGCACCATACTTAACGGCTTAGAATCGGGACTTCAAAGACGTTTTGAACGTCATGGACCATATGAGATGTTCCAGAAGTTGAAGTGAATATTTCAAGCAAATACCCGAGTTGAGAGATATGAAGTCTCCAACAAGTTCTATAGCTAAAAGATGGAGGAGAATCACTCAACTAGTGAGCATGTGCTCAGATTGTCTGAGTACTACAATCGCTTGAATCAAGTGGAAGTTAATCTTCCAGATAAGATAGTGATTGACAGAATTCTCTAGTCACCATCACCAAGTTAGTAGAACTTCGTGATGAACTATAAATGCAAGGGATAACGGAAACTATTCCCAAGCTCTTCGCGATGCTAAAAATCGGCGAAGGTAGAAATCAAAGACAAACATCAAGTGTTGATGGTTGACAAGATCACTAGTTTCAAGAAAAGGGCAAAGGGCAGAAGGGGAACTTCAAGAAGAACGGCAAGCAAGTTGCTGCTCAAGTGAAGAAGCCCAAGTCTGGTCCTAAACCTGAGACTAAGTGCTTCTACTGCAAAGGGACTGGTCACTGGAAGCGGAACTACCCCAAGTATTTGGCGGATAAGAAGGATGGCAAAGTGAACAAAGGTATATTGGATATACAGATTATTGATGTGTATTTTACTAGTGTTCATAGCAACCCCTCGGTATTTGATACTGGTTCAGTTGCTAAGAGTAGTAACTCGAAACGGGAGTTGCGAATGAACAGAGACTAGTTAAGAGTGAAGTGACGATGTGTGTTGGAAGTAGTTCCAAGGTTGATATGATCATCATCACACTCTCCCTATACTTTCGGGATTAGTGTTGAAACTAAGTAAGTGTTATTTGGTGTCTGCGTTGAGCATAAGTATGATTTGATCATGTTTATTGCAATACGGTTATTCATTTAAGTTAGAGAACAATTGTTGTTCTGTTTACAAGAATAAAACCTTCTATGGTCATACACACCAACAAAAATGGTTTGTTGGATCTCGATCGTAGTGATACACATATTCATAATATTGAAACCAAAAGATGCGAAGTTAATAATGATAGTGCAACCTATTTGTGGCACTACCGTTTAAGTCATATTGGTGTAAAGCGCATGAAGAAACTCCATGCTGATGGGCTTTTGGAATCACTTGATTATGAATCACTTGATGCTTGCGAACCATGCCTCATGGGCAAGATGACTAAAACGCCGTTCTCCGGAACAATGGAGCAAGCAATAGATTTATTGGAAATCATACATACTGATGTATGTGGTCCGATGAATATTAAGGCTTGCAGCAGGTATCATTATTTTCTGACCTTCACAGATGATTTGAGCAGATATGAGTATATCTACTTGATGAAACATAAGTCTGAAACGTTTGAAAAGTTCAAAGAATTTCAGAAAGAAGTGGAGAATCATCGTAACAAGAAAATAAAAGTTTCTACGATATGATCGCAGAAGTAAAATATTTGAGTTACGAGTTTGGTCTTCAATTAAAAGAATGTGGAATAGTTTCACAAATTCATGCCACCTGGAACACCACATCATAATGGTGTGTCTGAACGTCATAACCGTACTTTATTGGTGTTGGGGAACGTAGTAATTTCAAAAATTTTCCTACGCACACGCAAGATCATGGTGATGTATAGCAACGAGAGGGGAGAGTGTTGTCTACGTACCCTCGTAGACCGAAGCGGAAGCGATCACAACGTAGAGGAAGTAGTCGACGTTCTCCTCGCGATCCAACCGATCCCAGCGTTACATTCGGCGCCCGAAGTTCTTGACACACGTACAGCTCGGTGACGCTCCTCGGCTCCAATCCAGAGAGCTCGGGGAGGAGAGTTCACAAGACGACGGCGTGGTGACGATCTTGATGTCAAGACGACGACGGCGTGGTGACGATCTTGATGTTTTATCGACGCAGGGCTTCGCCTAAGCACCGCCACGATATGACCGAGGTGGATTATGGTGGAGGGGGCACCGCGACACGGCTAAGGAACGATCTCAAGGATCAACTTGTGTCTTGTGCCTAGAGGTGCCCCCTGCCCCGTGATATAAAGGAGCAAGGAGGAGGAGGCGGCCTAGGTTTGGGCGCCAGGGGAGTCCTACTCCCACCGGAGTAGGATTCCCTTTCCTAGTCCAACTAGGAATCCTTCCATGTAGGGGGAGTAGGAGAGAAGGAAAGGGAAGAGAGAAGGAGAAGGAAGGAAGGGGGCGCCCCCCTTCCCTAGTCCAATTCGGACTAGAGCAAGGGGGGCGCGCCACCTTTTGGCCCTTTCTCTCCTTTTCCCATGCACGCCCAATGAGGTCCAATACGAATTCCCGTAACTCTCCGGTACTCGAAAAATACCGGATCACTCGGAACCTTTCCGAACTCCGAATATAGTCGTCCAATATATCGATTTTTACGTCTCGACCATTTCGAGACTCCTCGTCATGTCCCCGATCTCATCCGGGACTCCGAACTCCTTCGGTACATCAAAACTCATAAACTCATAATAAAACTGTCATCGAAACCTTAAGCGTGCGGACCCTACGGTTCGAGAACAATGTAGACATGACCTAGAACTATTCTCGGTCAATAACCAATAGCGGGACCTGGATGCCCATATTGGCTCCTACATATTCTACGAAGATCTTTATCGGTCAGACCGCATAACAACATACGTTGTTCCCTTTGTCATCGGTATGTTACTTGCCCGAGATTCGATCATCGGTATCCAATACCTAGTTCAATCTCGTTACCGGCAAGTCTCTTTACTTGTTCCAGATACATCATCTTGCAACTAACTCATTAGTTGTAATGCTTGCAAGGCTTAAGTGATGTGCATTACCTAGAGGGCCCAGAGATACCTCTCCGACAATCGGAGTGACAAATCCTAATCTCGAAATACGCCAACCCAACATCTGCCTTTGGAGACACCTGTAGTACTCCTTTATAATCACCCAGTTACGTTGTGACGTTTGGTAGTACCCAAAGTGTTCCTCTGGCAAACGGGAGTTGCATAATCTCATAGTCATAGGAACATGTATAAGTCATGAAGAAAGCAATAGCAACATACTAAACGATCGGGTGCTAAGCTAACCGAATGGGTCATGTCAATCAGATCATTCAACTAATGATGTGATCCCGTTAATCAAATAACAACTCTTTGTTCATGGTTAGGAAACATAACCATCTTTGATTAACAAGCTAGTCAAGTAGAGGCATACTAGTGACACTCTGTTTGTCTATATATTCACACATGTATTATGTTTCCGGTTAATACAATTCTAGCATGAATAATAGACATTTATCATGAAATAAGGAAATAAATAATAACTTTATTATTGCCTCTAGGGCATATTTCCTTCAGTCTCCCACTTGCACTAGAGTCAATAATCTAGTTCACATCGCCATGTGATTGAACACCAATAATCATATCTCAGATATGATTAACACCCATAGTTCACATCGTCATTGACCAACACCCAAAGGGTTTACTAGAGTCAATAATCTAGTTCACATCGCTATGTGATTAACACCCAAAGAGTACAAAGGTATGATCATGTTTTGCTCGTGAGAGAAGTTTAGTCAACGGATCTGTCACATTCAGAGCCGTATGTATTTTGCAAATATTCTATGTCTACAATGCTCTGCACGGAGCTACTCTAGCTAATTGCTCCCACTTTCAATATGTATCTAGATCGAGACTTAGAGTCATCCAGATCGGTGTCAAAACTTGCATCGACGTAACCCTTTACTTACTAACCTTTGTCACTTCCATAATCGAGAAACATATCCTTATTCCACTAAGGATAATTTTGACCATTGTCTAGTGATCTACTCCTAGATCATAATTGTACTCCTTGCCAAACTCAAAGTGTAGGGTATACAATAGATCTGGTACACAGCATGGCATACTTTATAGAACCTATGGCCAAGGCATAGGGAATGACTTTCATTCTCTTTCTATCTTCTGCCGTGGTCGGGTTTTGAGTCTTTACTCAATTTCACATCTTGTAACACAGGCAAGAACTCTTTCTTTGACTGTTCCATTTTGAACTACTTCAAAATCTTGTCAAGGTATGTACTCATTGAAAAACTTATCAAGCGCCTTGATCTATCTCTATAGATCTTAATGCTCAATATGCAAGCAGCTTCACCGAGGTCTTTCTTTGAAAAACTCCTTTTAAACACTCCTTTATGCTTTGCGAATAATTCTACATTATTTCCGATCAACAATATGTCATTCACATATACTTATCGAAATCTTGTAGTGCTCCCACTCACTTTCTTGTAAATACAGCTTCACCGCAAGTCTCAGATAAACTATATGCTTTGATCAACTTATCAAAGCGTATATTCCAACTCCGAGATGCTTGCACCAGTCCATAGATGGATCGCTGGAGCTTGCACACTTTGTTAGCTCCCTTTGGATCGATAAAACCTTCTGGTTGCATCACATACAACTCTTCCTCCAGAAACCCATTCAGGAATGCAGTTTTTGCATCCATTTGCCAAATTTCATAAATTGTGGCAGTTGCTAACATGATTTGGACAGACTTAAGCATCGCTACAGTTGAGAAAATCTCATTGTAGTCAACACCTTGAACTTGTCAAAAAACCTATTTGCGACAAGTCGAGCTTTGTAGATAGTAACACTACTATCAACGTCCGTCTTCCTCTTGAAGATCCATTTATACAATATGGCTTGCCGATCATCGGGCAACTCCACCAAAGTCCATACTTTGTTCTCATACATGGATCTCATCTCAGATTTCATGGCCTCAAGCCATTTCGTGGAATCTGGGCTCATCATCGCTTCCTCATAGTTCGTAGGTTCATCATGGTCTAGTTACATGACTTCCAAAACAGGATTACCGTACCACTGTGGTGCAGATCTCACTCTGGTTTACCTACGAGATTCGGTAGTAACTGATCTGAAGTTACATGATCATCATCATTAGCTTCCTCACTAATTGGTGTAGTAGTCACAGGAACAGATTTCTGTGATTGAACTACTTTCCAATAAGGGAGAAGGTACAATTACCTTATCAAGTTCTACTTTCCTCCCACTCACTTCTTTCGAGAGAAACTCCTTCTCTAGAAAGGATCCATCTTAAGCAACGAATATCTTGCCTTCGGATCTGTGATAGAAGGTGTACCCAACAATTTCCTTTGGGTATTCTATGAAGACGCATCTCGATTTGGGTTCGAGCTTATCAGATGAAACTTTTTCACATAAGCATCGCAGCCCCAAACATTAAGAAACGACAACTTTGGTTTCTTGCTAAACCACAGTTCATATAGTGTCGTCTCAACGAATTTAGATGGTGCCCTATTTAACGTGAATGCAGCTGTCTCTAATGCATGATCCCAAAACGATATTGGTAAATCGGTAAGAAACATCATAGATTGCACTATATCCAATAAAGTGCGGTTACGATGTTTGGACACACCATAACATTGTGGTGTTCTGTGGCGTGAGCTGTGAAACTATTCCACATTGTTTTAATTGAAGACCAAACTCAGAACTCAAATATTCGTCTCCGTGATCAGATCACGAAACTTTATTTTCTTGTTACGATGATTTTTCCACTTCACTCTGAAATTCTTTGAACCTTTCAACTATTTCAGACTTATGTTTCATCAAGTAGATATACCCATATCTGCTCAAATCATCTTGTGAAGGTCGAAAATAACGATACTTGCCACGAGCATCAACACTCATTGGATCGCATACATCGGTATGTATTATTTCCAATAAGTCAAGAGCTTGTTCCATTGTTCCGAGAACGGAGTTTTAGTCATCTTGCCCAAAAGGCACGGTTCGCAAGCATCAAGTGATTCATAATCAAGTGATTCCAAAATCCCATCAGCATGGAGTTTCTTCATGCGCTTTACACCAATATGACCTAAACGGCAGTGCCACAAATAAGTTGCACTATCATTATTAACTTTGAATTTTTTTTGGTTTCAATATTATGAATATGTGTATCACTACGATCGAGATCCAATGAACCATTTATATTGGGTGTGTAACCATATAAGGTTTTATTCATATAAACAGAACAACAGTTTATTCTCTTACTTAAATGAATAACCGTATTGCAATAAACACGATCAAATCATATTCATGCTCAACGTAAACACCAAATAACATTTATTTAGTTTCAACACTAATCCCGAAAGTATAGGGAGTGTGCGATGATGATCATATCAATCTTGAAACTACTTTCAACACACATCATCACTTCACCCTTAACTAGTTTCATTTTATTACGCAACTCCCGCTTGAAGTTACTACTCTTAGCAACTGAACCAGTACCAAATACCGAGGGGTTGCTATAAACACTAGTAAAGCACACATAAAACACCAGTATATCAAATATACCCTTTTTCACTTTGCCATCCTTCTTATCCACCAAATATTTAGGGCAGTTCCGCTTCAAAGGACCATTTCCTTTGCGTGTAAGCACTCAGTTTCAGGCTTTGGTTCAGCTTTGGGTTTCTTCGTGGGAGCGACAACTTGCTTGTCAATCTATTTGAAGTTCCCCTTTCTTTCCCTTTGCCCTTTTCTTGAAACTAGTGATCTTGTCAACCACCAACACTTGATGCTCTTTCTTGATTTCTACACTCATCGATTTTATCATCATGAAAAACTCGGGAATCATTTTCATCATCCCTTGCATACTATAGTTCATCACGAAGTTCTACTAACTTGGTGATGGTGACTAGAGAATTCTGTCGATCACTATCTTATCTGGAAGATTAACTCCCACTTGATTCAAGCGATTGTAGTACCCAGACAATCTGAGTACATGCTCACTAGTTGAGCGATTCTCCTCCATCTTTTAGCTATAGAACTTGTTGGAGACTTCATATCTCTCAACTCGGTATTTGCTTGAAATATTAACTTCAATTCCTCGAACATCTCATATGGTCCATGATGTTCAAAACATCTTTGAAGTCCCGATTCTAAGTCATAAAGCATGGTGCACAAAACTATCAAGTAGTCATCATATTGAGCTAGCCAAACGCTCATAACGCCCGTGATCCGCTCCTGCAATAGGTTTGTCACCTAGCGGTGCATCAAGGACATAATTCTTCTGCAAAGCAATGAGGATAAACCTCGATCACGGATCCTATCTCGCATCATTGCTACTAACATCTTTCAATACAATTTTCTAGGAACATATCAAAACAAACATATGAAAGCAACTTCATGAGCTATTGATCTTACAACATAATTTGCAAAATACTACCAGGACTAAGTTCATGATAAATTTAAGTTCAATTAATCATATTACTTAAGAACTCCCACTTAGACAGACATCTCTAGTCATCTAAGTGATCACGTGATCCAAATCAACTAAACCATAACCGATCATCACGTGAGATGGAGTAGTTTTCAATGGTGAACATCTTATGTTGATCATATCTACTATATGATTCACGCCGACCTTTCGGTCTCCGTGTTCGAGGCCATATCTGCATATGCTAGGCTCGTCAAGTATAACCTGAGTATTCTGCGTGTGCAAAACTGGCTTGCACCCGTTGTAGATGGACGAGAGCTTATCACACCCGATCATCACGTGGTGTCTCGCACGATTTAACTTTGGCAACGGTGCATACTCAGGAGAACACTACTTGATAATTTTAGTGAGAGATCATCTTAAAATGCTACCGTCAATCAAAGCAAGATAAGATGCATAAAGGATAAACATCACATGCAATCAATATAAGTGATATGATATGGCCATCATCATCTTGTGCTTGTGATCTCCATCTTCGAAGCACCATCATGATCACCATCGTCACCGGCGCGACACCTTGATCTCCATCGTAGCATCGTTGTCGTCTCGCCAATCTTATGCTTCTACGACTATCGCTACCGCTTAGTGATAAATTAAAGCATTACAGGGCGATTGCATTTCATACAATAAAGCGACAACCATATGGCTCCTGCTAGTTGCCGATAACTTCGGTTACAAAACATGATCATCTCATACAATAAAATATAGCATCACGTCTTGACCATATCACATCACAACATGCCCTGCAAAAACAAGTTAGACGTCCTCTACTTTGTTGTTGCAAATTTTACGTGGCTGCTACGGGCTTAAGCAAGAACCAATCTCACCTACGCATCAAAACCACAACGATACTTCGTCAAATAGACTCGTTTAACCTTCTCAAGGACCGGGCATAGCCACACTCGGTTAAACTAAAGTGAGAGAGACAGACACCCACCAGTCACCTTTAAGCAACGAGTGCTCGAGCGGTGAAACCAGTCTCGCGTAAGCGTCACGTAATGTCGGTCCGGGCGCTTCATCTCACAATACCGCTGAACCAAAGTATGACATGCTGGTAGGTAGTATGACTTGTATCGCCCACAACTCACTTGTGTTCTACTCGTGCAAAACATCAAACCATAAAAACCTAGGCTCGATGCCATTGTTGGCGAACGAGTAATTTCAAAAATTTCCACGCACACGCAAGATCATGGTGATGTATAGCAACGAGAGGGGAGAGTGTTGTCTACGCCCTCGTGAGACCGGCGAAGCGATCACAACGTAGAGGAAGTAGTCGACGTTCTCCTCGCGATCCAACCGATCCCAGCGCCGTTACTCGGCGCCCCGAGTTCTTGACACACGACAGCTCGGTGACGCTCCTCGTGCTCCAATCCAAGAGAGCTCGGGAGGAGAGTTCCGTCAGCACGACGGCGTGGTGTCGATCTTGATGTCAGCACGACGGCGTGGTGACGATCTTGATGTTTTACCGACGCAGGGCTTCGCCTAAGCACCGCTACGATATGACCGAGGTGGATTATGGTGGAGGGGGGCACCGCACACGGCTAAGGAACGATCTCAAGGATCAACTTGTGTCTTGTGCCTAGAGGTGCCCCCCTGCCCCCGTATATAAAGGAGCAAGGGAGGGAGGAGGCCGGCCTAGGTTTGGGCGTGCCAAGGGGAGTCCTACTCCCACCGGGAGTAGGATTCCCTTTTTCCTAGTCCAACTAGGAATCCTTCCATGTAGGGGGAGTAGGAGAGAAGGAAAGGGAAGAGAGAAGGAGAAGGAAGGAAGGGGGCGCCCCCCTTCCCTAGTCCAATTCGGACTAGAGCAAGGGGGGGCGCGCCACCTTTGGCCCTTTTTCTCCTTTTCCCTGCACGCCCAATGAGGTCCAATACGAATTCCCGTAACTCTCCCAGACTCAAAAATACCCGGATCACTCGGAACCTTTCCGAACTTCGAATATAGTCGTCCAATATATCGATCTTTACGTCTCGACCATTTCGAGACTCCTCGTCATGTCCCCGATCTCATCCGGGACTCCGAACTCCTTCGGTACATCAAAACTCATAAACTCATAATAAAACTGTCATCGAAACCTTAAGCGTGCGGACCCTACGGTTCGAGAACAATGTAGACATGACCTAGAACTATTCTCGGTCAATAACCAATAGCGGGACCTGGATGCCCATATTGGCTCCTACATATTCTACGAAGATCTTTATCGGTCAGACCGCATAACAACATACGTTGTTCCCTTTGTCATCGGTATGTTACTTGCCCGAGATTCGATCGTCGGTATCCAATACCTAGTTCAATCTCGTTACCGGCAAGTCTCTTTACTCGTTCCGTAATACATCATCTTGCAACTAACTCATTAGTTGTAATGCTTGCAAGGCTTAAGTGATGTGCATTACCTAGAGGGCCCAGAGATACCTCTCCGACAATCGGAGTGACAAATCCTAATCTCGAAATACGCCAACCCAACATCTGCCTTTGGAGACACCTGTAGTACTCCTTTATAATCACCCAGTTACGTTGTGACGTTTGGTAGTACCCAAAGTGTTCCTCTGGCAAACGGGAGTTGCATAATCTCATAGTCATAGGAACATGTATAAGTCATGAAGAAAGCAATAGCAACATACTAAACGATCGGGTGCTTAGCTAACGGAATGGGTCATGTCAATCAGATCATTCAACTAATGATGTGATCCCATTAATCAAATAACAACTCTTTGTTCATGGTTAGGAAACATAACCATCTTTGATTAACAAGCTAGTCAAGTAGAGGCATACTAGTGACACTCTGTTTGTCTATATATTCACACATGTATTATGTTTCCGGTTAATACAATTCTAGCATGAATAATAGACATTTATCATGAAATAAGAAAATAAATAATAACTTTATTATTGCCTCTAGGGCATATTTCCTTCATTTGGATATAGTACAATCTATGATGTTTCTTACCGATTTACCAATATCGTTTTGGGATCATGCATTAGAGACAGCTGCATTCACGTTAAATAGGGCACCATATAAATCCGTTGAGACGACACTATATGAACTGTGGTTTAGCAAGAAACCAAAGTTGTCGTTTCTTAAAAGTTTGGGGCTGCAATGCTTATGTGAAAAAGTTTCATCCTGATAAGCTCAAACCCAAATCGGAGAAGTGCGTCTTCATAGAATACCCAAAGGAAATTGTTGGGTACACCTTCTATCACAGATCCGAAGGCAAAACATTCGTTGCTAATAAATGGATCCTTTCTAGAGAAGGAGTTTCTCTCGAAAGAAGTGAGTGGGAGGAAAGTAGAACTTGATGAGATAATTGTACCTTCTCCCTTATTGGAAAGTAGTTCATCACAGAAATCTGTTCCTGTGACTACTACACCAATTAGTGAGGAAGCTAATGATGATGATCATATAACTTCAGATCAAGTTACTACCGAATCTCGTAGGTAAAATAGAGTGAGATCTACACCAGAATGGTACGGTAATCCTGTTCTGGAAGTCATGTAACTAGACCATGATGAACCTACGAACTATGAGGAAGTGATGATGAGCCCAGATTCCACGAAATGGCTTGAGGCCATGAAATCTGAGATGAGATCCATGTATGAAAACAAAGTGTGGACTTTGGTGGAGTTGCCCGATGATCGGCAAGCCATAGAAAATAAATGGATCTTCAAGAGGAAGACAGATGCTGATAGTAGCGTTACTATCTACAAAGCTAGACTTGTCGAAAAAGGTTTTTGACAAAGTTCAAGATGTTGAATACAATGAGATTTTCTCACTCGTATTGATGCTTAAAAGTCTGTCCGAATCATGTTAGCAATTGCCGCATTTTATGAAATTTGGCAAATGGATGTAAAAATTGCATTCCTAAATGGATTTCTGGAGGAAGAGTTGTATATGATGCAACCAGAAGGTTTTATCGATCCAAAGGGAACTAACAAAGTGTGCAAGCTCCAGCGATCCATTTATGGACTGGTGCAAGCCTCTCAGAGTTGGAATATACGCTTTGATGAGTTGATCAAAGCACATAGTTTATACAGACTTGCAGTGAAGCCTGTATTTACTAGAAAGTGAGTGGGAGCACTACAGCATTTCTGATAAGTATATGTGAATGACATATTGTAGATCGGAAATAATGTAGAATTATTCTGCAAAGCATAAAGGAGAGTTTGAAAGGAGTTTTATCAAAGAAAGACCTCGGTGAAGCTGCTTACATATTGAGCATCAGGATCTATAGAGATAGATCAAGACGCTTGATAAGTTTTTTCAATGAGTACATACCTTGACAAGATTTTGAAGTAGTTCAAAATGGAACAGTCAAAGAAAGAGTTCTTGCCTGTGTTACAAGGTGTGAAATTGAGTAAGACTCAAAACCCGACCACGGCAGAAGATAGAAAGAGAATGAAAGTCATTCCCTATGCCTTGGCCATAGGTTCTATAAAATATGCCATGCTGTGTACCAGATCTATTGTATACCCTACACTAAGTTTGGCAAGGGAGTACAATAGTGATCTAGGAGTAGATCACTGGACAGCGGTCAAAATTATCCTTAGTGGAATAAGGATATGTTTCTCGATTATGGAAGTGACAAAAGGTTCATCGTAAAGGGTTACGTCGATGCAAGTCTCGATCTAGATACATATTGAAAGTGGGAGCAATTAGCTAGAGTAGCTCCGTGCAGAGCATTGTAGACATAGAAAATTGCAAAATACATAACGGATCTGAATGAGAAAGACCCGTTGACTAAGATTGTCTCACAAGCAAAACATGATCACACCTTAGTACTCTTTGGGTGTTAATCACATAGCGATGTGAACTAGATTACTGAATCTAGTAAACCCTTTGGGTATTGGTCACATGGCAATGTGAACTATGGGTGTTAATCACATGATGATGTGAACTATCGATGTTAATCACATGGCGATGTGATCTAGATTATTGACTCTAGTGCAAGTGGGAGACTGAAGGAAATATGCCCTAGAGGAAATAATAAAGTTATTATTTATTTCCTTATTTCATGATAAATGTTTATTATTCATGCTAGAATTGTATTAACCGGAAACATAATACATGTGTGAATACATAGACAAACATAGTGTCACTAGTATGCCTCTACTTGACTAGCTTGTTAATCAAAGATGGTTATGTTTCCTAACCATGAACAAGGAGTTGTTATTTGATTAACAAGGTCACATCATTAGTTGAATGATCTGATTGACATGACCCATTCCATTAGCTTAGCACCCGATCGTTTAGTATGTTGCTATTGTTTTTATCCATGACTTATACATGTTCCTATAACTATGAGATTATGCAACTCCCGTTTGCCGGAGGAATACTTTGGGTACTACCAAACGTCACAACGTAACTGGGTGATTATAAAGGAGTACTACAAGTGTCTCCAAAGGCAGATGTTGGGTTGGCGTATTTCGAGATTAGGATTTGTCACTCCGATTGTCGGAGAGGTATCTCTGGGCCCTCTCGGTAATGCACATCACTTAAGCCTTGCAAGCATTACAACTAATGAGTTAGTTGTGAGATGATGTATTACGGAACGAGTAAAGAGACTTGCCGGTAACGAGATTGAACTAGGTATTGGATACCGACGATCGAATCTCGGGCAAGTAACATACCGATGACAAAGGGAACAACGTATGTTGTTATGCGGTCTGACCGATAAAGATCTTCGTAGAATATGTAGGAACCAATATGGGCATCCAGGTCCCGCTATTGGTTATTGACCGGAGACGTGTCTCGGTCATGTCTACATTGTTCTCGAACCGTAGGGTCCGCACGCTTAAGGTTTCGATGACAGTTATATTATGAGTTTATGAGTTTTGATGTACCGAAGAAGTTCGGAGTCCCGGATGAGATCGGGGACATGACGAGGAGTCTCGAAATGGTCGAGACGTAAAGATCGATATATTGGACGACTATATTCGGAGTTCGGAAAGGTTCCGAGTCATTCGGGTATTTATCGGAGTACCGGAGAGTTACGGGAATTCGCCGGGGAGAAGTATTGGGCCTTATGGGCCATACGGGAAAGAGAGAGGGGCTGCCCTAGGCAGGCCGCGCGCCCCCCCTTGCCCTAGTCCGAATTGGGCTAGGGAGAGGGGCCGCACCCCCTCCTTCCTTCCCTTCTCTCTTCCCCTTCCTAGTCTCCTACTCCTAATACATGGAAGGACCCCTAGTTGGACTAGGAAAGGGGGAATCCTACTCCCGGTGGGAGTAGAACTCCCCTATGGCGCGCCTCCTCCCTAGGCCGGCCTCCTCCTCCCTCCCTCCTTTATATACGGGGGCAGGGGGCACCCCATGGACACACAAGTTGATCCTTGAGATTGTTCCTTAGCCGTGTGCGGTGCCCCCCTCCACCATAATCCACCTCGGTCATATCGTAGCGGTGCTTAGGCGAAGCCCTGCGTCGGTAGTACATCAAGATCGTCACCACGCCGTCGGCCGACGGAACTCTCTCCCGGAGCTTTGCTGGATCGGAGCCCGAGGAGCGCCACCGAGTTGTACGTGTGTCAAGATTCTGGAGGCGCCGGAGTAACGGCGCTGGGATTGGTTGATCGCGAGGAGAACGCGACGACTACTTCCTCTACGTTGTGATCGCTTCCGCTTCGGTCTACAAGGGTATGTAGACAACACTCTCCCCTCTCGTTGCTATGCATCACCATGATCTTGCGTGTGCGTAGGAAATTTTTTGAAATTACTACGTTCCCCAACAATATCATGATAAATGTTTATTATTCATGCTAGAATTGTATTAACCGGAAACATAATACATGTGTGAATATATAGACAAACAGAGTGTCACTAGTATGCCTCTACTTGACTAGCTTGTCAATCAAAGATGGTTATGTTTCCTAACCATGAACAAGGAGTTGTTATTCGATTAACAAGATCACATCATTAGTTGAATGATCTGATTGATATGACCCATTCAGTTAGCTTAGCACTCGATCGTTTAGTATGTTGCTATTGCTTCCTTCATGACTTATACATGCTCCTGTGACTATGAGATTATGCAACTCCCGTTTACCGGAGGAACACTTTGTGTGCTACCAAACGTCACAACGTAACTGGGTGATTATAAAGGTGCTCTACAGGTGTCTCCAAAGGTACTTGTTGGGTTGGCGTATTTCGAGATTAGGATTTGTCACTCCGAATGTCGGAAAGGTATCTCTGGGCCCTCTCGGTAATGCACATCATTTAAGCCTTGCAAGCATTGCAACTAATGAGTTAGTTGCAGGATGATGTATTACGGAACGAGTAAAGAGACTTGCCGGTAATGAGATTGAACTAGGTATTGGATACCGACGATCGAATCTCGGGCAAGTAACATACCGATGACAAAGGGAACAACGTATGTTGTTATGCGGTCTGACCGATAAAGATCTTCGTAGAATATGTAGGAACCAATATGGGCATCCAGGTCCCGCTATTGGTTATTGACCGGGGACGTGTCTCGGTCATGTCTACATTGTTCTCGAACCGTAGGGTCCGTGCACGCTTAAGGTTTCGATGATGCTTATATTATGAGTTTATGAGTTTTGATGTACCGAAGGAGTTCGGAGTCCCGGATGAGATCGGGGACATGACAAGGAGTCTCGAAATGGTCGAGACGTAAAGATCGATATATTGGACGACTATATTCGAGTTCGGAAAGGTTCCGAGTGATTCGGTATTTTTCGAGTCTTGGAGAGTTACGGAATTCGCCGGGAGAAGTATTGGGCCTTATTGGGCCTGCGGGAAAGAGAGAGGGCTGCCTAGGGCAGGCAGGCGCGCCCCATGGCCTAGTCCAAATTGGACTAGGGGGAGGGGCCGCACCACCTCCTTCCTTCCTTCTCTCTTCCCTTCCTAGTCTCCTACTCCTAATACATGGAAGGTCTCCTAGTTGGACTAGGAAGGGGAATCCTACTCGGTGGGAGTAGGACTCCCAGTATGCGCCATAGTAGAGGGCCGGCCCTCCCTCCTCCTCCCCTTTATATACGGGGGTAGGGGGCACCCCATAGACACACAAGTTGATCATTGATCGTTCCTCAGCCGTGTGCGGTGCCCCCCTCCACGATATTACACCTCGATCATATTGTAGCGGTGCTTAGGCGAAGCCCTGCGACAGGAGAACATCAAGATCGTCACCACGCCGTCGTGCTGACGGAACTCCCCCTCAGAGCCTCTACTGGATTGGAGATTGAGGGTGCGTCATCGAGCTGTACGCGTGTCAAGAACTCGGAGGTGCCGGAGTAACGGTGCTTGGATCGGGAGGACGTATGACTACTTCCTCTACGTTGCGTCAACGCTTCCGCTTCGGTCTACGAGGGTACGTAGACAACATTCTCCCCTCTCGTTGCTATGAATCACCATGATCTTGCGTGTGCGTAGGAAATTTTTTGAAATTACTACGTTCCCCAACAGTGGCATCCGAGCCTAGGTTTTTATGGTTTGATGTGATATGCACGAGTAGAACACAAGTGAGTTGTGGGCGATATAAGTCATACTGCTTACCAGCATGTCATACTTTGGTTCGGCGGTATTGTTGGATGAAGCGGCCCGGACTGACATTACGCGTACGCTTACGCGAGACTGGTTTTACCGCCGTGCTTTGCACACAGGTGACTAGCGGGTGTCAGTTTCTCCAACTTTAGTTGAACCGAGTGTGGCTACGCCCGGTCCTTGCGAAGGTTAAAACAGCACTAACTTGACGAACTATCGTTGTGGTTTGATGCATAGGTAAGAACGGTTCTTGCTCAGCCCGTAGCAGCCACGTAAAACTTGCAACAACAAAGTAGAGGACGTCTAACTTGTTTTTGCAGGGCATGTTGTGATGTGATATGGTCAAGACGTGATTAGATATAAGTTGTTGTATGAGATGATCATGTTTTGTTGAAGTTATCGGCAACTGGCAGAAGCCCTATGGATGTCTCTTTGTTGCATAAGATGCAAGTGCCAAATAATTGCTTTACTTTATCGCTATACGATAGCAATAGTTGCAAGAGCAATAGTTGGTGAGACAACCATGTGATGACACATTGATATAGATCAAGATGATGAAGATCATGGTGTCGTGCGGTGACGATAGAGATCATGACAGATACTTTGGAGATGGAGATCAAAGCGCAAGATGATCATGGCCATATCATGTCACATATTTTGATTGCATATGATGTTTATCTATTATACATCTTATTCTTGCTTTGATTGACGGTAGCATTTTAAGATGATCTCTCACTAATTATCAAGAAGTGTTCTCCCGAGTATGCACCGTTGCCAAAGTTAAATCGTGCCTGCACACCACGTGATGATCGGGTGTGATAAGCTCTACGTCCATCTACAACGGGTGCAAGCCAGTTTTGCACACGCGGAATACTCAGGTTAAACTTGACGAGCCTAGCATATGCAGATATGGCCTCGGAACACGGAGACCAAAAGGTCGAGCGTGAATCATATAGTAGATATGATCAACATAATGATGTTCACCATTGAAAACTACTCTATCTCACGTGATGATCGGTTATGGTTTAGTTGATTTGGATCACGTGATCACTTAGAGGATTAGAGGGATGTCTATCTAAGTGGGAGTTCTTAAGTAATATGATTAATTGAACTTTAATTTATCATGAACTTAGTCCTGGTAGTATTTTGCAAATTATGTTGTAAGATCAATAGCTTGCGTTGTTGCTTTAATATGTTTATTTTGATATGTTCCTAGAGAAAATTGTGTTGAAAAATGTTAGTAGCAATGATACGGATTGGATCCGTGATCTGAGGTTTATCCTCATTGCTGCACAGAAGAATTATGTCCTTAATGCACCGCTAGGTGACAGACCTATTGCAGGAGCAGATGCAGACGTTATGAACATTTGTCTAGCTCAATATGGTGACTACTTGATAGTTTTGTGCACCATGCTTTATGGCTTAGAATCAGGACTTCAAAGATGTTTTGAACATCATGGACCATATGAGATGTTCCAAGAATTGAAGTTAATATTTCAAGAAAATACCCGAGTTGAGAAATATGAAGTCTCCAACAAGTTCTATAGCTAAAAGATGGAGGAGAATCGCTCAACTAGTGAGCATGTGCTCAGATTGTCTGGGTACTACAATCACTTGAATCAAGTGGGAGTTAATCTTCCAGATAAGATAGTGATTGACAGAATTCTCTAGACACCATCACCAAGTTAATAGAACTTTGTGATGAACTATAATATGCAAGGGATGATGAAAACAATTCCCAAGCTCTTCGTAATTCAAAAATTGGCGAAAGGTAGAAATCAAAGAAAAACATCAAAGTGTTGATTGTGGACAAGATCACTAGTTTCAAGAAAAGGGGCAAAGGGAAGAAGGGGAACTTCAAGAAGAACGGCAAGCAAGTTGCTGCCCAAGTGATGATGCCCAAGTCTGGACCTAAGCCTGAGACTAAGTGCTTCTACTGCAAAGGGAATGGTCACTGGAAGCAGAAATGCCCTGAATGTTTGGTGGATAAGAAGGATGGCAAAGTGAACAAGGGTATATTTGATATACAGATTATTGATGTGTGCCTTACTAGTGTTTATAGTAGCTCCTGAGTATTTGATACTTGTTCGGTTGCTAAAATTAGTAACTCGAAACAGGAGTTGTAGAATAAACAGAGACTAGTTGAAGGAGAAGTGACGATGAGTGTTGGAAGTAGTTCCAAGATTGATATGATCATCATCGCACACTCCCTATACTTTTGGGATTAGTGTTAAACCTAAATAAATGTTATTTGGCGTTTGCGTTGAGCATGAATATGATTTGATCATATTTATTGCAATACAGTTATTCATTTAAAATCAGAGAATAATTGTTGTTCTGTTTACATGAATAAAACCTTCAATGGTCATACACCCAATGAAAATGGTTCATTGGATCTCGATCATAGTGATACACATATTCATAATATTGAAACCAAAAGATGCATAGTTAAGAATGATAGTGCAACTTATTTGTGGCACTGCCGTTTAGGTCATAATGGTGTAAAGCGCATGAAGAAACTCCATGCTGATGGGATTTTGGAATCACTTGATTATGAATCACTTGATGCTTGCGAACCATGCCTCATAGGCAAGATGACTAAGACTCCGTTCTCCGGAACAGTGGAGCGAGCAACTGACTTATTGGAAATAATACATACTGATGTATGCGATCCAATGAGTGTTAAGGCTCACGGCGGGTATCGTTATTTTCTGACCTTCACAGATGATTTGAGCAGATATGGGTATATCTACTTGATGAAACATAAGTCTGAAATAGTTGAAAGGTTCAAAGAATTTCAGAGTGAAGTGGAAAAATCATTGTGACAAGAAAATAAGGTTTCTACGATCTAATCGCGGAGACAAATATTTGAGTTACGAGTTTGGTCTTCAATTAAAACAATGTGGAATAGTTTCACAAATTCATGCCACCTGGAACACCACATCATAATGGTGTGTCCGAACATCATAACCGTACTTTATTGGATATAGTACAATCTATGATGTTTCTTACCGATTTACCAATATCGTTTTGGGATCATGCATTAGAGACAGCTGCATTCACGTTAAATAGGGCACCATCTAAATCCGTTGAGACGACACTATATGAACTGTGGTTTAGCAAGAAACCAAAGTTGTCGTTTCTTAATGTTTGGGGCTGCAATGCTTATGTGAAAAAGTTTCATCCTGATAAGCTCAAACCCAAATCGGAGAAGTGCGTCTTCATAGAATAACCAAAGGAAATTGTTGGGTACACCTTCTATCACAGATCCGAAGGCAAAACCTTTGTTGCTAATAAATGGATCCTTTCCAGAGAAGGAGTTTCTCTCGAAAGAAGTGAGTGGGAGGAAAGTAGAACTTGATAAGGTAATTGTACCTTCTCCCTTGTTGGAAAGTAGTTCATCACAGAAATCTGTTCCTGTGACTACTACACCAATTAGTGAGGAAGCTAATGATGATGATCATGTAACTTCAGATCAAGTTACTACCGAATCTCGTAGGTAAACCAGAGTGAGATCCGCACTGAGTGGTACGGTAATCCTGTTCGGAAGTCTTGTAACTAGACCATGATGAACCTACGAACTATGAGGAAGCGATGATGAGCCCAGATTCGCGAAATGGCTTGAGGCCATGAAATCTGAGATGAGATCCATGTATGAGAACAAAGTGTGGACTTTGGTGGAGTTGCCGATGATCGGCAAGCCATAGAAAATAAATGGATCTTCAAGAGGAAGACGGACATCGATAGTAGTGTTACTATCTACAAAGCTAGACTTGTCGAAAAAGTTTTTGACAAAGTTCAAGATGTTGAATACAATGAGATTTTCTCACTCGATCGATGCTTAAAAGTCTGTCCAAATCATGTTAGCAATTGCCGCATTTTATGAAATCGGCAAATGGATAAACAAAACTGCATTCCTTAATGGAGTTATTAAAGAAGAGTTGTATGTGATGCAACCAAGAGGTTTTGTCGATCCTAAAGGTGTTAACAAAATGTGCATCTATGGACTGGTGCAAGCATCTCGAGTTGGAATATACGCTTTGATAAGTTGATCAAAGCATATAGTTTATACTGACTTGTAGTGAAGCCTCGTATTTATGGAAAGTGAGTGGGAGCACTACAAGATTTCGATAAGTATATGTGAATGACATATTGTATATCGGAAGTAATGTAGAATTATTCTGCAAAGCATAAAGGAGTGTTTGAAAGGAGTTTTTCAAAGAAAGACCTCGGTGAAGCTGCTTACATATTGACCATCAAGATCTATAGAGATAGATCAAGACGCTTGATAAGTTTTTTCAATGAGTACATACCTTGACAAGATTTTGAAGTAGTTCAAAATGGAACAGTCAAAGAAAGAGTTCTTGCCTGTGTTACAAGGTGTGAAATTGAGTAAGACTCAAAACCCGACCACGGCAGAAGATAGAAAGAGAATGAAAGTCATTCCCTATGCCTTGGCCATAGGTTCTATAAAGTATGCCATGCTGTGTACCAGATCTATTGTATACCCTGCACTGAGTTTGGCAAGGGAGTACAATAGTGAACTAGTAGTAGATCACTGGACAGCGGTCAAAATTATCCTTAGTGGAATAAGGATATGTTTCTCGATTATGGAAGTGAAAAAAGGTTCGTCGTAAAGGGTTACGTCGATGCAAGTTTTGACACCGATCTGGATGACTCAAAGTCTCGATCTAGATACATATTGAAAGTGGGAGAAATTAGCTAGAGTAGCTCCGTGCAGAGCATTGTAGACATAGAAAATTGCAAAATACATAACGGATCTGAATGTGAAAGACCCGTTGACTAAGATTCTCTCACAAGCAAAACATGATCACACCTAAGTACTCTTTGGGTGTTAATCACATAGCGATGTGAACTAGATTACTGAATCTAGTAAACCCTTTGGGTGTTGGTCACATGGCGATGTGAACTATGGGTGTTAATCACATGATGATGTGAATTATCGATGTTAATCACATGGTGATGTGATCTAGATTATTGACTCTAGTGCAAGTGGGAGACTGAAGGAAATATGCCCTAGAGGCAATAATAAAGTTATTATTTATTTCCTTATATCATGATAAATGTTTATTATTCATGCTAGAATTGTATTAACCGGAAACATAATACATGTGTGAATATATAGACAAACAGAGTGTCACTAGTATGCCTCTACTTGACTAGCTTGTTAATCAAAGATGGTTATGTTTCCTAACCATGAACAAGGAGTTGTTATTCGATTAACAAGATCACATCATTAGTTGAATGATCTGATCGACATGACCCATTCCGTTAGCTTAGCACTCGATCATTTAGTATGTTGCTATTGCTTCCTTCATGACTTATACATGTTCCTGTGACTATGAGATTATGCAACTCCCGTTTACCGGAGGAACACTTTGTGTGCTACCAAACGTCACAACGTAATCGGGTGATTATAAAGGTGCTCTACAGGTGTCTCCAAAGGTACTTGTTGGGTTGGCGATTTCGAGATTAGGATTTGTCACTCCGAATGTCGGAGAGGTATCTCTGGGCCCTCTCGGTAATGCACATCATTTAAGCCTTGCAAGCATTGCAACTAATGAGTTAGTTATGGATGATGTATTACGGAACGAGTAAAGAGACTTGCGTAACGAGATTGAACTAGGCATTGGATACCGCGATCGAATCTCGGGCAAGTAACATACCGATGACAAAGGAACAACGATGTTGTTATGCGGTCCGACCGATAAAGATCTTCAGAGAGTATGTAGGAACCAATATGGGCATCCAGGTCCTGCTATTGGTTATTGACCGGAGACATGTCTCGGTCATGTCTACATTGTTCTCGAACCGTAGGGTCCGCACGCTTAAGGTTTCGATGATAGTTATATTATGAGTTTATGAGTTTTGATGTACCAAGGAGTTCGAGTCCGGATGAGATTGGGGACATGACGAGGAGTCTCGAAATGGATGAGACATATAGATCGATATATTGGACGACTATATTCGAGTTTGGAAAGGTTCCGAGTGATTCGGTATTTTTTGAGTACTGGGAGAGTTACGGAATTCGCCGGGAGAAGTATTGGGCCTTATTGGGCCTGTGGGAAAGAGAGAGGGCTGCCTAGGGCAGGCGCGCCCCATGGCCTAGTCCGAATTGACTAGGGGAGGCCGCACCCCTCCTTCCTTCCTTTCTCTCTTCCCTTCCTAGTCTCCTACTCCTAATACATGGAAGGTCTCCTAGTTGGACTAGGAAGGGGAATCCTACTCCGGTGGGAGTAGGACTCCCTGTATGCGCCATAGTAGAGGGCCGGCCCTCCTCCTCCTCTCCTTTATATACGGGGGTAGGGGCACCCCATAGACACACAAGTTGATCATTGATCGTTCCTCAGCCGTGTGCGGTGCCCCCCTCCACGATATTACACCTCGATCATATTGTAGCGGTGCTTAGGCGAAGCCTGCGACAGAGAACATCAAGATCGCCACCACGCCGTCGTCTTGTGGAACTCCCCTCGAGCCTCTCTGGATTGGAGATCGAGGTGTGTCATCGAGCTGACGCGTGTCAAGAACTCGGAGGTGCCGGAGTAACGGTGCTTGGATCGGGAGGACGTATGACTACTTCCTCTACGTTGCGTCAACGCTTCCGCTTCGGTCTACGAGGGTACGTAGACAACACTCTCCCCTCTCGTTGCTATGCATCACCATGATCTTGCGTGTGCGTAGGAAATTTTTTGAAATTACTACGTTCCCCAACACATGCATCGGTTAATTAAGGGAAACCGACGAAGACCACACACACCGGACTAGCACTCAAGGGACGTCGTCCGAGCCAGATACAAGGGTGTCGAGGCCCAAGACCACCGTCAACACAGCATACCCGACCAAGACAACCACTGCAACCTCAAGAACAGGCCTGCAACTAGAAGTGAACTCGCACCTAACCTTTTGAAACATGAGATCAACCATTGGCCTCCACCAATGCACGAATTGCCTGGATCGCAGTCGGCGTAGGCGGTTTCTTGTACATCCGAAGATAAGAGTTCATCTTCTCTTGCACATCCTCCTCGGAGCCTTTCTTAGATTCCATCCCCTTCGGGAGTTCCCAATAAGCCTCCGCCAACCTATATTCAGCGCGCTTGGCAGTAGGAATGTTGCAGCTCCTGTTCTTCTTCTCCAAACGTCCACTACGCCTCTCGAAACAAGTAGATGCCCCGTCAATCTGCACATGAATCGGTTCTTCGAGCAAGGACCACGGCGCTGCGCAACTAAAACCGCTTAGAAACTCATCCAACAAGGTGGTTGATGGCACACCAATATGACGAAGTGGCTCCTTGTACCCATAAGACACCATATTGGTAGTGCCCCCTGAAGCAAACGTCACCGAAGAGGAGACAAAGGGAGGCACCTCTCCAACCAAACCATCAGGTAAGGCCTCCTCAAAATGCTCCTAATCATTGCTTGATGTGACTATCTCAGCAACCTTAGCTTGCTCCTCCTCACCTTGACATACCATCTCGTGTAGAGCTACATCCATAGCAGGAAGAACATCATCAGCGACAACAGAGGGCGCCGGCTCCTCATGCTCGCACCAGGGAGGAGGCACACCCAAAGGCTCCAGGGAAGAAAATCCCCCACCGTTCCCCAAATTCCCTCCCTCTAGCTCCTCAGGAGACTGACTGAAGGTCGGCAAATCAACCACTTTGCCACTGATAGCCTCCAGCCGCTCCAAGAGGCCCGAGACCTGGGCCGTCCAACCCTGTAGAGCAACAGCCATGTCGCGGAGGGGTTGAACGATCTCCTCCACACGAGCGGTAACCAGAGCCTACAATTCGTTGCGTAGCGCCTCGGTTTGAGCTGCAAGGAGGGGCTTTAGCAGCCCCAAATCAGCAGTCAAGGTCGACTCGTCGGGGTTGCTACAAGGGGACCCTTGAACGAGCCCAGTCAAAGCGGCAACAATAGAGGCCCGCGAGCACTTCCGCAACCTCGGTGAAGGAGCTGGGGGCGGGTGCTTGGGGAGGCGAGGAGCAACCGGCGGCACCAGGGCGCTGCGGAGATGACGTGGCTGGCAAGGAGGCGGTCCGGACAGCCACGCTCGCGATGCCCAGAACGGCCGCAACCCAGGCAGGTAACAGGCCCACGACAGTCGGCGACGAAGTGGTCTTCCGCCAAGCAACGGAAACAGAGCCCATATGCTCTCCGCTTGAAGGCGAGGGCGCGGTCGGTCTCCTTCTTGCGGGGCGGAAGCTTCTCCAACCTCCGGCGATGCTGGCCCCCGACCTCCACCCACCCCTTCTCTATAGATGCCAGCGATGCATCGGTCACGACCAGCGGCGTGAAATTCGGGGGGAGCCGATCTGGAGGTGGCGGCAGCTTGAGCGGAGGGAGGATCCCATGGCAATCCTCGGAGGCGGAGGGAGGTGGCGGCAGCTTGAGCGGAGGGAGGTGGCGGAAGCTTGAGCGTGCAGGAGAGACCCCGTCTTCGTCCTCAGCATCAGCAGCCAGGGGCTCTGGATCTGGATTGGGAGAGGAGCTAGGACGGAGGGAGGGCTGGGGGGTTGGTGGCTGGGGAGGGATCGGGGGGTGGTTGGCGGTGGGAGAGGAGGCCATGGTCACGGAGGAGGACGGGCGAGGCGAGCTAAGCAGCAGCAAGGGCGGGGGCGTGGCGGTGGAGTGGAGTCGCTAGCGTCAGGAGCTAGGTTGAGGGGTATAACGTGAATGTAGGGACACCAGTTGATGATGCCTGATACATCTATCATTGTTATATGTGTGTATGTGTTCAAACCAGCTCAGTTTATAGTACTGCAAATTATCTAGATATCCCTCCCCTTGTTACTTATTAAGCCTCTAATCACTAATTTCCAGCAAAGGCTTTTTTACATCAGTTTTCCAGCAAAAGTTTATGATAAATAATGTTGATTTTTTGTAACACAGTTAACATCCCCTTTCCTGTTTATCTGCACACCTTTTATTTTATTTTATTTTGTGATGTCGCGGGAGTCTATAGAACACATGTCATTAAAATGTTTATCCCAAACCAGTTCTTTGCAGGTTTGTTAATGATGATCTATGCATCGCACTAGTAGAAAACCACCCATTAGACCCGGTTCGTAAGGGCCTTTAGTCCCGGTTCATGAACCGGGACTAATGGGTCGTTACTAATACCTCCACCCATTAGTCCCGGTTCAAACACGAACCGGGACCAATGTGCCTCCACGTGGCCCTGTGCGCCGAGTCCAGTCAGGGGGCCTTTGGTCCCGGTTGGTGGCTCCAACCGGGCCACCAACCGGGACCAAAAGGCATCCACGCGCGTCGCATTCCAAATGGCTGGGGTTTTGTTTTTTAAAGGAGGGGTTGGGGTTTTGGGGGGGTTAATTTAGGTGTTTCGTATATTGTGTTAGCTAGCTAATTAATAGAGAGAAGTGTCCTCTCTTATGTCCGTGCTTGGTCGACGCTACGTAGTATATATACATAATGGACTGAGAGAACCATTCAGTACAGAAGTTCGTCATGCATACCGAGAGAAGTGATCGATCGACCTCTCCTTCTCCGAGAGATTGGTCGAACAACAAGTTTTTTACTGGCTACATACATGTACAATATGTATAAGATCTCTTAATTACAAACCCCTAGCATTTGAAATCAACTTCCACATGGTATTCTCCGGCTTTACTGATGACGTGTTCAAGAAAGAATCCGCCAATTCCTCTTGAATTGCTTTCATGCGATCTGGTTCTAGGAGTTCATCCCGCATCTGCCACGTCTAATTTGAAGAAGGGGGTTAATTAATACATATACATATATGAATGAAACTCAACAGATATGATGGTGTAATAAAATGAAATTGTGAATATTATTGCTTACACACTTCATATTGTCTTCTAGAGTAGCCCTGCTTGTTTTTCAAAGTCGCGTTGTGGATGAACTCGCACACGTAGTATCCACGTAAATCATTCCTTCCTCCTGCCACAAGCACTTTACGAGAAATAGAGGTCAATCAAACTGATAATGAAGCATTATAAATGGCATTGATGAAATTATAGCTATAGAATCAACGGAGATGCGCGCAACTAGCTAGCCAGTAGTACTTACTTTCGGGTATATATATCGCAGCTCCTTCGGCAGTCCCGGAGCTTGTGCTGTGAACTGTTTCCAAACCCTGCAAGACAAAGAAAATAATTATTATTACTTGAGATATCAGGAAATGAACAAAAAGTTGCCGATATGGTGCGATAAGGATCGATTGAACTTACTTGCTGAGCATTTCAGTCATGTACGCATAGGTGCTAGGATCTTTCCGTCTCGAGTCTAAGATGGTTACTAGTCCACGCTCAAGCTTAATCTCCAGAAGAATATAGTGGTACCTGCGCACGCATGCATAACTCATCAATTACATCACTATAACCTCGCTCGAGTAATAAGGGAAACCGAATATGCACACGACAGTAACACTCACCGGCCGTTGTAAGGAAAGAGTATGGTATCTTTGTTTTGATTTTTGATCAACGATTGTAGCAAGTTGTCCTCGGCCTCTTCGACGTGCTTTTCAACCAGAAATACATCTATGATATTTGTGTTAATGAACCCAATATCATAAATTTCTTGTTTTTTGCACTCGACAATCTTCAATCTACATAATATATTGAGGATAATTAATTATAAATACATGCAATGAAAGAGCCGAGCTATATATGGAGACTTAATGACAGAAATAGTACTTACATGCAGTAGCAAAAGACCATTAATTTATCGATGGCCTTTTGATTGAAGAACTCGAAGAACTCCTCAAATGGAACACACAACAGATCATTTGAAACGAGGTCGTGCTCCTCTTTAATGTTCAGATACAAACTGTTCGTCCCCTCAGACTCTCTGCAGGTTTTCATGTACCAACTATGGAATCTTCGCATCATTGTTGTCAGAGATTTTTCATCTTTGACGAGAAGCTTCCCGTACTCGTATCTGAATTCGTCCACCTCCATGAAATCAGGAAGTGCATCGTCAGGCAGGTAATCTTCAAGATTGCCATAACCGGCCACCGTCCCCGGAGGATTAGACACATTGAGCGGGGGGCACGATTGTTGTGCTTGTTCGCCGAGCGGGGGGCACGATTGCTGTGCTTGTTCGCATGGCGGGCTTCTTCCGGTGATCTGCCTCGCCTTTGAAATGCTTGCCTTTCTTTCGACATTGATGGTTGGTCGGAAGAAATCGACGATGGCCCAGGTACACATTCTTCCTGCAGCTTGCCAGGTATATAATATCGGTGTCAAGTAAACAGTGCGTGCATGCATGGTATCCCTTGTTTGTCTGTCCTGAAATGTTACTAAGAGCGGGCCAATCATTGATGGTCACGAACAGCAACGCCTTTAGGTTAAATTCCTCCTGTTTGTGCTCATCCCATGTATGTACACCATTTCCATTCCACAGCTGTAAAAGTTCTTCAACTAATGGCCTTAGGTACACATCAATGTTATTGCCGGGTTGCTTAGGGCCTTGGATGAGAACTGGCATCATAATGAACTTCTGCTTCATGCACATCCAAGGAGGAAGGTTATACATACATAGAGTCACGGGCCAGGTGCTGTGATTGCCGCTCTGCTCCCCGAAAGGATTAATGCCATCCGCGCTTAAAGCAAATCATACGTTCCTTGGCTCACTTGCAAACTCATCCCAGTACTTTCTCTCGATTTTTCTCCATCTGCGACCCGTCGCGGGTGCTCTCAACTTCCGTCTTTCTTACAGTCCTCCTTTGTGCCATCGCATCAACTTGGCATGCTCTTCGTTTCGAACAGACGTTTCAACCGTGGTATTATAGGAGCATACCACATCACCTTCAGAGGAACCCTCTTCTGGGGGCTCGCCGTCAACATCACCGTGGTCATCTCGTCGATCTTATACCGTAATGCACCTCATACCGGGCATGCGTTCAGATCCTTGTACGTACGTGGTAGAGGATGCAGTCATTAGGGCATGCATCTATCTTCTGCACCTCCAATCCTAGAGGGCATACGACCTTCTTTGCTGCGTATGTACTGTCGGGCAATTCGTTATCCTTTGGAAGCTTCTTCTTAAATATTTTCAGTAGCTTCTCAAATCCTTTGTCAGGCACATCATTCTCTACCTTCCACTGCAGAAATTCCAGTACGGTACCGAGCTTTGTGTTGCCATCTTCGCAATTGGGGTACAACCCTTTTTTGTGGTCCTCTAGCATGCGATCGAACTTCAGCTTCTCCTTTTGACTTTCGCATTGCGTCCTTGCATCGACAATGACCCGGCGGAGATCATCATCATCGGGCACATCGTTTGGTTTCTCTTGATCTTCGGCAGCTTCGCCCGTTGCAGCATCATCGTGCACATCGTCTGGTTCCTCTTGATCTTCAGGAGCATCACCGTATTCAGTGGGCACATAGTTGTCATCGTACTCTTCTTCTTTGTCGTCTTCCATCATAACCCCTATTTCTCTGTGCCTCGTCCAAACATTATAGTGTGGCATGAAACCCTTGTAAAGCAGGTGGGTGTGGAGGATTTTCCGGTCAGAGTAAGACTTTGTATTCCCACATATAGGGCATGGACAACACATAAAACCATTCTGCTTGTTTGCCTCAGCCACTTCGAGAAAATCATGCACGCCCTTAATGTACTCGGAGGTGTGTCTTGAACCGTACATCCATTGCCGGTTCATCTGCGTGCATTATATAATGAAGTGCCAAATTAATAGAAGTTCATCATCACATTAAAACCAAAGTACATACATAGTTCTCATCTAACAACATAAAGCTCTGCAGAGCATCTAAATTAATTAAACCATACACTGAAATTATGTAAAACATTTCAATGCGAAAACAAATGTGATCATAATTGCAACCAATGTAACAACTAATCCAACGGCATAATGATACCAAGCCTAGTTATGAATGGCATATTTTCTAATCTTTCTAATCTTCAAGCGCATTGCATCCATCTTGATCTTGTGATCATTGAAGACATCCGCAACATGCAACTCCAATATCATCTTCTCCTCCTCAATTTTTCTAATTTTTTCCTTCAAGAAATTGTTTTCTACTTCAACTAAATTTAACCTCTCGACAATAGGGTCGGTTGGAATTTCCGGTTCAACAACCTCCTAGATAAATAAAATCTATGCCACGTTGGTCGGCATAATTGTCATAAACAATAAATGAACCAATAGTTATGAAAAGATAATACATACCACATCCGAATCATAGACAGGACGAGGGCCGACGGGGGCGGATACCAAAACCATCGCACTATATAAGATGCAATAATAAAAGTAAGAAAATAATACAAGTATCTATCTAAACATACAAGTAAGAATATTTTTCCTTTTAGAAAGAAGATAAGAACAAGAGGCTCACCACGGTAGTGCCGGCGATGAGATCGGCGCGGGTGATCGACGACGGTGAAGACGCGGACGGGGCGTGACGGACAGCCAAACCTAGACAAATATTGAGGAAAATGGAGCATGGCGGTCGAGCTTGAAGAGGAGAAACCTTAAGTAGTGTGGCTTGGGCATTCCATCGAACACCTTGTGTGCATAGGAGGTGAGCTAGAGCACCACCAAGCCCTCTCCCCCTCGGCCAGAAAAAACAGAGCAGTGTGCTCTGCTTCTTGTGAGGGGTATATATAGGCACCACCATTGGTCCCGGTTGGTCGCATGAACCGGGACTAAAGGGTTGCCTTTGGTCCCGTTCGTGCCACCAACCGGGACCAATGGTGGTGGGCCAGAGCGAGGCCCATTGGTCCCGTTCGTCCCAAAGAACGGGACCAAAAGGTCCAGACGAACTGGTCCAATGGCCCACGTGGCCCGTCCGGCCCCCGGGGCTCACGAACCGGGTCCAATGCCCCCATTGGTCCCTGTTCTGGATTGAACCGGGACTAATGGGCTGGACCGGCCTGGACCATTGCCCCCTTTTCTACTAGTGTCGGTTTCTTACTTTGTGAACTGAAAGATTTTGTTTGCTCCTCCTATTGAATATTTACATTGGGACTGTATTTTTTGCGGCAAATCCTCACCGGAATTGTAGATTAAGGATTAGTATTATGGGTTAAGTATAATGATTCTACTCTTATATAGCATGTATTCAAATATAGCATGTCGTACAAGAATGTAAGATGTCTGCACCTGCATTATAATGATTGGAGTTACTGTAATAATCCTGGCCAACAATGGGTGACATTTCTGAGACTTGTTGCACCCACAAGTCTTGGTTGGATTTGCACTTGTTTGTGCTGTACAAGTTCAGGTTTCTATTTCTGGGAAGGGGCTTACTTATAATTAGGTTACAGAGCTGAAGTTGGATTTGCACTTGTTTGTGTTGGATTTGCACTTGTTTGTTTGCTATGTTCACCTGATTAGTTATAAGGAATTTATTACCTCTATTTTAAATGCAAGATACCCTAGCAGTGCGTACAAATTTTAGTGCAGCTCGTAGCTTATCATCAATCTGTCATTGTTATTTGTGTGTATGTGTTCAAAATAGCTCAGTTTACAGTACTGCAAACTATCCAGATATCCCCCCCCCTCCCCCTGTTACTTATTAAGCCTCTGATCACTAATTTCCAGCAAAGGCTTTTTTACATCAGTTTTCCAGCAAAAGTTTATGATAAATAATGTTGATTTGTTGTAACACAGTTAACATCCCCTTTCCTGTTTATCTGCACACCTTTTATTTTATTTTATTTTGTGATATCGCGGGAGTCTATAGAACACATGTCATTAAAATGTTTATCCCAAACCAGTTCTTTGTTGGATGATCTATGCATCGGTTTCTTACTTTGTGAACTGAAAGATTTTGTTTGCTCCTCCTATTGAATGTTTACATTGGGACTGTATTTTTTGCGGCAAATCCTCATCGGAATTGTAGATTAAGGATTAGTATTATGGCTTAAGTATAATGATTCTACTCTTATATAGCAAGTATTCAAATATAGCATGTCGTACAAGAATGTAAGATGTCTGCACCTGCATTATAATGATTGGAGTTACTGTAATAATTCTTGCTGGTTAGTTACCTCTGCTCCTAGCTAGCCAAATTAGAACTGATACTTACATGTGTACGATTGTTGTGTGAGTCTCATAGATTGGCACATGGATGGAAAATAAGTTTCAGTTTTAGCTTGCTGTACTGATCATGGCTATGTTGTACTCCCTCCGTCCAGAAATACTTGTCATCAAAATGAATAAAATGAGATGTATCTAGATGTATTTTAGTTCTAGATACATCCATTTTTGTCCATTTTGATGACAAATATTTTCGGACGGAGGGAGTAGAAGAGTTCTTGCAGGCAGTGTTCACAAGTACATCCACTCACGACCTCTCCCATACTGCAGATGCAGGTTAGTAACGACTCTGCTACATCCGTTTGGCTCCTTTTGTACATAAAGCAATGCATTTTTGTTTGTGTAGATACCAAGTTCAGTGTGTAATTAATTATTCATACAACTTTCATCCATGTTGCGAACTTGCAAGCTCAAAGGCCATGCAATGATCGGTGCAACAGCCCATCTTTCATCGCCATCAGCTTGGCCTATCATCTTTTGACATGTCAATCTTTTCTTAGAGAACGTTCTCAGTAGGATGTGATGGAGTTTGTTTATTTTGTTTCAGAGATTGGTCTTCATAGTTCAAGGCATCTTTGCAGTCTGATAATGCCCTTTTCTCAAAATTTTAATGACCCTCATATTTCTCATAGTGATGTATACTATGATCTTTCTTGAAAATGAAACCGAGTCGTCGACTTGGATCAAGTGATATTTTAAAAGGTATAATGATATTATTTTAGTAAAAAAGCAAAAGCAAAATTGTTCATCATACTTGCATGTGTGTCTGCTTGCTTGTTACAAAAGCAAAATTTGTTTATAATACATGCATGTGTGCGCTTGCTTGTGCATAACGCAATGAACCTTTTTAGTAAAGGTGATTTTCCAAGAAGGGTATTTCAAATTTTGATTGGTGTATTCTCTTGTGGTTTTCCAAGAAGGGTATTTTGTGAAAAATGAGGGAACAGCTGTTGGAGTTGTGTCGAATATTGTGTACAAGGTAGGTTACAGTTGGACTTGTAGTTGTATTATGTTTAGGTAGGTTACATTAGGCGAGGTGGCAGGTCCAGGCGAACGGCCCCGAGCGATAAGCTCAAGGAGTTGGTGCGGTGTGCCTGCGTGCGGTCCGCGAGCAGGCCGAGACGCTCAGGGGCTCTGGCAAAAGGTATGGCCGAGGCGTACAGGTGCAGCTAGCCCGTACTTGTGGAAGGCAGTCAGAGATTTGTTTAGGAAAAACAGAGGACCGAGTCCTCATGTATACAACGCAAGGCAGCAGCTCGTTTTGAGCGAAAAATCTATCAACCGGTATGTATCCATTGCTAGCAGGGACATGGACAAACAACAACCAGCATTAGAGGTTGAGCTATAGCTACAACACGTGGGAGATTGCTCATATGTTTCACAAGATCAGCCGTACAAAGAACCATGGCGTCAATGGGTGTCAGGTTTGAGGTGGAGAAGTTCGTGGAACTGAAAACCTTGGGTTATGGCAGACAAGGATGGAAAATTTGTTGGTGCAACAGTGATGCTTGAAGGCGTTGCAGGAAGTCAGGTCAGCTGAGATGGAATTATCATGTGATGGACGGAAATTCGCGAAAGACGGTTTGGGAGCTTCGAGTGTGTCGTATAGTCGAACAAGTTCGGCTAGGTCGGACTGGACAGCCTGACGGGATCGACGCAAGTCGGTCGATACAGAAGACGGTGGTGGGATCGGCGACGACGACCTAGGAGTGTGATGCTGATGGTGACCGACTTTTGGGGCGTGGAAACACGTGGCGCAGGCCCCGAGGGCTTGTGTGGCTTCGACAAGACTATGGCGCAGGATTTATTCAAGGTGGTGTATACACAGAGCTTGAAGTTGTGAGGCGCAGGGGTGGACTGATCATCTACCATGGAGTCATGTTAAAGGTGGAGCTGGAGTCTGACGGAAGACTTCACTCGGTGCTGATTGAGGGGCTACGGCGTAAGACGTCAGAGAGTCGAAGCCTATTTCAGCGGGAAAAATGAGTGTCACGCAGTTCGGACTGGAGCCCAGTGGTCTGATGGAAGCGTGAAACTCGTTGTCGGTCTGTGATGATCGGTGGTACTCTGCAGTGGAGGTTGAGTGGTGTGGGATCGCGCCCCTTGAGACTCGACTAGGACAGCGGAGGCTTGACGCGGTAATAGCGGCGAGGCATGCGGTATGCACGGGACATGGAGACGGGCCAGGGCTCTGGTGGTCATACATGTGGTGAAACAACTGCGAATTTGACTTGGGATGACTACAAGCAATGGTGAAATTCTTTCAAGTTTCAGACAAGCGGTCAAGAAAGGAGCGGTGCTGTTGAGTTCAGGTAACTCTTATGTGTGACACCCAATATGTGAGTTGTTCACTTTCACGCAGGTCAGTGATCGGTGTGTGATGGCGTTGACGGACACTCTGGAAGTTGGGAGCACGGACTGGAGTAACAAGGAACTTAATTTTGTTCGAGTGTTGACCGTGGTCAAGAAAAGAAGGAACTACAAGTTGCGGGTGGAGTCATATGGAGTCTTAGGAGTAGCAGCGGTTCTCATGGGCAAGTCCAATGTACATGGAAGTTTGAGGCATTGACGAATTCAAGATGGTGGAGAATATTCGCCAAGGTGGAGTTTGTTGGAGTTGTGTCGAATATTGTGTACAAGGTAGGTTACAATTGGACTTGTAGTTGTATTGTGTTTAGATAGAATATGGAGTCGTGTCCTAGTAGGACACTTGTATCCTAGACCTCTCTTATATAGCGAGGGTAGACACACGATGTAACCTATGCCAGCATAATAGCACAGGCGCGCAAGGGGGAGCCGACGGCTTGTGCCGGCGTCCGGGTGGCCGGTGTGCGGTATTGTGACGGTGTCACGGGGAGGAGCGCCCGTAGGCAGGCCCCGGGGATGTAGCCATGATGGTGAACCTCGTTAACAAATCTCGATGTCGTGCCTCGTGTGATTGCTTTGTCCTCGGATGATTGACGGTATGCCTCGGATTTATTCTAACAACAGCTACTCTGGTGGTCCTCATCCTCATCCGGCCTTAATTCCAAGGTACTGTAATAACTCTTGTTGGTTAGTTACCTCTCCTCCTAGATAGCCAAATTAGAACTAATACTTACATGTATATATAGGACTGTTTTGTGAGAGTCTCATAGAATGGCACATGGATGGATAATAAGTTTCAGCTTTAGCTTGTTGCACTGATCAAGGCTATGTTGTGGAAGAGTTCTTGCATGAAGTGCAAGCACATCCACTCACGACCTCTCCCATGCTGCAGCTGCAGGTTAGTAATGATCCTGCTACATCCGTTTGGACCCTTTTGTACATAAAGCAGTGCATTTTCGTTTGTGTAGATAACAAGTTTAGTGTATGCTAATTTATTATTCTTACAACTTTGGTATAACTAGCATTCTGAACATTGTCTCGCTCTCGTAATCTCGGCTAATTTCGGGACCCTTTCATGTGTTAAACATAACACATGTGCGGTATATAGTTGGGATATAAAGATATAGCTAGGAGGTAGTTTGTATGAGATATATCTCCTCTCGGTTTTCTTCTCCCTCAAGTTGTATCTTGATTCTCTCTTATCTCCTGTAACCGCACACATGTAAGCCATCGAGGGTTTGGCTCCCCTGCTATATAACGCGAACACATCGCCCCCAACAGGGCAAGATATTTTACCGCTTGCACATGGTAATCAGAGCCCCTCTTCTTCAACTCATCTAGCTACCAAAAACCATCTGTGCGAAAGCCACCATGTCTTCCTCCTCCGGCGCTTCCCTCCCGGCTAGTCTCAATGGCCAGGTCACCGAGAAGCTATCCCGCACGAACTACGTGCTGTGAGGCATGCAGATGATCCCCCAACTGCGCGGCGCTGGGGTCTTCGGCTACGTTGATGGCACCTAGCGGAGCCGGCAAAGCTGCTCGTCACTACCGACAAGGAAGGCAAGCAGACTTCAACGCCCAACCCTCTCCACCCAATCTAGGTCCGGGAGGACCAGCAGGTCCTTGGCTACCTGCTGGGCAACCTCACAAAGGAGGTGTTCCTCACGGTGACCACGGTCACCACCGCGGGCGCGCTCTGGATGACACTCGCCGGCATGTACTCGTCCCAATCGGTGAGTCACATCAACAATATTCGCACCTCTCTCATCAATGCGCAGAAGGGCTACCTCTCCGTCGCCTCCTACTTCGCCACCATGCGTGGCTACGCCGACGAGTTGGCCGCGGAGGGCAAGGCGATCATCGACGACGAGCTCATCTCCTACATCATCCATTGGCTCGACGCTGACTACCAGCCTCTGATCTCTGCTCTGGACGCTCGCGTGTGCTACGTCTCGAGCTTGCGTTGGTTTTCCTCGAAGAGGAGATGATGATGCAACACAGTAGCGTAAGTATTTCTCTCAGTTTTTGAGAACCAAGGTATCAATCCAGTAGGACGCCACGCGCAAGTCCCTCGTACCTGCACAACACGATAGCAACTCGCAACCAATGCTTAGGGGTTGTCAATCCCTTCACGGTCACTTACGAGAGTGAGATCTGATAGAGATAATATTTTTGGTTTTTTTGATAGATAGATGCAAAGTAAAAAGTAAAGGCAAAGTAAAAAGAAAGCAAGTAAATAAAGTGATATAGATTGATATGATGAGAATAGACCCGGGGGCCATAGGTTTCACTAGTGGCTTCTCTCAAGAGCATAAGTATTCTACGGTGGGTGAGCAAATTACTGTTGACCAATTGACAGAATTGAGCATAGTTATGAGTATATCTTGGCAATGATCATGTATATAGGCATCACGTCCGTGACAAGTAGATCGAAACAATTCTGCATCTACTACTATTACTCCACTCATCGACCGCTATCCCGCATGCATCTAGAGTATTAAGTTAAAAACAGAGTAACGCTTTAAGCAAGATGACATGATGTAGAGGGATAAATTCATGCAATATGATAAAAACCTCATCTTGTTATCCTCGATGGCAACAATACAATACGTGCCTTGCAACTCTTTCTGTCACTGAGTAAGGACACCGCAAGATTGAACCCAAAGCCATGCACTTCTCCCATTGCAAGAACTACCAATCTAGTTGGCCAAACCAAACTGATAATTCGAAGAGACTTGCAAAGATAACTCAATCATACATAAAAGAATTCAGAGAAGAATCAAATATTTTCCATAGATAATACTGGATCATAAACCCACAATTCATCGGTCTCAACAAACACACCGCAAAAAGAAGATTACATCGAATAGATCTCCACAAGAGAGGGGGAGAACATTGTATTGAGATCCAAAAAGAGAGAATAAGCCATCTAGCTACTAGCTATGGACCCGAAGGTCTGAAGTAAAATACTCACACTTCATCGGAGGGGCTATGGTGATGATGTAGAAGCCCTCCGTGGTGGATGCCCCCTCCGGCGGAGCTCCGGAACAGGCCCCAAGATGGGATCTTGTGGATACAGAAGGTTGCGGCGGTGGAATTAGGTTTTTTAGCTCCCCTTTGATCATATGGCGATACTAGGTATATATAGGAGGAAGGAGTACGTCGGTGGAGCTCCGAGGGGCCCACGAGGTAGGGGGGCGCGCCCATGGGGGCGTGCCCTCCACCCTCGTGACCTCCTCAGAAGCTTCTTGGAGTAGGGTCCAAGTCTCCTGGATCACGTTCGGTTGGAAAATCACGATCCCGAAGGTTTCATTCCATTTGGACTCCGTTTGATATTCTGTTTCTTTGAAATACTGAAAAGGGCAAAAACAACAATTCTGGGCTGGGCCTCCGGTTAATAGGTTAGTCCCAAAAGTAATATAAAAGTGAAAAATAAATCCCAATATAGTCCAAAACAGTAGATAAAGTATTATGGAGGAATCAAAAATTATAGATACGTTGGAGACGTATCAAGCATCCCCAAGCTTAATTCCTGCTCGTCCTCGAGTAGGTAAATGATAAAAAGGAATTTTTGATGCGGAGTGATACTTTGGAATAATTTCTATGTAAATTTTCTTAATTGTGATATGAATATTCAGATCCAAAAGATTCAAGACAAAAGTTCATATTGGCACAGAAATAATAATACTTCAAGCATACTAATCAAAGCAATCATGTCTTCTCAAAATAACATGGCAAAAGAAAGTTCATCCCTACAAAATCATATAGTTAGGCTATGCTTCATTTTTGTCACACAAAGATGTTCCCAACTTCTATACCCCCGATGACAAGCCAAGCAATTGTTTCATACTTAAATAATCTCAAACTTTTTCAACCTTCACGCAATACATGAGCGTGAGCCATGGATATAGCACTATGGGTGGAATATAATATGATGATGGGGATTGTGTGGAGAAGACAAAAAAGGAGAAAGTCTCATATCAACGAGGCTAATCAATGAGCTATGGAGATGCCCATCGATTGATGTTAATGCAAGGAGTAGGGATTGCCATGCAACGGATGCACTAGAGCTATGAATGCTCAACAAAAGAAAACTAGTGGGTGTGCATCCAACTTGCTTGCTCATGAAGACCTAGGGCATTTTGAGGAAGCCCATCATAGGAATATACAAGCCAAGTTCTATAATGAAAAATTCCCACTAGTAGGAACAAGACAACTTAAGAGACTGACTATATGAAAAACATGGTGCTACTTTGAAGCACAATATATGAGACTCACTACATGAAGAACAAGGTGCTACTTTGAAGCACAAGTGTGGAAAAAGAGATAGTAGCATTGCCATTTTTATATATTTTTTGGGCCTTTATTTTTTTTGGCCTTTCCTTTTTTTTGGGCCTTTCTTTTTTTGGACTTTTTATTTATTTATTTGGGCAATGCTCTAATGATGATCATCACACTTTCATTACAACATATGAATTACATCTCGATACTAGAACAAGATATGACTCTATATGAATGCCTCCGGCGGTGTACCGGGATGGTGCAATGAATCAAGAGTGACATGTATGAAAAGTAATGCATGGTGGCTTTGCCACAAATACAATGTCAACTACATGATCATGCAATGGCAATATGACAAAAGTAATGCATGTCACGATGATGATGGTGGAAGTTGCATGGCAATATATCTCGGAATGGCTATGGAAATGCCATGATAGGTAGGTATGGTGGCTGTTTTGAGGAAGATATAAGGAGGTTTATGTGTGATAGAGCGATCGTATCACGGGTTTGGATGCACCGCTAAGTTTGCACCAACTCTCAAGGTGAGAAAGGGCAATGCACGTCATCAAGAGGCTAGCAAAGGTGGAAAGGTGAGAGTGCGATAATCCATGGACTCAACATTTGTCAAAAGAACTCATATACTTATTGCAAAAATTTAGAAGTCATCAAAAATCAAGTACTACGCGCATGCTCCTAGGGGGATAGATTGGTAGGAAAAGACCATCGCTCATCCCCGACCGCCACTCATAAGGATGCACAATCCAGGTACACTTCATGTTTCAAATTTGTTACACAACTTTAACCATACGTGCATGATACGGGACTTGCAAACTTCAACACAAGCATTTCTTCAAATTCACAATTACCCAACTAGCACGACTTTGATATTATCACCTCCATATCTCAAAACAATTATCAAGCATCAAACTTATCTTAGTATTCAATTCACAAAAAAGAAAGTTTCACATATCTTGAATACCAAGTATATCAACATTAAGCAAATTACCATGCTATTAACGACTCTCAAAATAATCTAAGTGAAGCATGAGAGTTCAACTATTTCTTCAAAATAAAACTACCACCATGATCTAAAAGATATAAGTGAAGCACTAGAGCAAAAATTATCAAGCTCAAAAGGATATAAGTGAAGCATTATGAGCAAAACTATCAAGCTCAAAAGATATAAGTAAAGCACATAGAGTATTCTAACAAATTTCAATTCATGTATGGCTCTCTAAAAAGGTGTGTACAGCAAGTATGATTGTGGTAAACTAACAAGCAAAGACACAAATAATACAAGACGCTCCAAGCAAAACACATATCATGTTGGTGAATAAAAATATAGCTCCAAGTAAATTACCGATGGAAGTGGATGAAAGAGGGGATGCCTTCCGGGGCATCCCCAAGCTTTGACTTTTTGGTGTCCTTGTATTATCTTGGGGGTGCCATGGGCATCCCAAAGCTTAGGCTCTTGCCACTCCTTGTTCCATAATCCATCAAAAGAATTCACCCAAAACTTGAAAACTTCACAACACAAAACTCAACAGAAATCTCGTGAGCTCCGTTAGAGAAAGAAAACAAAAGACTACTTCAAGGTACTGTAATGAACTCATTCTTTATTTATATTGGTGTTAAACCTACTGTATTCCAACTTCTCTATGGATCATAAACTATTTTACTAGCCATAGATTCATCAAAATAAGCAAACAACACACGAAAAACAGAATCTGTCAAAAACAGAACAGTCTGTAGTAATCTGTAACTAAAGCAAACTTCTGGAACTCTAAAACTTCTACCAAAATAGTAATTTCTGGACAATTTGTTTATTGATCAGCAGCAAAAAGAATCAAGGCAAAATCATGTTCCTGTAATTTATCATAATTATATTCGTTCGCGCAAAGTTTCTGTTTTTCAGCAGAATCAAATCAACTATCATCCACTAGTAGAAAAAGGGTCATACGTGAAGCCCAATAGTGCCGGTTTGTATTAGAGCCGGCACTAATGTGTACAATAGCACCGGTTCGTGGCGGCGATCAATAGCACCGGTTCGTGGCTAACCTTTAGTACCGGTTCATGCCACGAACCGGTACTAAAGGGGATGTGTCACCTGCGGTCGTGGTATGGCCCCACCATCACCATTTAGTGCGGTTCGTACCACGAACCGGTACTAATGAGGTTATGGCAAGCTATGTTTAGTCCCACCTCGCCAGAGAGAGGGAGTAAGAGCGGTTTATAAGACCTGAGTGCAGAGACAATGAAGAAGAGGCTCAATGCTCACGTTGTTAGCTTCAAGCCTTTGGGAATACGGTAGATTGCACGGAGCTACAGCGATGCAGCTTACACTATCCCAAAAGGCTTGAAGCAAATTAACGAGCATTGCACCTCTTTTTTATTTTTAATAACTTATTACAACTCCGGACTTCTTCTTTTTTATTTTTAATAACTTATTACAACTTCGGACTTCTTCTGTTATGGCAAAAGGAAGGAGGAGAAGAAGAAGAAGGAGGAGGAGGAGGAGGAGAAGAAGAAGAGGAAGAGGAAGAAGGAGAAGAGGAAGAAGAAGGAGAAGAAGAAGAAGAGGAGGAGGAGAAGAAGGAGGAGGAAGAAGAAGGAGAGAAGAAGAATAAGAAGAGGAAGAAGAAGGAGAAGAAGAAGAAGGAGAAGGAGAAGGAGAAGAAGAATAAGAAGAGGAAGAGGAAGAAGAAGAAGAAGGAGGAGAAGGAGAAGGAGAAGAGGAATAAGAAGAGGAAGAGGAAGAAGAAGAAGAAGGAGGAGAAGGAGAAGGAGAAGAGGAATAAGAAGAGGAAGAGGAAGAAGAAGAAGAAGGAGGAGAAGGAGAAGGAGAAGGAGAAGAAGAAGGAGGATGAGGAGAAGAAGAAGAAGAGGAGGAGGAGGAGAAGAAGAAGAAGGAGGAGGAGGAGAAGAAGAAGAAGAAGAGGAAGAGGAAGAAGGAGAAGAGGAAGAAGGAGAAGAAGAAGAAAAAGAAGAAGAAGAAGAGGAGAAGAAGGAGGGGGAAGAAGAAGGAGAAGAAGAAGAATAAGAAGAGGAAGAAGAAGGAGAAGAAGAAGAAGAATAAGAAGAGGAAGAGGAAGAAGAAGGAGAAGAAGAAGAAGAAGAAGAAGAAGAAGAGAAGAAGAAGGAGGAGGAGGAGGAGGAAGAAGAAGGGGAAGAAGAAGGAGAGGAGGAGAAGAAGGAGGAGGAGAAGAAGAAGAAGAAGAGGAGGAGGAGAAGAAGAAGAAGAAAAGGAGGAGGAGAAGAAGAAGAAGAAGAGGAGGAGGAGAAGAAGGAGGGGGAAGAAGAAGGAGAAGAAGAAGAATAAGAAGAGGAAGAAGAAGGAGAAGAAGAAGAAGAATAAGAAGAGGAAGATGAAGAAGAAGGAGGAGAAGAAGAAGAAGAAGAAGAAGAAGAAGAAGAAGAAGAAGAAGAGAAGAAGAAGGAGGAGGAAGAAGAAGGAGAAGAAGAAGAATAAGAAGAGGAAGAGGAAAATAAATAGAAGAAGAAAATAAAGCAGAAAATAAATAACTATATAAAAAATTACTCAAAAATAAATAGAAGAAAATAAATAATGCGGAAAAGAAAAAAACTAATATAAAGCAAAAATATTCACAAAGAAACTAAATACGGCAAAAAAACTACTGAGAAATAAATAGAAGATAAAAATAAAGCAGAAAATAAATAACTATATAAAAAAATTACTCAAAAATAAATAGAAGAAAATAAATAATTCGGAAAAGAAAAAAACTAATATAAAGCAAAAATATTCACAAAGAAACTAAATACGACAAAAAAACTACTCAGAAATAAATAGAAGAAAAAAAATAAAGCAGAAAATTAAAAAAAATGTTGGGGCGCTGCCCGGTGAGCCTACCAGTCCTAGGGTGTGCAAATGCAGGCCCAGAAGGGCCAGGAGGCTCACCGGGCAGCGCGCCTTAGTTAGGCCCAGAAGCCTGCTATTCAGAGGAGTTCGAAAGGGCAGCCACGGCTGGGTTTATAAACCAGTGCGGCAGCCCTTCGCTCGGCGAGGTGGGACTAAACATAGCGCACCGCGGTGGCAACGCACGACCTTTAGTACCGGTTGGTGGCACAAACCGGTACTAGGTTTCTTTAGTACCGGTTGGTGCCACCAACCGTACTAAAGGGCCTCGCTTCCGCCGCTTGGGCTGGCCAAAATTGGCCTTTAGTACCGGTTGGTGGCTCCAACCGGTACTAAAGGGCAGTCCTATATATATGGCACTTACGAAAATTCAGTTATCGCCGCCACTTCGCTCCACGAATCGCGAGAGTCGATCTCTCCGCCGTCGCCTCGCCGCCGCCGCCGCCGCCGCCGTCGCCGTCGCGCGCGCCGCCGCCGCCGCCGCCGCCCGCCGCCCGCCCCGCGCGCCCGTCTCGTCGTCGCCGCCCCCGCCGACCAGACGTCTCGTCATTGCCGATCTCGCCGCCGCCGCCGTCGTCGCCGCCCGGCCCCCGCCGCCCGTCGTCGCCGCCCGTACGTCTACACACACACACACACGCATCCACACATACACACACACACACTACAAACACCACACACACACACACACACACACACACACACACACACACACACACTACACATATATTTTTACTTATTTTATGTTTTCTAATGTTTAGATTAATTAGAACTATATCTATAGTTAATTTATTTTTAGAATGTTAGAAATGTTATGTTAGATGAATTAGAAATATGTTAATGTTTATTTTTAGTAAATGCTTAGTTGAACTAGTTGAATTAATATGTAGAACTAGTTTTTTTAGTAAATGCTTAGTTGAACTACTAGTTGAATTAATTAATATAATTACTAGTTTATTTTTATTAAATGCTTAGTTGAACTAGTTGAATTAATAGATTTTTCTGTTAATAGATTTTTTCTGTTAGTAGATTTTTTTCTGTTAATAGATTTTTTGGTGATATTATTATTGAATATGCATGTTTGGTGATACTATTGTTAATAGGTTTTTTGGGTGATATATTGTGTAACTAATTTTGTTCATAGAATTTTAATGATTTTTTGTTCATAGTATTTAGAAAAAGGAAAAAAGAAGAAGTAGTTTATTTATAGTTGAACTAGCTAGTTGATTTAATAAACTAATTTATTTTACTATATATAGAAGTAGTTTGTTTTAGTAAGTACTACTTATTTATTTATAGTAAGTGCTTAGTAGTTGAACTAGATAGTTGACTAATAAAACTAAATTATGAACGAGGGCGGAAATGTCGTAGTCATCGGACGACGATAACCGCCCGGGAGTGCGATGGTGCCACGACAACCGAGGTATCTGCGACAGGTTCATTGAGCTGGATGAAGATCGGCGCTCAGCATTAACCTCGAGGAGACTTGCGATGTTCATACGATGCATAGCAGCGACAATAGTTTTTTTTCGTAATTGCACGACTTCAACTATTTTAACGTGTATTTTCATCTTTTCAATTTGACTAGCTTATCCCATGCTTTGCAAGACACTATGTCTTGGAGAGGATGGGTATTGAAGACCATGAAAATTTTGAAACCAAAAAAATTATCCTAAGTACCGAACATGATGTGGATTTTCAAGTAAAGTTGTACAATGCTCAGAGTGTAACCCATTTTGGTTGCAAAATTGGGATGCATTTTGCAAGATGTATGGTCTTGATGAGGGTATGGTTGTCACCATGGATCTTGGTGATCCTACAATCGAGCAAGAGACACCTACGATTTGGGTCTTTGTGGATACACCTCCAGTTCTTCCCTCATGTGAGCTAAACATAGTTATTAAGTAATTTATATTGTTTATTTCAAAATATATAGTTGACAACTTATCTCCATTGACAGCTTATATTCATGCTTCAAAGAATGTGCGGAAGATGGTAGATGTAACGCATTACACACGAAGGCTGCTGAATTAACTTATCAGGAGAAACGACATCTGGTCGGATTTTGTAGAGATCTTGAGAATTACAATATCTACAATCAAACTCCTCAACATTATGGTCAATACGTGCCACTAGTGCACGTGTTGAACTACGGGAACTACCATGGAGATACCTTGGTAAGATTATTTTTTAGTACTACAACATCCGTGCATCTTTTTGCACACTTCTAAAACTAGTACATCATTGCTAACTACGAAGTTATTACTATGTTTTTCAACAGATAATCCCGAATGATTGTGTGCCTCATCTGATGTATACGTGTGGTAGCCTTCATGTTTTGAACATACTACCAGGTCATCCTACGAATCTCAACTGTCCATACCGGGTTTCTAAAAGAAGTGGAGACATAACAATCAAAGAATGGAGAAAATGTATGGACAGTCGTAAGGAGCTTCTTGGAAGCAATAAGCAGCGAAAGGCAAGAATTGGAGACAGGATGATCGCCATTCTTCATAACGGAGAGTCGGGTCTATATTGTTTTATGCTATTTTACCTTAAGGGTGTTTAGGTCCTACCGACATCGATGATCATGTGCTAAGAACAATTATGTAGGGTTGGGTTCGATGACTATATATGAGGATGATGATCGTATGACTTATTATTAATAACGAGTAGAAGTTGTATGATGATGCATGATTAGTAGGACTTGTTATTATATATATATGATGATGTAATGATGCAAAAGCATGCATGAGCATGTTATATCTGCGGGTGCAATGAACATAGCAGCAGCGTTGATAAACAATTAAAGCATGCATGATGTATATATGATGCATAACGTGTACAATGTGTAGTATCGTAAAATACCAGCAAACGAAAAAGAATTAAAATGGAAACACAAAATTAAATGAAAAATAAATCATAAAACTAAAAACCCACCAAACCTTATAGTACCGGTTGGTGTTACCAACCGGTACTAAAGGCCTCCAGGCCGCCGGCGCTGGCTAGTGCCACGTGGTCTCCCTTTAGCACCGGTTCGTGCTGAACCGGTGCTAAAGGGGGGGGGGCTTTAGTGACCACTAATTAGTGCCGGTTATGTAACCGGCACTATAGGGCCTTACGAACCGGTGCTAATGCCCGGTTCTGCACTAGTGATCGTAGGTTATCCTATAGGTCCTACTTGGCACAACCACTAATTAAAACATAAAACCACATCCAAACAGAAGGTAGATGGATTATTTATTTCTAAACATAAGAAAAAACAAAAAACACAAAATAAAATTGGGTTGCCTCCCAACAAGCGCTATCGTTTAACGCCCCTAGCTAGGCATAAAAGCAAGGATAGATCTAGGTATTGCCATCTTTGGTAGGCAATCCATAAGTGGCTCTCATGATAGATTCATAAGGTAATTTTATTTTCTTTCTAGGGAAGTGTTCCATACCCTTCTTTAAGGGAAATTGGAATCTAATATTCCCTTCCTTCATATCAATAATTGCACCAATTGTTCTAAGGAAAGGTCTACCAAGAATAATAGGACATGAAGGATTGCAATCTATATCAAGAATGATAAAATCTATGGCCACATAATTCCTATTTGCAACAATAAGAACATCATTAATTCTTCCCATAGGCTTTTTATTAGTGGAATCCGCAAGATGCAAGTTTAGAGAGCAATCATCAAAATCATGGAAATCTAGCAAATCACATAAAGTTTTGGGAATAGTAGAGACACTAGCACCCAAATCACACAAAGCATGAAACTCGAAGTCTTTAATTTTAATTTTAGTAGTAGGTTCCCCCTCATCATAGAGTTTTCTAGGGATAGAGACTTTCATCTCAAGTTTTTCTTCATAAGATTGCATCAAGGCATCAACAATGCGTTCGGTAAAGGCCTTATTTTGACTAAGCATGAGGAGATTCTAGCACGGATTGCAACAAGGAAATACAACATATCAAAGAGCAATTTTCATAATTAAATTCTTTGAGATCCAAAATAGTAGGTTTAGCAACATCACGGTTTCTATTTATTTCAATCCCACTTTCATCAGTTTCATCATCAAGATCTAGAAACTCCGAATTCTTAGAACGCCTTCTAGGTAAAGGAAGATAATCTTCAGATTCATTAAGATTCATATTGCAAAACAAAGATTTAATGGGGGACGCATCAATAACTTTTAGATCTTCATCTTGATTTTCATAGGGATTAGAAGAGCACGCTTTAATAAAGGCATCTTTGGAAGCACGCATCCTAGCGGTTCCTTCTTTGCACTCATCAATGGAAATTCTCATTGCTTTGAGAGACTCATTGATATCATGCTTAGCAGGAATAGATCTAAGCTTTAAGGAATCAATTTCAAGAGAAATTCTATCAATGTTCCTAGCCAAATCATCAACTTTAAGCAATTTCTCTTCAAGCAAAGCATTAAAATTCTTTTGTGAATTCATAAACTCTTTAACACAACTCTCAAACTCAGAGGGCATCTTATTAAAATTTCCATAAGAGTTGTTGTAGGAATTTTCATAATTATTAGAAGGATAAGGCCTAGGATTAAATTTCCCTCTATAAGCGTTGTTTCCAAAACTATTCCTACCACTAAAATTCACATCCATAGATTCATTATTATTCTCAAGAAAAGTAGATAAAGGCATATCATTAGGATCAAGAGGAGTATTTTTCGGAGAAAACATCTTCATAAGTTCATCCATCTTTTCACTCAAAACATTGATTTCTTCTATAGCATGCACTTTTTTACTAGAAGATCTTTCGGTATGCCATTGAGAATAATTAGCCATAATATTATCAAGCAATTTTGTAGCATCTCCTAACATAATTTCCATAAACGTGCCTTCCGCGGCCAAATCTAAAAAATTTCTAGAAGCAAAATTCAATCCGGCATAATTTTTTTAGGATCATCCATAAATTCAAACTATGAGTAGGACAATTGTGAAGCATCAATTTCATTCTTTCCCAAGATTGGGCAACATGCTCATGATCAACTTGTTTAAAATTCATAATATCATTCCTAAGAGTGATGATCTTAGCGGGAGGAAAATACTTAGAGATAAAAGCATCTTTGCACTTGTTCCAAGAATCAATACTATTTTTAGGCAAAGACGAAAACCAAATTTTAGCACGATCTCTAAGTGAAAACGGAAATAACTTCAATTTGACAATATTGTTATCCGTATCTTTCTTCTTTTGCATATCACACAAATCAACAAAATTGTTTAGATGAGTAGCGGCATCTTCACTAGGAAGGCCGGCGAATTGATCTTTCATAACAAGATTCAGCAAAGCGGTATTGATTTCACAAGACTCATCATTATTAAGAGGAGCAATCGGAGTACTAAGGAAATCATTATTATTGGTATTCGATAAGTCACACAATTTGGTATTATCTTGCGCCATGGCAAAAAGTAATCCAACACACAAGCAAACAGAAAGGAAGCGAGAAAAGGCAAACGGGAAAGAGAGGAGGAGATTGGGAAAGAGAGGGCGAATAAAACGGCAAGGGTGAAGTGGGGGTGAGGAAAACGAGAGGAAAATGGCAAATAATGTAATGCGAGAGATAGGGATTGTGATGGGTACTTGGTATGTTGACTTTTGCGTAAGCCTCCCCGGCAACGGCGCCAGAAATCCTTCTTGCTACGCCTCGAGCTTATGCTGGTTTTCCCCAAGAGTAGAGGATGATGCAGCAGAAGAGCGTAAGTATTTCCCTCAGTTTTTGAGAACCAAGGTATCAATCCAAGAGGAGGTCGCGCAAGTCCCTCGTACCTGCACAACACGATAGCAACTCGCAACCAACGCTTAGGGGTTGTCATTCCTTCACGGTCACTTACGAGAGTGAGATCGATAGAGATAATATTTTGGTATTTTTGATAGATAGATGCAAAGTAAAAAGTAAAGGCAAAGTAAAAACAAAGCAAGTAAATAAAGTGATATAGATTGATATGATGAGAATAGACCCGGGGGCCTTAGGTTTCACTAGTGGCTTCTCTCAAGAGCATAAGTATTCTACGGTGGGTGAGCAAATTACTGTTGAGCAATTGACAGAATTGAGCATAGTTATGAGTATATCTAGGCAATGATCATGTATATAGGCATCACGTCCGTGACAAGTAGATCGAAACAATTCTGCATCTACTACTATTACTCCACTCATCGACCGCTATCCAGCATGCATCTAGAGTATTAAGTTAAAAACAGAGTAACGCTTTAAGCAAGATGACATGATGTAGAGGGATAAATTCATGCAATATGATAAAAACCTCATCTTGTTATCCTCGATGGCAACAATACAATACGTGCCTTGCAACTCTTTCTGTCACTGAGTAAGGACACGGCAAGATTGAACCCAAAGCCATGCACTTCTCCCATTGCAAGAACTACCAATCTAGTTGGCCAATACAAACGGATAATTCGAAGAGACTTGCAAAGATAACTCAATCATACATAAAAGAGTTCAGAGAAGAATCAAATATTTTCCATAGATAATACTGGATCATAAACCCACAATTCATCGGTCTCAACAAACACACCGCAAAAAGAAGATTACATCAAATAGATCTCCACAAGAGAGTCGGAGAACATTGTATTGAGATCCAAAAAGAGAGAAGAAGCCATCTAGCTACTAGCTATAGACCCGAAGGTCTTAAGTAAAATACTCACACTTCATCGGAGGGGCTATGGTGATGATGTAGAAGCCCTCCGTGGTGGATGCCCCCTCCGGCGGAGCTCCGGAACAGGCCCCAAGATGGGATCTCGTGGATACAGAAGGTTGCGGCGGTGGAATTAGGTTTTTTGGCTCCCCTTTGATCATATGGGGATACGTAGGTATATATAGGAGGAAGGAGTACGTCGGTGGAGCTCCGAGGGGCCCACGAGGTAGGGGGGCACACCCAGGGGGCGCGCCCTCCACCCTCGTGACCTCCTCGGAAGCTTCTTGGAGTAGGGTCCAAGTCTCCTGGATCACGTTCGGTTGGAAAATCACGATCCCGAAGGTTTTATTCTGTTTGGACTCCGTTTGATATTTTGTTTCTTCGAAATACTGAAAAAGGCAAAAAACAGCAATTCTGGGCTGGGCCTCCGGTTAATAGGTTAGTCCCAAAAGTAATATAAAAGTGAAAAATAAAGCCCAATATAGTCCAAAACAGTAGATAAAGCAGCATGGAGCAATCAAAAATTATAGATACGTTGGAGACGTATCAGCGTGACCCTTGTCACCCTCGACGAGCTGTTCGCTATGCTCTCCAACTTTGATCAGAGGATGGTGCACTTCCACGGGTCCAGTGGCGGCGGCTTCAAATCCTCCGCGAACTCAGTCTCTCGCGGTCGTGGTGGCTCCTCTCGGCGCGGCAGATTCTCCCGTGGCAGGGGGAGGTCCAGTGGTGGCGGAAACGGTGGCGGCTCCAACTCCCGCAACAGCGGCGGGCGTGCCTCCTCAAACAACCAAACTCGCCACGGTGGTGGCAACCCTCACGCACGCCCTGATGCTCCTCGCTGCCAGATATGTGTCAAGTTGGGGCACACAGCAAAAGATTGCTGGTACCACTATGAAGAGGATGATGACTCCTCTCAATATGATGACAAGGTGGCGGCGGCTACAGATGGCTCCTATGGCATCGACACGAACTGGTATGTCGATAGTGGAGCCACCAACCACATCACCAACGAGCTCGAGAAGGTGACCATGAAGGAGAAATACCACGGCAAGGACCAAATCCACACGGCTAGTGGTGAAGGTATGGAGATCACTCACATTGGTCATTCAAGTTTTAGTACCCCTTCTCGTAAAATCCATCTTAGGAAAATTTTGCATGTTCCTAATGCCGACAAAAGTCTCCTCTCTGTCCATAGAATTGCTCTTGATAATCATGTCTTCCTTGAGTTTCACCCTTACTTCTTTTTGATCAACGATCAGGTGACGAGGAGAATTCTCTATCGAGGTAGATTGATGTCTACTACACAACCTTCTTCTTGTAGACGTTGTTGGGCCTGCAAGTGCACAGGTTTGTAGGACAGTAGCAAATTTCCCTCAAGTGGATGACCTAAGGTTTATCAATCCGTAGGAGCCGTAGGATGAAGATGGTCTCTCTCAAACAACCTTGCAACCAAATAACAAAAAGTCTCTTGTGTCCCCAACACAGCCAATACAATGGTAAATTGTATAGGTGCACTAGTTCGGCGAAAAGATGGTGATACAAGTGCAAAATAGATAGTAGATATAGGTTTTTGTAATCTGAAATAATAAAAACAGCAAGGTAGCGAGCGATAAAAGTGAGCATAAACGGTATCGCAGTGATAGGAAACAAGGCCTAGGGTTCATACTTTCACTAGTGCAAGTTCTCTCAACAATAATAACATAGATAGAACATATGACAAGCCCTCAACATGCAACACAGAGTCACTCCGAAGCCAGTAATAGCGGAGAACAAACGTAGAGATTATGGTCGGGTACGAAACCACCACAAAGCTATTCTTTCGGATCGATCTATAAAAGAGTTCGTACTAGAATAACACCTTAAGATACAAATCAACCAAAACCCTAATGTCACCTAGATACTCCATTGTCACCTCAAGTATCCATGGGCATGATTATACGATATGCATCACACAATCTCAGATTCATCCAACCAATATAAAAGTACTTCAAAGAGTGCCCCAAAGTTTCTACCGGAGAGTCAAGAACGTGTGCCAACCCCTATGCATAGGTTCCCAATGTCACGAAACCCGCAAGTTGATCACTAAAACATATATCAAGTGGCACATGATATCCCATTGTCGCCACAAATAATCACAGCAAGACATACATCAAGTGTTCTCATAAAGACTCAATCCTATAAGAAAACTTCAAAGGGGAAACTCAATTCATCACAAGAGAGTAGAGGGGGAGAAACATCATAAGATCCAACTACATAGCAAAGCTCGGGATACATCAAGATCGTGCCATAGAGGAACACGAGAGAGAACACGAGAGAGAGAGAGAGAGAGAGATCAAACACATAGCTACTGGTACATACCCTCAGCCCCGAGGGTGAACTACTCCCTCCTCGTCATGGATAGCACCGGGATGATGAAGATGGCCTCCGGTGATGGGATCCCCCTACGGCAGGGTGCTGGAATAGGGTCCCAATTGGTTTTTGGTGGCTACAGAGGCTTGCGGCGGCGGAACTCCCGATCTATCTTCTCTTCTGGAAGTTTTAGGGTACGTAGGTATATATGGGTGCAGGGGGTACGTCGGTGGACCCTCAGAGTGCTCACGAGGTAGGGGGCGCGCCCAGGGGGGAGGGGTGCGCCCCCCACCCTCGTGGGCAGCCCGGGAATCCCCTGATGTGCACTCCAAGCCCATCAAATTGGTTTCCTTCCAAAATTAACTTCTCCAGTTGATTTCTTTCCGTTTTGACTCCGTCTGATATACCTTTTCCTCGAAACACTGAAATAGGCATAAAACAACAAATCTGGGCTGGGCCTCCGGTTAATAGGTTAGTCCCAAAAATAATATAAAAGTGGATAATAAAGCCCAATATTGCCTAAAACAGTAGGTAAAGTAGCATCGAGCAATCAAAAATTATAGAAACGTTGGAGACGTATCAAGCATCCCCAAGCTTAATTCCTGCTCGTCCTCGAATAGGTAAATGATAAAAAAGAATTTTTGATGCAGAGTGATACTTTGGCATAATTTCAATGTAAAACTTCTTAATTGTGATATGAATATTCAGATCCAAAAGATTCAAGACAAAAGTTCATATTGACACAAAAATAATAATACTTCAAGCATACTAATCAAAGCAATCATGTCTTCTCAAAATAACATGGCCAAAGAAAGTTCATCCCTACAAAATCATATAGTTAGGCTTTGCTTCATTTTCGTCACACAAAGATGTTCCCAACTTCTATACCCCGATGACAAGCCAACCAATTGTTTCATACTTAAATAATCTCAAACTTTTTCAATCTTCACGCAATACATGAGCGTGAGCCATGGATATAGCACTATGGGTGGAATAGAATATGATGATGGGGATTGTGTGGAGAAGACAGAAAATGAGAAAGTCTCACGTTGACGAGGCTAATCAACGGGCAATGAAGATGCCCATCAATTGATGTCAACATGAGGAGTAGGGATTGCCATGCAACGGATGCACTAGAGCTATGAATGCTCAACAAAAGAAAACTAGTGGGTGTGGATCCAACTCGCTTGCTCATGAAGACCTAGGGCATTTGAGGAAGCCCATCGTAGGAATATGCAAGCCAATTTCTATAATGAAAAATTCCCACTAGTATAAAAAGACAACTTATGAGACTCACTACATGAAGGACAAGGTGCTACTTTGAAGCACAATATATGATACTCACTACATGAGGAACAAGGTGCTACTTTGAAGCACAAGTGTGGAAAAAGAGATAGTAGCATTGCCCTTTTCTTTGCTTTATTTTTGGGCCTTTTTTGATCATGCAATGGCAATATGACAAAAGTAATGTATGTCATGATGATGATAATGGAAGTTGCATGGCAATATATCTTGGAATGGCTATGGAAATGCCATGATAGGTAGGTATGGTGGCTGTTTTGAGGAAGATATAAGGAGGTTTTTGTTTGATAGAGCGTATCGTATCATGGGGTTTGGATGCACCGGCGAAGTTTGCACCAACTCTCAAGGTGAGAAAGGGCAATGCACGGTACCGAAGAGGCTAGCAAAGGCAGAATGGTGAGAGTGCGTATAATCCATGGACTCAACATTAGTCAAAAGAACTCATATACCTATTGCCAAAAATTTAGAAGCCATCAAAAATCAAGTACTACGCGCATGCTCCTAGGGGGATAGATTGGTAGGAAAAGACCATCGCTCGTCCCCGACCGCCACTCATAAGGATGCACAAGCCAGGTACACTTCATGTTTCAAATTTGTTACACAACTTTAACCATACGTGCATGATACGGGACTTGCAAACTTCAACACAAGCATTTCTTAAAATTCACAATTACCCAACTAGCACGACTTTGATATTATCACCTCCATATCTCAAAACAATTATCAAGCATCAAACTTATCATAGTATTCAATTCACAAAAAAGAAAGTTTCACATATCTTGAATACCAAGTATATCAACATTAAGCAAATTACCATGCTATTAACGACTCTCAAAATAATCTAAGTGAAGCATGAGAGTTCAACTATTTCTTCAAAATAAAACTACCACCATGATCTAAAAGATATAAGTGAAGCACTAGAGCAAACATCAAAAACTACTCCGAAAGATATGAGTGAAGATCAATGAGTAGTCGAATAATTATGCAACTATGTGAAGACTCTCTCTCATTTAATAATTTCAGATCTTGATACTTTATTCAAACAGCAAGCAAAGCTAAAGAAAACTACATTGCAAGGATAGCACAACTCATGTGAAGAAGCAAAAACTTAGGCTCAACCGATACTAACCGATAGTTGTTGAAGAAGAAAGGTGGGATGCCTACCGGGGCATCCCCAAGCTTAGATGCTTGAGACTTCTTGAAATATTATCTTGGGGTGCCTTGGGCATCCCCAAGCTTGAGCTTTGTGTCTCCTTAATTCCTCTCATATCATGGTTTCTCTTTTTATCAAAAGCTTCATTCACAACAAACTCAACAAGAACTCGTGAGATAGGTTAGTATAAACCAATGCAAAGCCTTATCATATTCTACTGTAAAAAATCACTAAGATTATTATTCAACATTTCATACTAAATGCCTCTGCATATTTAATACTCCTATCCTCAAATAGAATCATTAATTAAGCAAACATATGCAAACAATGCAACCATAACAGCAATCTGCCAAAACAGTACAGTCTGTAAAGAATGCAAGAGTATCAATACTTCCCTGACTCCAAAAATTATGAACTAAAATTACCACTGTAATAAATTTATCACAGCTCAATATGAAAAAAGATTCAACGTTAGACCATCCTCTGACTTTTCTAGGGAATTTTTGCAACAGCGGTAAACTTTCTGTTTTCAAACAGCAACATGCAAACTAGCAAAATAAGCATGGCAAAGGCTATCCTTGACATTTTTATTGAAACTAAAGATGCAAAAACATTATTATAACTAACAGCAAGCAAAAACTAACAAAATAAAATGACGCTCCAAGCAAAACACATATCATGTGGTGAATAAAAATATAGCTCCAAGTAAAGTTACCGATGAACGAAGACGAAAGAGGGGATGCCTTCCGGGGCATCCCCAAGCTTAGTTGCTTGGTTGTCCTTGAATATTACCTTGGGGTGCCTGGGGCATCCCCAAGCTTAGTCTCTTTCCACTCCTTATTTCATTGTCCATCGAATCGTTACCCAAAACTTGAAAACTTCAACCACACAAAACTCAAACCAAAACTCGTAAGCTCCGTTAGTATAAGAAAATAAAACCACCACTTAGGTACTGTAATGAACTCATTATAAATTCATATTGGTGTAATATCTACTGTACTCCAACTTATCTATGGTTCATACCCTCCGATACTACTCATAGATTCATCAAAATAAGCAAACAACACATAGAAAACAGAATCTGTCAAAAACAGAACAGTCTGTAGTAATCTATATAAAACGTATACTTATGGAACCCCAAAAATTATGAAATAAATTTCTCGACCTGAGCAATTTGTCTATTAATCATCTTCAAAAATAATCAACCTAAAAGCACTATCCAGTAAAAAATGGCAGCTAATCTCGTGAGCACTAAAGTTTCTGTTTTTCACAGCAAGATCACATAAACTTCACCCAAGTCTTCCCAAAGGTTCTACTTGGCACTTTATTTAAACAAAAGCTATAAAACATGATTACTACAGTAGCATAATCATGTGGACACACAAAAACAGTAAGGATAAATATTGGGTTGTCTCCCAACAAGCGCTTTTCTTTAATGCCTTTTAGCTAGGCATGATGATGACAATGATGCTCACATAAAAGATAAGAATTGGAACATAACGGGAGCATCATGAAGCATATGACTAGCACATTTAAGTCCAACCCACTTCCTATGCATAGGGATTTTGTGAGAAAACAACTTATGGGAACAATAATCAACTAGCATAGGATGGTACAACAAGCATAACTTCAAGAATTTAAGCACATAGAGAGGAAACTTGACATTATTGCAATTCCTACAAGCATATGTTCCTCCCTCATAATAATTTTCAGTAGCATCATGAATGAATTCAACAATATAACCAGCACCTAAAGCATTCTTTTCATGATCTACAAGCATAGAAAATTTTCTACTCTCCACATAAGCAAACTTCTTCTTTATAGCATACGTATCATCACAATAATCATCATAAATAGGAGGCATGCTTTCATCATAGTAAATTTGCTCATCAAAGCTTGGGGGACAAAAAATATCATCTTCATCAAACATAGCTTCCCCAAGCTTGTGGCTTTGCATATCATTAGCATCATGGATATTCAAGGAATTCATACTAACAACATTGCAATCATGCTCATCATTCACATATTTACTTCCAAATATTCTATAGATTTCTTCTTCCAGCACTTGAGCACAATTATCCTTTCCATCATACTCCCGAAAGATATTAAAAAGGTGATGCGTATGAGACAAACTCAACTCCATTTTTTTGTAGTTTTCTTTTATAAACTAGATTAGTGCTAAAACAAGAAACAAAAAGATTCGATTGCATGATCTAAAGATATACCTTCACTTACCTAGCCTCCCCAGCAACGGCGCCAGAAACTGCTTGATGTCTACTACACAACCTTCTTCTTGTAGACGTTGTTGGGCCTGCAAGTGCACAGGTTTGTAGGACAGTAGCAAATTTCCCTCAAGTGGATGACCTAAGGTTTATCAATCCGTAGGAGGCATAGGATGAAGATGGTCTCTCTCAAACAACCCTGCAACCAAATAACAAAAAGTATCTTGTGTCCCCAACACACCCAATACAATGGTAAATTGTATAGGTGCACTAGTTCGGCGAAGAGATGGTGATACAAGTGCAAAATAGATAGTAGATATAGGTTTTTGTAATCTGAAATAATAAAAACAGCAAGGTAGCAAGAGATAAAAGTGAGCATAAACGGTATTGCAATGATAGGAAACAAGGCCTAGGGTTCATACTTTCACTAGTGCAAGTTCTCTCAACAATAATAACATAGATAGAACATATGGCAAGCCCTCAACATGCAACAAAGAGTCACTCCGAAGCCACTAATAGCAGAGAACAAACGTAGAGATTATGGTCGGGTACGAAACCACCACAAAGCTATTCTTTTGGATCGATCTATAAAAGAGTTCGTACTAGAATAACACCTTAAGATACAAATCAACCAAAACCCTAATGTCACCTAGATACTCCATTGTCACCTCAAGTATCCGTGGGCATGATTATACGATATGCATCACACAATCTCAGATTCATCCAACCAACATAGAAGTATTTTAAAGAGTGCCCCAAAGTTTCTACCAGAGAGTCAAGAACGTGTGCCAACCCCTATGCATAGGTTCCCAATGTCACGAAACCCACAAGTTGATCACCAAAACATACATCAAGTGGCACATGATATCCCATTGTCACCACAGATAATCACGGCAAGACATACATCAAGTGTTCTCATAAAGACTCAATCCGATAAGAAACTTCAAAGGGGAAACTCAATTCATCACAAGAGAGTAGAGGGGGAGAAACATCATAAGATCCAACTACAATAGCAAAGCTCGGGATACATCAAGATCGTGCCATAGAGGAACACGAGAGAGAACACGAGAGAGAGAGAAAGAGAGAGAGAGAGATCAAACCCATAGCTACTGGTACATACCCTCAGCCCCGAGGGTGAACTACTCCCTCCTCGTCATGGATAGCGCCGGGATGATGAAGATGGCCTCCGGTGATGGGATCCCCCTCCGGCAGGGTGCCGGAACAGGGTCTTGATTGGTTTTTGGTGGCTACAGAGGCTTGCGGCGGCGGAACTCCCGATCTATCTTCTGTTCTGGAAGTTTTAGGGTATGTAGGTATATATGGGTGCAGGGGGTACGTCGGTGGACCCTCGGAGTGCTCACGAGGTAGGGGCGCGCCCAGGGGGGAGGGCGCGCCTCCCACCCTCGTGGGCAGCCAGGGAATCCCTTGACGTGCACTCCGAGCCCAACAGATTGGTTTCCTTCCAAAATTAACTTCTCCAGTTGATTTCGCTCCGTTTTGACTCCGTCTGATATTCCTTTTCCTCGAAACACTGAAATAGGCATAAAACAACAAATCTGGGCTGGGCCTCCGATTAATAGGTTAGTCCCAAAAATAATATAAAAGTGGATAATAAAGCCCAATATTGCCTAAGACAGTAGGTAGAGTAGCATGGAGCAACCAAAAATTATAGATACGTTGGAGACGTATCATAGATGCGTTCGTGGACTCTACCCGTTGATTTCGGAGCTTAGGAGACTGAATAAACAAGCTTGTGGTGCTATCAAGCTTTCATCCAGATGATGGCACGATCATTTAGGACATGCTTCTTTTTCTTTAGTTGAAAAATTACTTAGGAAGAATAAACTCCCGTTTGTTGGTGAGCACAATATTGAAACTATTTGTGATTCCTGTCAACGAGCTAAGAGTCATCAGCTACCCTATCCTATGTCCACTAGTGTGTCTACCAAACCATTGCAATTAATTTTTTCAGATGTTTGGGGTCCTGCCCCCAACTCAGTAGGTAGACATACATACTACGTGAGTTTTATTGATGACTACAGTAAATTCTCCTGGATTTATCTTCTTAAGAAAAGATCCGACGTTTTTCAAGTTTTTAAGAACTTTCAAGCACTAGTTGAACGTCAATTTGATAGCAAGATACTTGCTGTCCAATCAGACTGGGGCGGAGAGTATGAGATATTGAACTCTTTCTTTCAAACTCTCGTTATCTCTCACCATGTGTCATGCCCCCACGCTCACCAACAAAACGGCTCTGCTGAACGCAAGCACAAGCACATTGTTGAGGCCGGCCTAGCTCTCTTAGCTGGTGCCTCTATGCCTTTAAAACTCTGGGATGAAGCTTTTCCCACTGCTGTTCACATCATTAACATGCTTCCTAGTCGCGTTATCAACAATGGAACTCCAGTAGAACGGCTACTCCACATCAAACCTGACTACACGTCTCTACGTGTTTTTGGGTGTGCATGTTGGCCTAATCTTCGTCCATACAATCAACGCAAACTTATGTTTCGATCAAAGCAATGTGTATTTCTTGGGTATAGTGCCCAACACAAAGTTGTCAAGTGCCTAGATGTGTCTACGGGGCGAGTTTACATCTCCCGTGATGTTGTTTTTGACGAAACAAAGTTTCCTTTCACTGATCTTCATCCCAACGCCGGTGCCTTACTTCGCAAAGAAATTTGACTTCTACCCTCTTCTCTCACCGGCCTTGATCATGGGGGAATTACTTGTGATGATTCAATGTTGACTGACCCTCCTAATGGTGCACCCGAGCTCTCTTGTGATGTTGCAGGAACAACCAACAAAGAAAATTATGAAGAAAATGGCCCCCAAGTGCCATATTGGCTGTGTCCAGATTTGGGGAACAAATCCCCCTTGGGATCGGCGCCGAATCAGCTGCAGTTCAGCAGATCCGCGCCGGGATCTGTGCTGGCAGACGCGCTAGGCCGGTCTACGACGGAATCTGCCGCGCGTGTGGACCGGCCCTCGGCTGGTGGCTCACTCAATGCCACGCGGCGGCGTCCCAGTGGAGCGGGGGGCGTGCGATTCCCCGACCAACTGCACTGCTACTAGCGGCGGGCCCAGGCGCGGCCGACCGACGCGGGTGCGGGTTCCAGTGTTGACCCAACCAGCCAGGAGGGCGCGTGTTTTGGTGTTGATCCTCATGGCCCCGCGCAATCATTGGCCCATGATGAGCCTGCTGGCGCGTCAGGAGCAGCACCAGGATCTTCTGCGGCTGATCCAACTTCACCATCACGTGCTGAAGCCACAGAGGATCCGGTGCGGGTGTCAGGTGAATCTGCCTCGGGATCGCCTGTACCAGGGACTCCTGTGCATGCCTCCGGATCTTCTGCGCCGGCTGATTCAGCAGTACAATCCAGGCGGCTACAAAAAGGTGTAACTCAACCCATTAATTACAAAAATCTAAGAAAATATGGCCTTGTTTGTTCTACAGATGAACATGCGGAACCAAGAACTTTGGATGAGGCACTTGGAGATGATAAGTGGAGAAAAGCAATGATGGAAGAATATTTGGCACCGAAGAAAAATGAAACATGGCATTTAGTTCCACCACAGCAAGGTAAAAATCTTATAGATTGCAAGTGGGTGTTCAGAGTTAAAAGGAAATCTGATGGAACTATTGATAGATACAAGGCTAGGCTTGTTGCTAAAGGTTTTAAGCAAAGATATGGTATTGATTATGAGGATACATTTAGTCCCGTTGTAAAAGCTACCACCATTCGCCTTGTTCTGTCTATTGCTGTGTCCAGAGGATGGAGTCTCAGACAGCTAGATGTGCAGAACGTGTTTCTTCATGGTGTTCTGGAAGAAGAGGTGTATATGAAACAGCCTCCTGGGTTTGAGAGCAAGTCTAATCCCTCATTTGTTTGCAAACTTGATAAAGCACTCTATGGCTTGAAGCAGGCTCCAAGGGCGTGGTACTCCCGTCTTAGTCACAAGATGCAATCACTTAGTTTTGTTCCTTCCAAGTCAGATACCTCACTGTTTATTTACAATAAGCTCAATACATGCATATTTGTTCTCATCTATGTTGATGATATTATTGTTACAAGTTCATCTAGTGAGGCCATTGCATCATTGTTGAAGGATTTAAGTGCAGAATTTGCTCTCAAGGATCTTGGAGATTTGCATTTTTTCCTTGGGATTGAGGTGAAGAAACACAAGGATGGACTTCATCTCTCTCAAGAGAAGTATGCAACCGATTTGGTCAGAAAGGCAGGCTTGCAAGGTTGCTTTCACTCCATTATCTAGCTCAGAAAAGCTATCTCTCACAGAAGGGCAACTCTTGACTCAAGAGGACAGTACAAAGTATAGGAGTTTGGTAGGTGCATTACAGTACTTTGGTAGGTGCATGCTCCCACCACTGTTCATTGGACTGCTGCAAAATGCATTATCAGATATGTCAAACATACTTTGAGCATTGGTCTCAACTTCAGCAAGTCATCCTCAACTCTTGTTAGTGCTTTCTCAGATTCTGATTGGGCACGCTGTCTGGATGACAGACGCTCCACTGGTGGATTTGCCATATTTTTTGGATCAAACTTGATTTCATGGTGTGCAAGAAAATAGGCCACAGTGTCTAGGTCTAGCAGAGAGGCAGAGTACAAGGCATTAGCAAATGCTACAGCTGAGGTCATATGGGTTCAATCAATGCTAAAGGAACTTGGTATTCGAAGTTCTCAAACCCCATGTTTGTGGTGTGATAATCTTGGTGCCACCTACTTATCTGCAAATCCAGTTTTTCATGCCAGGACAAAGCACATAGAGATAGACTTTCATTTTGTCAGAGAAAGAGTTGCACGGAAACATCTTGATATTCGGTTCATTCACTCTAGAGATCAAGTTGCAGATGGGTTTACCAAAGCCTTGCCTATCCGAATCTTTGAAGAGTTTAAACATAATCTCAACCTCATGAAGTTGTGATTAAGGGGGGGGTGTTAAACATAACACATGTGCGGTATATAGTTGGGATATAGAGATATAGCTAGGAGGTAGTTTGTATGAGATATATCTCCTCTCGGTTTTCTTCTCCCTCAACTTGTATCTTGATTCTCTCTTATCTCCTGTAACCGCACACATGTAAGCCATCGAGGGTTTGGCTCCCCTGCTATATAACGCGAACATGTCGCCCCCAACAGGGCAAGACGTTTTACCGCTCGCACATCATGGACAAGCAGATGGAGCTGTAGATTGGGGAGTTGTTCTTAAAGAACTTTAGAATTTTATAATAAAGTTTTAGCTAAAGCTTGTGAGTTTTGAACATGAAATTTTATTTCCTTCATTGAGTTCCATGCATTTCAATACGCTGCTTGGCAAAAGGAGAAGAAAAACAAAGAAAAAACTCTTTCAGTAACGTGGATATCACAACAAAGAAAATATAAGCATGAATTGTGCTCTTTTTGTATTTAATTTCATATATACCACACTTCCATTTCATGCAGACAAATTGTTTAATAAGTTTGCTACAAAAAAAATAGTTTATCTTTCCATTACCAGCTGCATCGTACCATTTGTTTTCAAAGAATTAGGTGATATAAAATTAGATGAACCAGATGAGTAGATGACAAAGAAAAGGTGTATTGTCAAATGCTACAGATATTTTTCATTCATTGGAAATATATGAACATCATCCTGAGCTAGAAAAATCGGAACTAAGACAACCTTTAAAAAAATATAATGCATTCACCTTATGCGTGGAATCACTCTGTGGGCATACAGACTGTAAGTACAGATAAGTATTATCCTTGTTGCTGCTTTTGTGTGGTCAGAAGGAAGAAATAAGTTTGTGCCTGATCCCTCGGTGCCGGATGGTTAGAAGGAAGCAATGGCTTTTGCCCTAATGCTTAAGTGTTTTATTTGGTTTAGTAAATTGGTCACACTCCCCGGCACCATCACCACATCGCGTTTCCTTCCCCGACCAGCCTGGCTTTCCCTCTCCTACCCGACTCATGATTGACGTGCTCAGTGTTGTGCACCAGGTAGAGGACCTCCTCCCTTAACACGGTCTATGCTGGGAGTGGATCTTGAAAATCTTACTGTTAGATATATTTAAAAAGGTGACATGAAACAAACAAGAACTATGTAGTACAATATGTGTCACCAAGTATACTTTGAAATGTATAATATGCTATGTTTTTAAGGCGGTAAGGCGACCTAAGGCGCTTGGGGGGGCTTATCGCCTAAGCGTCCAAGGCGGGACGCCTTAAAACAATGATAATATGGTATTCTAATATAGTGGTTGGCCTGTAACACTGCTTTAACATGCACTAAATATGGTTGTTTATGCTTGTTTCAGAACCTGGTGGAAACCCCTATTTAAAAAAGGATTTTAATAGAATTTATAGTGATTCTTTTTCAGAATGATAATATATCCCCTTATTATCCTGATAGGTCATATTTATGTTTATTTGCACCTTATTGGGTTAAGGGAAGACATGTATCACTTTGTTATTTATTATCCTTATGCAAGAATAACTCTGGGTGCTTGTTTCGGTCCCTAGAGAAATAAACATATGACAGTGATAGCGTAGTTTTTAAAAAACTATAAGTCTTCCTTCATTGTTGGGCAAGTACTTCTCTTGCATTCCCTGAGATAGAGACCTAATCAATTTGAAAGCTTAATTCAAAGTTTATAATTCAATATTTTTAGTGGGCATCGAGCAGTGGCTTCAGCAAACAAATCTAGGTAGACATCACTTGACAAAATATTGATGTAGCCGCCCATCACACAAAAAAGGCTTATCTGCAAAGGCTGGTGTATTCAAAGGCTAATAAAAATGCAGAAAGATGGAATAAGAGGACAAGAGCCGCCAACTCACTGCTCCCTTGATATGCTTTTAACATGTTGATTCATATTTTATATTGATATGCTGAATTCGTCCATCTGCATGCTAGAAAATATAAATATGACCATGACATATGATGTTTTCAGACACTTTATTTGAATTGATTTCTCAGACCATTACATGTCACCATTACTTATAGTCTAACTTCTAGACACCCTTTCATTACTATCTTTTGGATGCAGCAAAAAATGAACATCTGGTTGATAAGGTCAAAGAAGAAAGCTCCTATCATTAGCCCTATTATTTAATGCATGTGTCTGAACTCAAGTAGCTTATCTTAAAGAGTAATCAGTACAACAGTAGCTATATCTGTGGCAGCTGCGGAGGTGGCCTCCCAGAAGATCAACTCAGCAACATGACAAGCCTGCCGCCTCAAAGCCAAGGCAGAGGAGGGGCAACCGGCAAAAATAAGGGTGTCTCGGGAGGCGGGCAGGGTCGTGGACGCGGTGCAGGTGTCAGTTGGGGCCTCGAACGAGGGGTGCCGCCGTCGTCGCCTTCCATGCACACTCCCTGGCCAAAGCAATATCAGCGACGCTACTTAAACATCACCAAGCAGATCGGTCGGTAGTCCTCGGCCATCGCTGTCGGGCACGTGCCATATTGCATTGACGTCAACACCGCACCACCTCATTTCGTTGATTGGCATCACCGCAACTCGACTGGTCGCGGACACCGGGAGTGGATCATCTCTGTGACCGCTCTTTGTTCATGGGTATGTCTCAATCGGGTGAGACGACATATGACGACGTGGATAGACAACTATTGGAGATGATTCATGACAAAGGCGGGGAAGGAGGCTAAAAGGACGGGGCAGTGGATGACTCGGAGCCGCTGGTGCACGCCTAGCAGCCGGGTACGCAGCCGGGTACATACAACCAGCAACCAGATTCGTACATTGGCCAGTAGGAGTAGGACGGTGACGAGGACCTTGATTCGACGACCTCTTTTCTTCCTAATTTTTGTAGACTCACTTTTACTTTTATTCTCTTTCCTTTTACATGATTATTTAACATTGGCACGCAATGGAGCGCCTGGGTAGATCAAAATTATATGTTCAAAGCATGGATGATATATGTCAATGTAGAAGTACAAGAACAAAATGGACATAATTTTAAAGATTACAAGATGTTATTCCCCCATAAGCTCGTAGCAACGCAAGGGACACCGTGAAGGGTAGAGAAGACGGCAATGAGAGGGCAGAATGCTATGGTGTCGAGGGGATGTGACAGTGAGAAGCTGTGACGGGGAGAGCAGGTCAGGAGAGTGAGACGTGAGTGTGAGCATTGTGCTGTGAAGTGTGTGCGAGAGAGTGAATTGCTTTTTTAAGGTAGGAGGAAACTGAGCGGTGTTTGCCTTTTTTCAGAGGGAAAAGCTACAGTTTGCTATGAGAGTAATGTCACATGTTTTTTTCTATATAATGACAAATATCACATAGCCTAACAAGTTATTTGTAAAGAATAATTACCAAAAAGTGGTTTATAAGTTAGCCTAAAATTTATTAAAATTGGAATGCGACTCAGTCCACAAAAAGAACGATGCAACTCACTTCGGCTAAAAAGTGCCGATCAATGATTACATAACGCATATGAGCTTATTTTAATTTAAAATTTTAGTGCTCCCTCCATCCCAAAATAAGGGTCGTTGATTTAATACAAAATTAGTACAAAGTTGTATTAAATCTTTTTATATGTTCACTTTTGTAGATTAGAAATAAAAGCTAATTGCTTTTGATGATGCTTTGAAAATGTCAATTGACAAAGTCACTACGTAACTATGATGGATGGGACGGAATACTCATCGAATTTTAAATAATCAGAAGGGATACATACAAATATATGTCGCACATGATACTACAAAAGGTGTATATTTCTCTATATTTTTTTGGCATAGTATGAGAGAGATAAACATGACTAATGTTGATGTTAAAAAAGAATACAAGGGACCCAAGGTAATGTCCTTGGAAGCCAAAAAATCACGGAGTTTTATACAACAATATAGGGAATATATATGCAATTAGATAAAAAAATTAAAAGGCCTGTGGCAACGCATGGGCGTTCCCCTAGTCATGATTTTAAAAGAAAAAAGGAAAACGACGCAATGGTCTTCTTCCCCAACGCACCATGTAACCAAGCGCCCGTATCTTATGTGATTTTGTTGAGAGCCTTGTATAAATTCAGGCGCTCGGGATATGGCCTATCGCTTTGTTAATTTGCTGCGTGCCGAAAAAAATAGCTGAAGTGTTCGAAGACAACATTCGCTGCGACGCTAGCTATTTTCTTGGTTTCGGCTGGGAACTAAGCCAAAAGTTCAGGAATCGACCCTGGCGGCCGCTCTATGTGTCTACGTTGTGGATGCCCTAAGAGTTTTTGTATGAATTTGATAGATTGATACACTTCGAAGATTTGGATTGGATATAGGGGACGGGAGGAACTCCACCCATATGAAATTCCGGAGGGGGGAGGAATTAATTAACAGGTTCTGTAAATGGTCAACAATCTATCTGTAGGTCTAGGATTATTGTTTGCTAGACCACATCTAGATGAGATTTAGTTATTGAACATTTGACTTCTCAACCACATGACATGTTTCCCCAAGAATCACACAAGTTGAGTTGTGTTTTATTTTTCACGAGGGTTGTCGCGTGTGTTTTCTATTCGATGTGGACCGTGGGCGAGTGCTCCTATTTGTCGCATAGGATGGTGTGGGGGCGCATAATCGCGAACGCCCGATACGGTTTGGTAGGGCCCAAAGTGGGGGCGTGGAACACATTTTTTTCCCTTTCCCTTTCTATTGTTCTTATTTAATTAAACCAAAATTTCAAAATTTAAAAGAATTTATAAAGAATGTTAACAAATACATTTTTTATGATTTTTTTGAATTTTAAAAAATGTTCTCTTTTATGAAAAAATGTTTATGACTTTAAAAAATGAATATTAAACAATGTTCCTAAATTAAAAAATGTTTTCAAATTTGACAAATGCTTCCGTACTAATTTTTTTCAGGAAATTAAAAATATTTTATTTCCAAAAATGTTCCAAAAATTGATTATCTTTTTTTTATAACTTTTAAAATGTTATGAATTTCAAAAAAGTTCCTGAATTTGAAACAAGTTCTTAGATTTAAAGAAAAACATGAATTTTTAAAAATGGACCTGAAATTTTCTTAAAAAATTGTTTATGGATTTGAAAAAGCTTCGCCAATGATGAAAATAAGAAAAAGGAAAAGTAAATAAAATAAGAAATGAAGAACCGAAGAAACCCAAACAAAAAAGACTGGTTCACAGAAGGTTCTAGAACCCTTACAAAAACCGATGGAATAAACAAATCAAAGAAATGCATAAACGAATGAGCGGGCTGACCCATTACCGTGGCGGGGGTTCATGTTTGATTGCTCTACCCTATCCGCACCGGGAATATCGTCCCGCTTGTTGAACCGCGTGGCTTTTTTTTTTTTGTTTTTCTCCATTTGCTGGGAGCAACTAATCCCATAGCGGTCACTTTCTTGTGCCTGGGAGCGCATCAAGTGGTGCGCCCAAGCACCGTCACGTGTCGCGCATTGGTTGTACCCTCAGGATTTTTTTCATGTGTTTTTGAGTTTTTTGAATTATTTTTGCTAGTTCTTTTCTAGGTTTTGACGGCAATTTATTTGGAAAGTAATGATTTTTTACAAGAACCACAAAAAATCGAAGAAGTACAATTCTAGTTTTCTTCCCAACTGTGCTTCCCAATTTTTTTTGAAGAAGCACAATTCTTGGTTCCGGTTTTTGGGTTTACGGTTTCTTTTGGCCTTTGATCTTTTTTCGGCTTTGGTTTTTTCTTTTTTCATTTTTATTTTAGTTCTATTTTTTATTTCCGTTTCTTTCGTGAATGTTTTTGTCCAAACCAATTAATATAAGATCTAGTTTCAAAGATCTTGACATGAGAAATTCATTGAGGAAAACATTTCGTGATTTGGACGAAATCATTCACGGAAGATGGGAGTACATGCAGTGACAAATGGCGTACATATACTGCGTCGCTTGTGAGTAGTAGAGAAGGTGGGAATGTTCTTTGCAAGCATGCCCTTGATTAGTAATTTCGCTGTTTGTTGGGGTGTTGGGGTTTTCACCTCCTACAACAATGTGAGGCGCATGTATAAGATGCCAACCAGCCCAGCCTCGTGCTACTGTTTGAAGAAGAAAAAAGGCACAGCGAGAAGCATTCTTTGCCGAAAGGTCAAGGGCGCGCCTATGTCTCGCTTATAGCGAGACGTAGGTTGCGCTTGCGTTAGGCCCCACACTAAATGGGCTGACCCAACGCGAGAGGCCACATGCCCCTGACTCTTTTTTTTTTCTACTTCTTCATGTTTTCTGTTTTATCTTTCTTTATTTATTATTGGTTTAAACTTTCAAATATTCTTAATAAATATATTAAAAAACATTACATAAAGCATTTTTTAAATATGTATAGATAAAATATTTCTAAAGTATACAGAAAATGTATTCTAAACATGTGCAATGTGTGTTCAATATGTTGATCACATATTTAAAAATATACATTATTCAAGCATTTGAAGAAAAATATTAATAAAATTTTGTAAAATATTTATCAATCATTCAAAAATATAAGATGTGTGTAGAAAAAAATGTTTGCCATGTATATGAAAAATATATACAAAATAATAACAATGTGCATGAAAAACTGTTTGTGCAGTGGCTAAATGCAGTGTCACGATCCGAAGAGGGAGCGCACTGGGAGGCTCTAAAGGGGTTTCGTCAGTGGCCCTCGCAATTGTGATCGACGATGGTAGTGCAGTGGCTGTTACCGCTGGAGTGGAGGGCAGCGGCGCAGGGGGCAAGGAGCTCAGCTCAGCTAAAAATATATATAAGCTAGGAAGGTTGAAACTTCCTTCTAAAGAGAAAAAAACACAGCTTCAGTTCAAAAAAAAAAAAAGCTTACCATTTAACTAGCGTCACACAATGACTACCATACATTACAAAAACATTAGAGGAACGAATTTAAGATTTAACACCATTATACGTACCAATAATATGGATTTATAATCCTTAACAAGTACGTACAAGTTTGAGTCCTCAGAATGTCATACGTACATCAGAAGTTCAGAACAATGTCCATAAATCTGGGTTACAGATGCGTAATAAGGTGCAGAAAGCACAAGAATTAGATATGCACAAGAATAATCTTACAAGTGCAGATTCTATTCGAGTATGCTTTCGGAATGCTTGGCATAGACTGTTCTTGAATGTTTATGAAATCAGGCTTTGGTCATCAGACATCAGTTTTCTTCTTCTTTGGCACATACTGTCGAGCCCATAGATGTTTTCCCCTGGTCATGAACTTGACTCTCCTGTTCCCATCAAGAACACGGAATAGTGTCATCTGCGAGTAAAATGTAACGTGTGCGTAAAGGGGTGGCCTACTTTCGATTGGCTCCTCTACACTTATTTCTTCAATATCTCCATAGTGCCTGTGACAAGGAAGAAATTAGTGAAACAAAGTCAGCAACGTCCTATATAGGCAAAATTAATGCGGTGAATTCAAACTACTGTAGATAAATTTTTCTCCTCAAATTCTTTTTGTGTTCTTTATTATAGCCTTTCCTGTCTTTTATGTCAATCATATACTATCATTTATTTAAAGGAGGATAACCCCCGGCTCTGCATATATCAAATTGACCACGTTAACTAGTAGATTTTAGATTTTGCAACATCTATTGGTCGCCTTCACAGATTGAGAGGTCCGGGTGTATGTCTTCACACCTCTGTGTATGTGGACTTCACGGCGGTTTTTATGGTGGCTATCAAAGAAGATAACAGAAACATATTTTCAAGCTTTGATGAGGTTACCGGTCTTGCTAGCAATGTGCACAAGATCTTAGTGCCTACTACCCTTGTTCGTGTATCGATCTCAATGGCATCCCTCTTGATTTTTGGGACATTTGCACTCAATTCCCACTGCCACACTTAGGTCTTCCTCTGTCAGTGCATCATTTGCAATATGGGTACAACATCATGTGCAAATGTATTAATTAATTTGCATGTCATGGCAGAGAGAAACACATGGTTATCGGTCCTTAATTCACAAGCTACGAATCATGAAGACCGTAGTTAAGTTGAAGAAGGCAGTTTTGTGGGTCAAGTCTGACAAGGTGCCGAGAGGGAAATTCAAATCAAGTGGGAGCTCGTTGTCGGACGCCGTCTATGGGCGGGTTGGCATCGTTGATTGAACTAGAGAAATTCTGGAGAGCTTTTGCGACTATGTTGCTCATGGCTTTCATGGGAAGACCCGGATATAGGGGGTAGGGTTGGGACACCCTTGCGACTCCATTGATACAGACCTCTTCTATGATGTTACCACAAGCACTATTGGACATGGTAAAACTGCAGCCTTTTGGCATGCAACTTGGCTTGGGAGCCGCAAACGGAAAGACACTGCGCCATCCATTTTCGAAATTTACATGTATAGGATAACCGTGGAGATAGATTCTTTGGAGTATAATTGATGGAACAACAACACTAAGATTCAGCTGACTCCGATATTACACTGTTTATTACCAGCGATCAATAACCATACCACTCTCCATACAAATAATGGTGAATTTACCTATGTAATAAAATCTGAAACGATAGGCATACCTCATAAAAAATTCATGTAGTTCTTCTTTGGTCAGTGGGTAGCCATTAGAAAATGTCACGAACAAAGTTCTCTCATCAGGTGGAATTGGAATATCAGATAGTTGTTTCCTGATCTGCAGAGAAACATATTATTATTTTCTCTTCAAGCTAGGAACTGCACTAAGTATTTGGATGAAAGCTATCAAGTCTTATTGGAAAATAATGAATAGACATGCACAAAATGACTAGTGACGATGACTTTCTTACTGCATCATTATGGTTCTCCCTTAAGCTCAACTTATCCAGCAATGCTGCCAAATGGGAGGTGGACTGATAGTCATGGCGGAGCATATGACTTGTTTGAGCATGGATGTTACTTGAACTTGAGCATTCTCCATGACGCAATTGACTTGTTTGAACATGGATATTTCTAGAACTTGTGCCTTCTCCATGATGCTTCGGATTGTTAGCATACAAAGCCTTGATCTTGGTAAGAAGGTGTTTCTGCATATAGATGATTTGGTGAATCAGAAGGAGGAGAAACTATTTCATAAACTATTAACAGATATTTCATTACTCTCACCGATCTATTAGGAATCTGTTCATGCGATGATTCTCCATAGGCCTCTTGGTATAGATCTGTCATCTACATATATAGATGATAAAGCAAATCACAAAAGGGTAAAACCTTGCTAGTAACAGATCTGATCTTGAATAACTATATATGAATACTAGTCTTACTGAGATATTAGGAATCTGTTCATGTGATGATTCTCCATAGGCCTCTTGGTATAGATCTGTCATCTGCATAGATGATAAAGCAAATCACAAAAGGGTAAAATCTTCTACTACTAACAGATCAGATCTTGGATAACTAAATATTAACCACAGTCTTACCGAGCTTGCAGCAGGAACCCGATCTGTCCTGGACTGTCCATAGGCTTCTTGGCGCAGGTATGTCATCTGATTACGGACAAATTTCATCTCTATCCTTTCTCGAAGATCTTCTAAGGCCTCATAACAGATAGTATTGAGGTAGAGAGAAATTCCTTCAATAGCTTGATTCTGAAAGTCACTTCTTGGTATAGATCTGGCCTCTGAACCATCAAACGCAAAATGGAGAACTTCCAGAAAACGTTTTGCGGAAGAAGCAATTGCGTGAAAATGATTGTCACCAAGAGAGTATATGTGCTCAAGGTAACCATCTTGGCCATTCCCTTGTTGGAGCCACAACCAAAAGGCAATTATCTCCATGGAAAGGGAAGACTCAACTTGAAGACCAAGGACCAAACGAAAGAACAACACTCGAAGTAGCATATAGTAAGAATTTGAAGCATTATTCAGTGGATCTGGTGCCATGGAAGGTGTGGAAGGCATGCAGGAGTGTATAGAAGAGTTGCTAGTTTTGAATCAACAAATACATACGAGGAAGAAGGTATGTGGGCTTGCTTATCGTTTAAGTAAATGCATATAAGGTTCAAGCGGATGTTAATTGAGACGTTAATGCCTCCCAAAGTATGAGTAGAAGATAGGCAGAGGCGACAAAAAAAGCAAATTGTTGACAGTCTTACTCATTAATGGCAGTCCATTGTAGGCACACTTGCCAAATGCATTGCTGGTTTTTGTTTCTTTTGCATGCGTTACCTTTCTGGTAATCTCTACAAAATCACCAAGTTTATCACGAGACTTGTATAGAGAGTTATAAAAATTATATGAAAATATTCATTATATAATGCTGTTTAAAGTGTTCCTATGTACTCTGTGAAAAGACAGTTGGTACTCTGTAAAAATAGAGTTGGTACTCTCTATGTATAGGACTATATATATACTTACATATATATTTACAAAAAATTACAGTTGGTACTGAAAAGCTACTGGCTTTATGTTGGCAAATAATAAATGATCATTAGTTGCTATTTAGACTTGGTTGTTCCACCATTCCTTCTTTACAACCATCAATCCCATCTAGTCGCCTAGATGTTTTGCACCATCTGCATGCGGAGATGGATAAGGCTCCTGGGAACACACTCCCTGATTAGCTGCACAATGGCACGGTGTGTATGTGGTTTAGCTGATGAAGAGTTGAGTGAGCTCATCTCCAGAAGTACCACTAGTGACCCACGGGAATGGCTAATGGGAGCTGAAGAGTTCATCAAGGTGCTCGTTATTTTATGGGCAATCTGGTTGGCTAGGCGTAAAGCAATCCTTGAATCATTTTTTCAGTGCCCCTGATCAATTATGAGGTTTGCTTGTTGGAATAAGCCACGGCTTGATGCGGTCGGCCTCGTCGGGTGCGTCGGGTGCGTGTGGGACGTGCGGGACGCACTGGTGCGGTCGGACTGTCGGGCGCCTCGGGTGCAAGCGGGATATGCGGGACGCAGCGGAAGCGTGGGGAGTGTGCGTGTGTAGCGTGCGTGTGTGTGTGGTGGTGCGTGAGTTTGGCTCGCGTCCGAGTCCATCACAGTAGTGCCAAGCTGTTAGCGCCGGGTCGTGGTGATCTGTTGTCAAGTGTCGCGTCATGCGTGTGAGTGCGTCGTGGGCATGCGGATCATGCCCGTGCATGCAGCGCGGCGGAAGCGTGGGCGTCGCGTTTGTTGCCAAGTCTACAAAGCTGTCTGTGTAATCCTGTTTGTGAGTTGGTGGCTGAGTCCAAGGTTGTAGCTCGTGGTGGTTAGTCCAGTTATAAAGAAAAAATGGCGTTGTGAGCGCCGGGGCGTTCGTTGCCGGAAACTAGTGATTGTCTTCTCCTTCTTCTACCTCCGTTCAGCTGAGAGCTAGTCTAGGGCTGCACCAACATTGCTAATAGTCTAATATGTGGGCTCAAGTTTCTGCCAAAGAAGAATGTGAAGATAGGTAATTCTGAAACCACCTAGGTGGATCCCTACGGCTGGCATCTGGAAACTATGTTGATGGAGCAATGGTGAATTCATCAGACAGGAGATCATATCAGCTAGCGCAATTTGCATATGCATGGGAGCCTCGGCTGTTGACTGTCGTGATGACTATCATACACGCTACCGGAATTGGCCGGTTTGCAGTGCATGCTTGTTCCCCGAGTGTCTTTTCTCGGGCACTCGGCAAACGGACCCTTTGCTGACTTCGTAGGGAAATACACACGGCAAAGCAATATCACTCGGTAAGCTCCGGGTTCACCTTGTGTTATACTTGGCAAACAAAAAGCCCATTGGAAACTATGTTGATGGAGCAATGGTGAATTCATCAGACGGCAAAGTCAAACCTTTCACGAGTGTTTTCTATACCAATTGGCTAAATAATTATTTTTATTTTAAATATTTTTGTTTAGTGAAATTTCTTTTATTTCTTTCTTTTCTATATTTTCATTCTTTTATTTCTTTCCTTTTCTGTATTTTCATCCGTTTATTTATTTTCTTTTCTCTTCTTTTTCTTCCTTTATGTAACATGAAAAGGTTGGAAAAAATGTGTTAAAAATCTCATTTGTGTAAATGAGTATATGTTTAAACCTTATCCAAGAAAACAAGAGGAATTGCAAATATTAGGATGCCAGGACTTCCTCCAACATGGATCAGAGCTTATTTTGGACTTCTTTGTTCTTTGTTCTTTCCCTTTTATTTGTTTCTTCTTCTTTGTTCTTTCTCTTTTATTTTGGGCTTGCTGTGCTACTCGCCCCAACAATTGCTTTGTGATCGGTGTTCATTGCTTTGTAATACAAAGCGGGAAAAACTCTTTTTCGGTATCAAGGATCCACGACAACATGCGAATTTTTTCATTACATTATGCTACTTATATTCAATAAATATTTTCTTAACTATAACCTAATCAAATACAATACATAATATGTATTTTAAGTATTAGTTCATATATTAATAGTCCAAATATTCATGTTTCATCCAACCAATTTTATTAAAATATATTGCAGCCAATTCCTTCAGCAGCGTATGGGTATCATCTAGTTAATGCAAAGGAAAAACACACCGTATCTTCTTCTCAAGTTGGATATAAAGAAAAAGGCTTTCGACTCTGTGCAATAAGAACATTTATTGGACCTTTTGCAAAAAAGAGGGTTCCCTTCGAGGTTCCGTGCGGCGGTTTTTGTGGTCGCTATTAAAGAAGATATCAGTAACCTAACGAGTATTTTGCAAAGCGTTGGTGAGGTTACCTGTCTTGTTACCAATGTGGAAAGAAAAAAATCTTCGTGTCCCCTTATACATCGATCACAATGACATTTTTCTTAACTTCCCGTTGTTCCCACTGAATTCCCACGGTGATACTTAGGTCTTCCAACACATTGCTTGTGAAGTGTGTACAAGATCACATGCAAGCTCATTAACTAGTATGGCATGGAGGGGAGAAACATGTTGATTAAATCGTTCCTTAATTCACAAGCCATTTACCTACTTGCCCCCCCGCGCGCCCGCCCGCCCAAAGGAATCATGAAGATTGTAGTTAAGTTGCAGAGTGCTTTTTATGGGTCGGGTCCGACAAGGAGTCGGGAGGGAAGTGTAAAATCAAGTGGGAGCTCGTTTGTCAGCCACCATCTATGGGTGGGTTGGCATCCTTGATCTAGAGAAATTCCAGAGAGTTGTGCTACTCTGTTGGCCATGGATTGCATGGAAAGACACAAATCTCTACTCCTAATGGAGCAGTTGGTAGTCTCGCTTCCAGTTTTTTTTTCGTCCCACCACTTTCGTCCGATTTTTTTTCGTAGGTTAACCGTCGTAGATTTTTTTCGATGCTGGTTTCTTATTCACCGGTTTATTTACCCCTCAGCTCTTTCCTTGCAAATCAGCACTTTCCAAACATGCACGCAATCACAGATTTAAATTTACTACTTATCCAAATCAACCGATACCTTCCATTATTGCAAATTTCTTTAGGAAACAAATAATAGATTTTAAGAAAACAAATAAAAGATTTTAAAGACGCATCATACTTTACTAACAATCACTAAAAATCAAATCTAAATTAATTAACCTTACCTTAAATCACTCAACCACTTTAATTAGAAAACATTTTCTTTCCTAACCGCACCCCGCTTAGTGTGCACATAACAATCCGAAGTAATTAGAGTTACATGATTGAATCCATTTATTTAGAGCGACATGATTGCGTTCCGGGATGGAGGCCATGATTTCATCGAGGTCGTTGCTGCCTCCTACACTCAGGGTGTGTCGCTGAGATCGAGGCGAGCATGAGGAGCTGTGGCCACCGCCATGGTCACCCCATCGCAGGGGATGGAGCACGCCGTCGGCCTACAGCTTGTGGAGATCACTGTTGCTCTTCAGGTCGCGTGGTGACCGGATCTTGCCGATGTGTCCCTCCCCGACGACCTCCTCTTCGCCCGGTTGGCCGGCATGGATCTCACCACTACTGCCCTCAACTTCTCTGCCTCGAGCTCGACGGTCAGCCATCATGGATTACCCAGCTGGAGGGTCACGTGAACCAGCCGTCCTCCCATGCTGCAGCGGCGAGAAGGTGACATGGCTCTCCGTACACGAAGAATGGAGTTCGGTCAAGTACTTATATACTTGGCCTCTATTGCTGATCCATGTACATGGAGAAGAACAGACAACCGCTCATTCATGCTTCGTTCCACTCCTTTGCGCTACATTACTGGAGGTGACATTTTTCTATCTCTCTATGTTGTAACAAGCCTGCTGCCTGCATAGTTAATGTATTTTTTATTTAAATTTATCGCTGCTTAGTGCTTTGTTGCAATTGTTCACCCAAGATTCTTATATATAATCTGAGCGTATGTAGGCATACTTAGCTTTGCTATTCCATTTTTTCGCGCATAGAAATAAGAGTATTGTCCAGTTAGGTATTCAATTGAGTATGGTATTTGGATTGCTATCGAATGTCTTTTCTATGCATGTGATTTCTCACATCTGGTTATAATATTTGTGAAGACGTGCATTGCACGCAGACTTGAAGCGGGCCCGTGGCCTGCTACTGGACGGCGCCGACGCCGACCGAGCCACCTCGTCTGCGTATTCTTGGAGCTGTGGCTGGTCGATTTACATGAAATTAATTCCCTCAGTTCTGGTGGCAAATATAATACACATAATCCATATTGAATCTCTACTCGTAATGGAGCAGTTGGTAGTCTCGCTTCCAGGGTTTTTTTTCGTCCCACCACTTTCGTCCGGTTTTTTTTCGTAGCTTAACCATCGTAGATTTTTTTCGATGCTGGTTTCTTATTCACCGGTTTATTTACCCCTCAGCTCTTTCTTTGCAAATCAGCACTTTCCAAACGTGCACGCAATCACGGATCTAAATTTACTAACTTATCCAAATCAACCGATACCTTCCATTATTGCAAATTTCTTTAGGAAACAAATAATAGATTTTAAGGAAACAAATAAAAGATTTTAAAGACGCATCATACTGTACTAAAAATCACTAAAAATCAAATCTAAATTAATTAACCTTACCTTAAATCACTCAATCACTTTAATTAGATTCTTTTCTAACTGCACCCCGCTTAGTGTGCACATAACAATCCGAAGTAATTAGAATCACATGATTGAATCCATTTATTTAGAGCGACATGATTGCGTTCCGGGATGGAGGCCATGATTTCGTCGAGGTCATTGCTGCCTCCTACACTCAGGGTGTGTCGCCGAGATCGAGGCGAGCATGAGGAGCTGTGGCCACCGTGTAGGATCGAAAGTATGTCTAGAGGGGGTGGGTGATTAGACTACTTGACAATATAAAAATTCTGCCTTTTGACAAAGAACAGTTTTTGGCAGATTCACAATTATGATCAAGTCAAGCATCACCCTACACATGCAATTCTAGAGTATAGGCAGCGGAAAGTAAATTGCACATGTAGTAAAGAGAGGTGGAGAAGAGCAAACACAATTTTGGAGACGCGGTGATTTTTCTCGTGGTTCCGATAGGTGGTGCTATCGTACTTCCACGTTGATGGAGACTTCAACCCACGGAGGTTAACGGCTGCGAGAGTCCACGGAGGGCTCCACCCACGAAGGGTCCACGAAGAAGCAACCTTGTCTATTCCATCATGGCCTACGCCCACGGAGGGCTAGCCTTACTCGGGTAGATCTTCACAAGTAGGCGATCTCCTTGCCCTTACAAACTTCTTGGTTCAACTCCACATCTCGACGACGGAGGCTCCCAAGCGACACCTAACCAATCTAGGAGGCACCACCCTCCAAACGGTAATAGATGTTGTAGATGATGATGAACTCCTTGCTCTTGTGCTTCAAATGATAATCTCCCCAACACTCAACTCTCCTCACTGATTTGGCTGTGGTGGAAGAAAGGATTGAGTGGAAAGCAACTTGGGAAGGCTAGAGATCAAGCTTCATATGGTGGGAGTGGAGCAACTTGATCTCAACACAAGGGTAGGTAGTTCTCTTCTCAGAAATGTAAGGTAGGAGTGGTAGTTCTTTCTGATGGCTCTCTCCACGAATGAAGAGGGGGTGGAGGGGTATAAATAGCCTCCACACAAAATCCAACCGTTACACACATTTGAGCAATCTCGGTGGGACCGAAGTTGACAACTCGGTGAGACCGATAGTTCAAATAATGTGAACGTTGGGATTTTTGGTGGGACCGAAAATACAATCTCGGTGAGTCCGATTTGTGTAATGACAAGAGCATGCCAGTTTTGGTGGGACCGACTTCATCATCTCGGTGACACCGATTTGATGACAGAAGGTTACAGAAGCTTGGCAACTCATGTTTCGGTGAGACCGAGTTCAGAATCGGAAAATCCGAGTTTGTTAGGGTTTGGCTTATGGCTGAGGTGGTTCATCTCGGTGTGACTGAGTTTGGAATATCAGTGGGACCGAGACTACTTATGAGTGTCTATGGCAGTGAAAGTTGCTGATAGTTTAGGAGATGTATCACTAAGCACTTGAGCAACCAGATCATCATCATAACCTCATCTCCTTTTAATAGTATTGGCTTTTCCTATGGACTCAATGTGATCTTGGATCACTAAACCAAAAATGGAATCTTGAGCTTTTGCCAATGCTTGCCTTAGCATTTTGAGGGGTCCACTTCTTCAGTCCTTGCCATACCCATATCCTTGAACTCTCTAAAATGATTCTCAAGTAACTATTAGTTCAATGATATATATGTTGTTATTAATTACCAAAACCACCCGGGATTAGTTGCACTTTCAATCTCCCCTTTTGGTAATTGATGACAACATATAGATCAAAGCTCGACAAAGGATATAATCAATGAATAATATCGTCGCTTTGAGAAGTATGTGATAAGCAAGAGCTCCCCCTAAATTTGTGCATTATTTAAGATTTGCGTTTGAATGCAAATGCACAATCGATTAGGATCATGGGTCACTCTTCCATGTCACATACATCTTGGTGGAGCGCACAAAATGATAAGAATGAACAGCATGCACCCAATCACCAAGACATGAGTAAATGGTCATACGAGATAGGAATGGCATATGATAAGCATTAAGCACACATTAAAGCATAGTACGACCAAGCACTCATTAAGGTAGAATCAAACGGAGTATCAAACACACTGAATGTCTCGAAAACCAAAAGTATCTCAAAGAAACCGCAAAAGAACGAAAGAGCAAAAGCGCAAAGACAACAAAGACACTCTCTCTCGAAGTCCTATGATCTATACAATTTCTCCCCTTTGGCAACAAGTTACCAAAAGTTCGAAAAAGCATAGAGCTAAGCGCCCTTGTGGACTCTGCTGGCGGCTCCGTCTGGGTTGATGTCGGAGTGGATATGACAAGATCGGCGAAGACTTGGTGATGTCTGGCTTTGGAGGAGTGGACTTTGGAGCTGGGCTGGAGTAGGAGCAATCGCTGAACTGTGGGAGGTTTGAAGCTGTAGTCCCGTGTCGATCCATTGGAATAGCAGCTGATCGGGATCCTTTGGGAACCGGAGCGATCTGTCGTTGAGAATCTGGACTAAGTCATCCCGCAACTCACGATAAGCTCGCCTTCTCCTGCTTTGCTTCCTCAATGTCCGCCTCGAGCTTGTTGACGGTCACTTGTACTTGATCGACTTCACGCCCAGGCGTAGATCTTCTCGTCAACAATCCTCTCTAAGCTCTCCGAGACTGTATAATGCTGGCCAGCGTTGTTCAATCCTTTGAGTAGCTTCAAGAATTTGCTCTCGAAACTCTTTGGTTTAGCATTTGCTGCTGCTGCTTCCTTGTCGACTTTGGCTTTCTTAGCAGCTGCGATCTTGGCTTGACCTTCAACAGATGTCGGATCCTCCTCATCCATCACAACAACATTGTCTTCATGCTCGCTTCAACGGTAAATGTTCTCTATCCAGCAAGAATGTGCCCGTGCCAAACTTGGCATTGATAAGCATCCGAATCATGGGCAAATCCACACGACCTTTTGTGGTCATTGCAGTCCTCTTAATGGTCTCTACCATCAAGTCCATCACCTTGAAAGGTGCTCTCTCATCAAGTATATGCAGCATGTTGATAGAGTATCCTCCGATCATGCGATCATCTCCAGATTTGGGCATCAAGGTATGCCTCAAAATGGTATTAGTGGTAGGTAAGCCTGCTCGAGATAGTAGATCGAGCCGAGCTTCCAGATTCCCAAATCCTCTGCTGGAATCTCTTTGTACATGTTTTCATGGATTCATGATTCTTCTTTGGAATCCCATATACATCAATATCATCTTCTCGTTGCCTTTGGAGCATTCAGAATTTCTGCCCATTCTTCAACAGAAGAAGAATACCTTTGACCTTCATCATCCACATAATCTTTCCATCGAGGGTAGAAGTGAGCTGTGGCATAAAATTGCTTTATCATCTCATCGCTCCAACTGGTCAATTTCGACCTACAAAATCTGCAACTCCACATGCGGTGAAACTTTCATGCACATGTGGAAAGAAATCTCTGTGCTCTTCGCTGTCAATGTACTTCCGATTAACATATCGGGTGTCTGCGACTATGGGCTTCTTGTCCATCAAGACGGTCTCATAGAAGTCCTGCTCCTCTCTCGGTGTGAAATCTGGGATCTACAGCAGTTCTTCTCCTCACGGCATATGGGTCGGTTTGTCTCCATAGCCGAGACCTTTATCTTTCCTTGCCTTCATATCCTCGGCTTGAGGATGAGCATCATTATGGAGTGGCAGTTTTGGATGAAGTTTCAAAAACTGGTCCTTCATCATCGACTCACTGGTGGCACATCATCCTTGTTCTTTTCTGACGCGGAATGTTTCTGACGGTCCTCTTGGGCTTGGCAGCAGGCTTTGCTGGAGCTGCCTTAGCTGGAGTAGATTTCTTGGGCTTTGATGTGGCTCCAGCCTTAATGGCATCACCCATGAGCTTCGGCTTCTGAGGAGGAGGCTGGGGTGCTTCCTCATCCTCATCCTCTACTGCTGCATCTGACTCATGCACTATCCTCTTTCTCTTGGTGGTTTTCTTCACTTTGCTTGCAGTTGCCTCTCCCAAATTCAGCTTCTTAGCAACAGTTGACTGCTTGACTTTGCTGGTGCCCTTCTTAGATTGTTGATTTTGTTGCTCTTTGGCAACAACCTTCCTTTTAGGCTTTGAGGTCACCTCTTCCTCAACAACAAAATCTGAATCCTCATCATCTGAATTCCTCTTCTTTCTAGCTCTGGTGGCTGCTGGAGGCATGCCACTTGGTGTACTCCTCTCACCATCATCGATGAGCTACTAGGATCGGGACTAGTGCCGCCTCTGGAATGTCTCGCAATGGGTGTCTCGACCTGTTCTCACCGCCACGGCATCGACATGGCTGACAACCCGTGAATAGATAAGGTGTAGGCAGAGAAGAAGAGTCATCACAAACTGCAGAAGTTTTTGCAAAAAAATGAGTTCAAATTCTAGTATTAAGTTTTCACAGAAGACATTTTGGTCGACCGAGTTTAAGGTTCGTGAATCCAAGTGTTAAACAGAGCTTGGCACACCACTTTCGGTTTGACGAAGTGGGTTTCGGTCTGCCGAAAACACTAGGGTTTCACAGAATTTTCATTTCGGTCACACCGATTTTGCACAACTTCGGTTGGACCGAAGGTGCGAGGCAATGGCCATAGGCCAAATCGGTCATACCGAAAATATAAAATCGGTCTCACCAAGATGTGTTCATGGAAACCTAACCCTAAAACTTTTACTCGAATCTAGTTCAAACGAACAATCGGTGTACAGGAGGATTTCAATCGTGGCAAGATCTTGGGCAATCAAACGTGCATTGAATCGGAGATGGGAGCACGAGTGGGATCAAAACTCACCCTAACTTGGTGGAGTTTTTCACGGCGGCAACGGCGCTGGAGGAGATGGCCGTTGACGGCGACGGAGACCTGTGGCGGCGCCTGAGCGGAACGGCGACGATCCGGAGACCAAGGCGACGGCAGCAAGGTGTGGGGCTAAACGTTTGAAGGAGGAATCAAGCAGCGCCCTTGGAATATATATACCCCTTCGCTGTCGGTGGGACCGAGTTGTAAAACTTCGGTGGCACGAGAAGGATAACTGCTAGGCGTTATGCACTTCGTCACGCCGAAAATCACAACTCGGTTTCAGCGAGATGAAAACCTAGATCGATCTAAATGCTTTCGGTTCGACCAAGTTTGAGTGAGTTGGTCCGACCGAAATCAATTAGAAGGTTTTGGAAATTAGCCCTAGACGGATCGGTGGCTCGAGTGCTCCTCACCGGAGGGTCCGAAAATGACTTGTTCAAAATTTGTGATGTAAGCATGAATAGAGTTTGAGACAAGAAAGCATAGATAGCTAGGGGAGGTATTTAGGCATTCTTGTCCATCCATTTGGTCGAGAAAAATCAAAACGACCAAAACAACAAATGGATGTCCTCGAATGGATAAAATCATGCATCCAACATGCTCACACAATAAGATAGCAAATGAAATATGTGTCAAACATGCACAACCAAAATTCTAGCAACTAACACACAATTTGTCGATGACTAGGTCATCTTTATATGAGTATATTGACTTAGGAGCCAAATGAGAACATTTGATCATAGGTCATACTCATCGCTTAAGCACAAGTGGGGTTACCACTTTTACATAAAGCATTGATGTGTTCACATCATTTGAAGATGCTTTAGCTCAATTTTTAGAGCAAAGCTCCCTAGATGTGAGAACCCTTTTAAAGGGTCAAACTAACCTTGGGTTGTCGAGAAGACTTCATGTAGATGTTGAAGATGTGGATGCTCAATGTTGATGAAGATCATCAAGAGTTGGGAGCTATCCTTTGGATTCGGGCACTTTCAATACCTACATGGGTTAGTCCCACAAGGAACAAACAAGGATATCCATGGACATAGATTGAAGTTCACAATAGATGATGTCCATGAAAGCAATGATTACCTTGTCCATTGACTTACCAACAAGAGGGTTTGTGACTCCATGAACTAGTGCACGATGTGGAAGTTGATTGCACGAGTTTTTGCCAAAATGAATGTGAGTGAAGTATGTTGGCGGAGTCACCCTCAAGAACTTTCTAGTTCTTCTTCTTCGGGATCCACATCATCTTGATGGGAATCCTTGGGGTTGTAGTTGAGCTTGACGAAGTAGAACTTGACGTTTCCTTGGGAACCCACTTGACCATTGCTTGAGGTGCTTCAACAAATGCATCAATCTCCTCTTGAAGCTTGTCCTTGCCTTTTAGCTTGTGGTCTTGTGGTGGAAGGTCATCTTGAGCTTGTTCCACATTGGAAGAAGTAGGATCATACTTCTCCTTTTGAGGAACAAACTGTGGAGTAGGATATTGACCTTCTTCCCACTCAACACCTTTGGCGTTGAACTTTCGCTCAAAACCAATTCCTTGATTCTTCCGGTGCCTTCCTTGCTTGCGAACAATTTCCTCAAAGTTCTTGCTTCCGGCAAGGCTCTTGTAGACACCTTTCTCTATGATCCCTTTCAATAAACTATTCTCTTGCTCAAGTGTAACTTGGCTTGAAACATTGTTAGTGGAATCAAGAGAACTACTAGAAGCAACAACATTGGATTTAGCATGGTTATTGTTACTGCTAGAGGAAGAATTTTTCTTATGCTTGTCATGCTTAGTCTTAATGGGTGGCAAGAAATTAGACAAGAGAAGTCGTTTGGCAAGATATGAAGAACTCTTCTTTCGAAGATCGTAATTGATTGCTTTTAGAAACTCATGTTCTTGCTCTAGAGTGAGCTTCTCGAAGCGTAGCTTCTCATGAGATCTTAGGAGCTCTCTATGATCTTCTTGAGTGGTTTCATGAGCTAACTTAAGAGTGTTTAGTTCTTTAGTTAGACGCTCAATCTCCTTCATAGCATTGTCATTCGACTCTTCTCGACTATAAAGACTACTAGCATGTTCATCGTTACTAGGCTTACTGGATTTATCATGCAAGAGATCATCTTCACCAAGCAAGTCATCCTCATCACTATCGAAGTCAATGAATTCAGGGTGTGATACCTTGGGGCCTTTAGCCATGAAGCATCTTCCAATTCCCTCATTTGGTGAATCAAATAAGTCGTAGGAGTTGGAGGATACGAGAGCAAGACCGGCAACACCTTCATCTTGACTGTAGTCGGAGTCGGAGTGATAGCTTCCTTCGGATTGATTGTCGGAGTCGGAGCCGGAGACCCATTCACCTACATGAGCTTGATGTTTTCTTCTTGTGTAGCTCCTTGATGACTTGTCTTTCCTCTCCGAATCCTTGCTTCTCCGAGAGGGTCTTCGTTCATAACGATCATCTCTGCTCCTTCTCTCTTTCCGAGGTGACTCATCTCTTGAGCTTCTTCTTCTTGGAGATTCTTCTCTTCTCTTGTGGGGAGCCATACACTCATTTGAGTAGTGTCCGGGTCTTCCACAATTGTAGCAGTTTCGATCACGACTAGAAGATCTCTTTTCATCATATGATCTAGACTTTGAGCTTCTCTCTTTGCCTCTATTCTTGTAGAATTTGTTGAAGTTCTTGACCATTAGGCTTATCTCTTCATTGGAAACTAACTTGTCACTTGAGGTTGTGGGAGCATCACTTGTAGCTTTGTAAGCACCACTTGACTTGTTGTGAAGCTCTTCCTTATCCTTAAGTGTCATCTCATGAGCAACAATTCTTCCAATGACTTCGGTTGGCTTGAGAGTCTTGTAGTTTGGCATCATTTGGATCAAAGTGCACACGGTGTCATACTTTCCATCCAAAGCTCGAGAATCTTCTTGATGATGAATCGGTCGGTCATTTCTTCGCTTCCTAAGCCGGCAATCTCATTTGTGATGAGAGCAAGCCTAGAGTACATTTCAGCGACTCCTTCACCATCCTTCATCTTGAACTTGTCAAGTTGACCTTGAAGAATATCTAGCTTTGATTCCTTCACGGACTCGGTACCTTCGTGCATTTCAACCAAAGTATCCCAAATCTCTTTTGCATTCTCAAGACGGCTGATTTTGTTGAACTCCTCGGGACACAAGGCATTGAAGAGAATGTCACAAGCTTGAGCATTGTTTTGCAACATCCGCAATTCTTCCGGTGTAAGCCGCGATCCGAACTTTTCCTTCCTCAAGAATTCACCTTGCATACCAACACAAATAATGCCCCATGCGGCTGGGTTATGACCAAGAATATGCATTTTCATTTTATGCTTCCAACTAGCAAAATTTGTACCATCAAAGTAAGGACCTCTCTGAAAATTACCCTCACTAGGCGCCATACTCTCCTAGGTTGTGAAACCAAGCTTATGGAGTCAATGCAATGGAAACCAATACAATGGAGACCAAAGCTCGATACCACTTGTAGGATCGAAAGTATGTCTAGAGGGGGGTGATTAGACTACTTGACAATATAAAAATTCTGCCTTTTGACAAAGAACAGTTTTTGCAGATTCACAATTATGATCAAGTCAAGCATCACCCTACACATGCAATTCTAGAGTATAGGCAGCGGAAAGTAAATTGCACATGTAGTAAAGAGAGGTGGAGAAGAGCAAACACAATTTTGGAGACGGTGATTTTTCTCGTGGTTCCGATAGGTGGTGCTATCGTACTTCCACGTTGATGGAGACTTCAACCCACGGAGGGTAACGGCTGCGAGAGTCCACGGAGGGCTCCACCCACGAAGGGTCCACGAAGAAGCAACCTTGTCTATTCCATCATGGCCACGCCCACGGAGGGCTAGCCTTACTCGGGGTAGATCTTCACGAAGTAGGCGATCTCCTTGCCCTTACAAACTTCTTGGTTCAACTCCACATCTCGACGACGGAGGCTCCCAAGCGACACCTAACCAATCTAGGAGGCACCACCCTCCAAAAGGTAATAGATGTTGTAGATGATGATGAACTCCTTGCTCTTGTGCTTTAAATGATAATCTCCCCAACACTCAACTCTCCTCACTGATTTGGCTGTGGTGGAAGAAAGGATTGAGTGGAAAGCAACTTGGGAAGGCTAGAGATCAAGCTTCATATGGTGGGAGTGGAGCAACTTGATCTCAACACAAGGGTAGGTAGTTCTCTTCTCGAAATATAAGGTAGGAGTGGTAGTTCTTTCGATGGCTCTCTCCACGAATGAAGAGGGGTGGAGGGGTATAAATAGCCTCCACACAAAATCCAACCGTTACACACATTTGAGCAATCTCGGTGGGACCGAAGTTGACAACTCGGTGAGACCGATAGTTCAAATAATGTGAACGTTGGGATTTTCGGTGGGACCGAAAATACAATCTCGGTGAGTCCGATTTGTGTAATGACAAGAGCATGCCAGTTTCGGTGGGACCGACTTCATCATCTCGGTGACACCGATTTGATGACAGAAGGTTACAGAAGCTTGGCAACTCATGTTTCGGTGAGACCGAGTTCAGAATCGGAAAATCCGAGTTTGTTAGGGTTTGGCTTATGGCTGAGGTGGTTCATCTCGGTGTGACTGAGTTTGGAATATCTGTGGGACCGAGACTACTTATGAGTGTCTATGGCAGTGAAAGTTGCTGATAGTTTAGGAGATGTATCACTAAGCACTTGAGCAACCAGATCATCATCATAACCTCATCCCCTTTTAATAGTATTGGCTTTTCCTATGGACTCAATGTGATCTTGGATCACTGAACCAAAAATGGAGTCTTGAGCTTTTGCCAATGCTTGCCTTAGCATTTTGAGGGGTCCACTTCTTCAGTCCTTGCCATACCCATATCACTGAACTCTCTGAAATGATTCTCAAGTAACTATTAGTTCAATGATATATATGTTGTTATTAATTACCAAAACCACCCGGGGATCAGTTGCACTTTCACACCGCCATGGTCACCCCATCGCAGGGGATGGAGCACGCCGTCGGCCTACAGCTTGTGGAGATCACTGTTGCTCTTCAGGTCGCGTGGTGACCGGATCTTGCCGATGTGTCCCTCCCCGACGACCTCCTCTTCGCCCGGTTGGCCGGCATGGATCTCGCCACTACTGCCCTCAACTATTCTGCCTCGAGCTCGATGGTCAGCCACCATGGATCCCCCAGCTGGAGGGTCACGTGAACCAGCCATCCTCCCATGCTGTAGTGGCGAGAAGGTGACATGGCTCTCCGTACACGAAGAGTGGAGTTCGGTCAAGTACTTATATACTTGGCCTCTACTGCTGATCCATGTACATGGAGAAGAACAGACAACCGCTCATTCATGCTTTGTTCCACTCCTTTGCGCTACATTACTGGAGGTGACATTTTCCTATCTCTCTATGTTGTAACAAGTCTGCTGCCTGTATAGTTAATGGATTTTTTATTTAAATTTATCGCTGCTTAGTGCTTTGTTGTAATTGTTCACCCAAGATTCTTATATATAATCTGAGCGTATGTAGGCATACTTAGCTTTGCTCTTCCATTTTTTCTGGCGCATAGAAATAAGAGTATTGTCCAGGTTAGGTATTCAATTGAGTATGATATTTGGATTGCTATCAGAATGTCTTTTCTATGCATGTGATTTCTCACATCTGGTTATAATATTTGTGAAGACGTGCATTGCATGTGCACTTAGAAGCGGGCTCGTGGCCCGCGCTGGACGGCGCCGACGCCGACCCGAGCCACCTCGTCCGCGTATTCTTGGAGCTGTGGCTGGTCGATTTACATGAAATTAATTCCCTCAGTTCTGGTGGCAAATATAATACACATAATCCATATTGTTATGCACTAGCGTGTATGTATGAAATAGATGGATTATGGTCCCATACCCAGTAAGATGGATATGTGTGTGTTAGAGAGAGAGGGAGAGGGGGATAGAGAGTGAGGAAGAGGAAGGGAGAGTGTGTGTCTGTGTGTGTGAGGATTTGATGGTAAAAAAAGTCGCCAATGTCATAATATTGAACTCTTAAAGTTAATGTGGCCCCGTTGCAACGTACGGGCGTTCTTCTAGTAGGAGGTAGGGTTTGACACGCTTGTGGTGCCACTGATATGGACCACTTCTGATGTGAACACAACCACTACTGGACATGGTAAAACTGCTACCTTTTGGCATGCACACCTTAGCTTGGGGAGAACAAGCCAAAACACATTGCACAATCCACTTTTGCAATCTCCATGTGCAATAACCTAATTCTTGAGAGAGCTTTGAAGCGTGACCAATGGATCAAAACCATTAAGATAAATCTTAGTCTCTATATGCAGCACATCATTAATTATATTTTGAGCTTTGGGTCAGTTTGCATGACACTCAAGCGACGACAACCAGGTTGATTTTTTTGGAACCTTTCAGCAGAGTGATAGACATCGTCAGCATATTCATCTCGACTCAACTCCGTGAACATTTAGTTACTGAAGCCATTTTTTTTGAACAATTGGTCGTCACCTAGCTACGGTTTTGCATGGATTATCTTGCAAGACTAGGAGTGGAGGGCTGATTGTTAGAATTAATGGGCTAGGCCCATAGCAATTTCTGAAATCTCAAATAGTGCCCCATGTGTAAAATGGCAAGTGGTGGTGCTAAAGTTTACTCGCACCCCGGAAGTTCAAGACGAGTTGGACCTCTTTATATAGTGGGTTCTCTTTACCACTCTAAGTGGTGTGTTGAGAACAGATAGGGAAGACCACATGCGCGCGCTCGCTCGCCTCGCCGGGCCGGGCTATGGCGTGGCGTGGCGTGGCGAGGCGAGGTCTCCGGAACCATTCGTCCTTGCGATCCTACACCGCGAGAGGACAAATTAGGTTTTTGGGAAGCGCTCTGCACGACTGCTCAAATTTGTCATCACAGATCGTCTTCCATCCAAGTCGGGCGGTGCTACTCATCGCCGTCAGCAGATCATCATCAACACCATTGCATCCACAATAGCTTGCTAGATTGTTGCATGCTAGTATCTGTTCTAGTCATGAATTATTTACTGGAACTAATCATGAACTTGCCTAATTTCCTGAGTTAACTATGGCTGGATTCGCTGATGCAGCGAGGCCAGATATGTTTACCGGTGTGCACTTTAAAAGGTGACAGGTGAAGACCAAGCTCTGGCTTATAGCTCTGAAAGTTTTCCATGTTAGTGTTGATGCTCCAGAGGGAATGACTAACGAAGATCAGAGAAAATTCCAGGAAGCCAATACTATGTTTGTGGGATGCATTCTGAGTGTTCTTGCAGACGTCTGTGTGATGTGTACATGCACATAAATGACGGAAAGACTCTTTGGGATGCACTGAATGCAAAATTCGGAGTAACAGATGCAAGCAGTGAACTATACATCATGGAGAGTTTTCATGACTACAAGATGGTGAATAACCGTTCTGTGGTTGAACAAGCTCATGAGATACAGTGCATTGTGAAGGAACTTGAACTCCTTAAGTGTGTTTTACCCGACAAATTCGTGGCTGGGTGCATGATTGCAAAGTTGCCTCCTTCATGGAGGAATTTTGCCACAACTCTGAAACATAAGAGACAGGAGATATCAGTTGAAAATCTAATTGCATCTCTTGATGTTGAAGAAAAAGCCACTACTAAGAAAGGAGGTGAGGGCAGCCTACCACCAATATGGTGCAGAGGTACCCATAGCAAAGGGAAGAACAAACCTATTTTCAATAAGCCTACCAAGACTACTACCTTCAAAAAGAAGAAGCTCAACAAGGCTAAGCTAGAGTGCTACACCTGTGGGAAGCCCGGACACTTTTCCAAGGAATGCCCTGAACGTGCAGACCGTAGAGGGAAAACGAGCTCCAAGACTGTCAACATGGTGACCGCTAGCAATACCGATGGGTATGGTAATTTACCTATTGTGCTTTCAGTATTTCAATCATCTTTGTGGTGGATTGATTCGGGTGCTAACGTTCATGTGTGCGCTGACGTCTCCCTGTTTACTTCTTATCAAGTCGCAAGGGATTCTTCCGTCCCAATGGGGAATGGGTCACATGCTTCTGTTCGTGGCATTGGCACGGTGGATCTGAAGTTTACTCCGGGAAAGATCATGCAACTAAGGAACGTGCATCATGTCCCTACTATGAACAAGAATCTAGTTAGCGGCTCCCTTCTATGTCGAGATGGGTTTAAGGTAGTTTTAGAGTCGAATAACGTAATCGTGTCAAGATTTGCACAATTTATAGGCAAAGGCTATGAGTGCGGAGGCTTGTTCTGCTTTTCCCTTTCAGATTTTTGCAACAAGCCAGTAAACCAAATTTTTGCTAGTGTTAATGATGATGCAAGTATTTGGCACTCTCGTTTATGTCATATTAATTTTGGTTTAATGTCTCGGCTATCCAGTATGAGTTTAATTCCGAATTTCACCGCTGCGAAAGGTTCTAAGTGTCATAGTTGTGTGCAATCGAAGCAACCTCGAAAGCCTCATAAGACTGCCGAGGAGAGAAACTTGGCACCTCTAGAACTCATACATTCTGATCTTTGTGAGATGAATGGTGTGTTGAAAAAAGGTGGAAAGACATATTTCATGACTCTGATTGATGATGCGAGTAGATTTTGCTATGTTTATTTGTTGCAAACTAAAGATGAAGCATTAGACTACTTTAAAATCTATAAAGCTAAAGTTGAAAATCAAATAGATAGAAAGATCAAGTGTCTTAGGTCAGATCATGGTGGAGAGTATTTTTCCAAAGTATTTGAGGAATTTTGTGAGGAACATACGCCTCCATATTCACCCCAATCAAATGGAGTTGCCGAGAGGAAAAACCGCACGTTGACTGACTTGGTGAATGCCATGTTAGACACTGCTGGTTTATACAAGGCATGGTGGGGGGGAGGCTCTATTGATTTCATGTCATGTCCTGAATAGAGTTCCTAACAATAATAAGGAGAAAACCCCTTATGAGGGGTGGCTTGGGAGAAAAGCATCATTTTCTTATTTGCGCACTTGGGGATGTTTGGCAAAGGTCAATATTCCTATTCCTAAGAAACGCAAACTTCGACCAAAGAAAGTGGATTGTGTCTTTCTAGGGTATGCTCAACGGAGCATTGCTTATAGACTTTTAGTGGTAAGATCGTACCTGATGTGCATGTTTATACTATAATTGAATCTCGTGATGCAACATTTTTTAGAACATATTTCCTATGAAAGATATGCATAGCATTGCTAGATTTTCTTCTGAGATAATCCCTAAATCAAGTACAACTGATGAATATTTCCAACAATCACATGAGGAAATCCTTGAGAAGGATAACAATGAAATTCCTATAAGGAACAAGAGACAAAGGATTGCAAATTTTTTTGGTGATGATTTCATTGTATACCTTGTGGATGACACACCCAAGTCTATTGCAGAGGCATATGCATCTCTGGATGTAGAAGATTGAAAAGAAGCTGTTCATAATGAGATGGACTCAATTCTTTCTAATGGAACTTGGGAACTAACTGAGATAGACCATATGGTTGTAAACTTGTGGGCTGTAAGTGGGTGTTCAAAAAGAAGCTAAGGCCTGATGGTACTATCGATAAGTACAAGGCGCGGCTAGTGGCCAAGGGCTACACTCAGAAAGACGGCGAAGATTATTTTGACACCTATTCACCCGTTATTGGAATGACCACCATTCAAGTGTTACTTTCCTTGGATGCCTCTTATGGTCTTATCATTCATCAAATGGATGTAAAGGCAACTTTCCTCAGTGGAGTTGGAAGAGGAAATCTATATGGATCAGCCTGACGGGTTTGTGGTAAATGGTGAAGAGAGAAAGGTGTGCAAGTTATTAAAATCTTTGTATGGCCTGAAACAGGCACCTAAGCAATGGCATGAGAAGTTTGAAAGAACTCTGAATTATGCAGGATTTGTCATTAACGAGGCTAATAGGTGTGTTTACTATCGCCATGGTGGGGGCAATAGTGTCATATTATGTTTGTATGTGGATGACATACTAATCTTTGGTACAAACATTAATGCGATCAATGAGTTCAGGTCTTTTCTATCAAAAAGTTTTGACATCAAAGATATGGGAGAAGCCAATGTAATTCTAAACACCAAACTTATTAAGGATGAGAGTGGGATTACTCTAACGCAATCTCACTATGTTGAGAAGTTCTTGAGACGGTTCCGCTTTATGGATAGCAAGCCTTCTCTAACACCTTATGATCCCAGTGTGACACTAAGAAAGAACAAGAAAGAAACGAGAGATCAATTAAGATACTCTCATATTGTTGGTTCACTCATGTACTTAGCTAGCGCTACAAGGCCAGATATCTATTTTGTTGTGAGCAATCTGAGTAGGTTCATGTCCAACCCGGGTGATGATCATTGGCATTCACTAGAAAGGGTCTTGCGCTATTTGAGAGGTACTATGAGTTATGGAATTACTTATTCAGGACATCCCGTTGTGCTAGAAGGATATAGTGATTCAAACTGGATCTCCGATGTTGATGTACTCTATGCAACAAGTGGGTATGTATTTACTCATGGAGGTGGCGCAGTGTCATGGAGGTCTTGCAAGCAAACCATATTGACGAGGTCAACTATGGAAGCAGAACTAACAGCTTTAGACATTGCTACTATTGAGGCAGAATGGCTGCATGAGCTCTTGATGGACTTGCTTGTGGTTGAAAAACCTGTACCGGTTATTCTTATGAATTGTGACAACCAAACGGTTATCGCTAAAGTGAACAATTCTAAAGATAATGTGAAATCATCAAGACACCTCAAGAGACGTTTGAAGTCTGTCAGGAAGTTAAGAAACTCCAGAGTAATAACTGTTACGTATATTCAAACTGAAAAAAACCTGGCAGATCCCTTTACAAAGGGACTATCATGAAATGTGATAGATATTGCATCAAGGAAGATGGGTATGAGAACCATAGATGTTACACCATAGTAGTAACCCAACCTTTGTGATCAGAGATCCTGTGAATTAGGATCTTGGAAGAACAAGCTATTGGTTAACCGAGGAGAGTAATAACTAATGACCGTCTCTAAGTGAAGATGCAAAACTCTCAGATCTATAAGGCAGGTTGGCAACATGCCTTAATGTGGTTCTATTGGCTATTTATGATTAGCAAAGATGCTGTCCTACAGAGCAGTCTTGAAAGAACACACCTATATGAGTTCCGACTGTAAACGTCGCAGTCTATGGGATTTGGATGATCTCTAGCAAGCTCACGAAGAGACCAGGGAGTATGATGTATAAGCTCCAAATCGCAGGATAGCCTACTGGCAGTCAGGTACTGGTTAAGACTTTGACTGAAACCTATTTACACAAAACTAGCAATTCAAGGCACAAACATTGTCAAGTTGTGAATGGATGTAGATTAAAGTTCTAGACAGAAGGTCAACTTAACAGTCTCTGCTGAAACACTGGTAGACTAAACAAGTGCTAAGAGAAGACAAATCTCTAAATGAGTATTTGAGATCTGGTGGGAATTGTAAGAATTATTAGGCTAGGCGCATAGCAATTTCTGAAATCTCAAATAGTGGTCCATGTATAAAATGGCAAGTGGTGGTACTAAAGTTTAGTCCCATCCCGGAAGTTGAAGAAGAGTTGGACCTCTTTATATAGTGGGTTCTCTCCACCACTCTAAGTTGTGTGTTGAGAAGAGAAAGGGAAGACCACACATGCTTGCTTGCTCACCTGGCCTGATCCTTTTGCCGATGTCTTGACAGACAAGTTAATGATTTCTTGTCCGGTAAGTATACGAATTAGAAACAAGTCGGTTTGGAATTGTGATCGCGACACAATGCTGCCTCTGGTCCTAATATATATACAGCTACAGGCTGCCGCCAAAGACACAACGGAAACACCTAGGGTTTTGCCTCATCTCGCAACTTGTGTTGCCGTCGTAGTCTACTCCATCCCAAACGCTGGCGTGCATCGGCGCATGAGAGAGCATGTCTCCGGAACTATTCGTCCTTGCAATCCTGCACCGGGAGAGGAGGAATTAGGTTTTTAGGAAGCGCTCTTCATGATTGCTCAAATTCGTAATCATGGGTCGTCTTCCGTTCAAGTCGGGCGATGCTACTCATCGTCGTCTTCATCGCCGTTAGCAGCAGATCATCGCCAACATCATCATCAACACCGTTGCATCCACAATAGCTAACGAACAGCACGTCCAACATCATCTGTCCATGTCTGTCTCAACAACTGTTGTTTCGTGTGCGCTGCTGTTCTGCATGTTTTGGTGTTCTTCTGGTTTGCTAGATTGTTGCATGTTAGTATCTGTTCTAGTCATGAATTATTTACTGGAATTAATAATGAACTTGCCTATTTTTCCGACATTGATAATGTACAACGTAGATGATGACTTATATCAATTGTGCAGAAGGGAGCCGAAGCCGGCGAAACATTTGTTATTCAAGTGTAGGTTCACGAGGCGTATTTGGAATGAGATTAAAGTGTGGTTTGGGCCTATTTATGTTAACACCAACGATTGGGGCTACTTAAACACAGTCAAAGATTTGTAGTACTCTATGATCACCATCAACAAGAAAAGAGTGAGGGGTCACTTCCCTCCTTATTCTTACTTCATGGGAAATTTGGAATGAGCTGAATGCGAGGATTTTTAGGAATCTTTCAGCCATGCATCGTATCATCGTGTGCAAGGTAAACACGGGGGACGTGCTTTGAGAGGTGGCGACTGCAGAAGATTTGAGATCGATTATGCCGCGAGAGTAGGCTAGATGTTTATGTGCCATGCTTTGGCTAACTTCTAAATATTGTAAAACCCTTCTTAGTTAATGAAATGAGGCAATCGAGTAACACTACTAGAATCTGATTTTGTCCCGAGTTAGTACTTCGTCGAGTTCATTCCATCGGGAACTCGGCAAACTTCTGTTTGCCGAGTTTGATCCAAAATTCCTGGCGGTGATAAGCAACTCGGCAGAGCTCTGCTTTCCTTGGTTCCAACGAAAAACTACTCGACGAACTTAATAACATCGGTAGAATCTCAAGTTCACCGAATTCCTAATAGAAAGAACTCGGTAAAGTATGACAGGCAAGCCATGCTATGTAGCAGGCGACGGACCGTCATGACGGCCTTTGTTTGTCGAGTTTCGGCCAACAGAAACTTGGCAAACATGTTCCTTTTTATTTTTTATAATTAAGAAATCCAGGGGTTCCATCTTTGCTGAGTTCCCTGTCGTGGTTCTAAGGCTGACAGTAGAAAGGGGGGTAGGTTTGGAGAGGCAAGATCTCAGCTATGGTGACGGTGTACACACGGGTTTTACGAGTTCAGGCCCTTCTCGGAGGAAGTAATAGCCCTACGTCTCGGTGGTCGATTGGATTATATGTGTGATGTTACAGGGGGTGTGAACCCTTGTGCCAGAGGAGGGGGTGGCTTATATAGAGTGCGCCAGGACCCCAGCCATCCTCCATTACAAGGGACTTAATGTACATAAAGTGTGGGCATTACTGGTAACGCCAGCCTTAAGTGTTGTTAATGACCTTGAAGACTATGGAGTGAATGCACGCCTGTTGCGATGCTGAGTGATTCCTAGTCTTCGGGAGGTTGAGTGATTCTCTGGAGGTCGAGTGACAGTAGGTAGGAAGACTCCCGAGTGACATGATGTCTAGTGGATTGCACTCGACATCTTTGATTAGGGGTCTTATGCTGCCTCTTGAACTTCTTGTCTTCTTGGGTAGTGACCTTGGGTGGGACGTTAGGTCAGGCCTATAACCCTACCCCAGGTCTGTATCCTTATCAGTAGCCCCCAAATGGATTAAGGTTCGAGTGGAAAGTAGGTTGGAGTTGAACTTGTTCTGAGCCCTGCGCCTTCGCGAGCATTTTCTGCAAGATGAAAAACCCGCGTTGGTACTTCAGCTTTGATTCAGTTGCCTTGATCCATTCAGAGAGTCGTCGACTGAACTTGTAGCGTCATCTGCCGAGTGCCGTATTGGAGTGCAGGATCTTGGGCGCGATTGTCTGCTGTGTATCCCGGATTTCGCGGGATACAAAATTTCGGGGAAGCGCACGGGACGGGGAGTGCCGAAGATGGCGGAGCGGATAAACAGTGATGCCTCGATTCTCGTGCCGCCTTTTTTGCCACGTACGCTGCACGCGACTGTTGAGAGATTTGACAGGATTGCCCGGTCCCACACGTCAGTCACTCAGAAGTGACCCTTTATAAGGCGAGGGGCCGAGGCGTCTGCACAGTGCACGCTCGTTCCTCCTTCTTCTTCCTCCACTTCTTCACCGCGCCCAGCTCTTCTGTTCCGACGCTGCCGCTCCGTCGCCATGGTGAAGGACAAGACGACAGCGCTAGAGCGCGCTAAGAAGGAGAAGGGGGCAACAAATGGCAAAAAGTAGCGCCGCGGGTCGTCATCGTGCGCGGGGCTGCCACCGGACTGGATCCAGGGCGATTGGATCCGGTCTTCGATTCGGCAGGAGGATCTGGACGAGCTGGCGGAGTCGGGGCTGATCGCCAAGGGAGCGGCAAGGTTGCCGGGTGAGTGTGTACTACTCGCCACCCATGTCGACCGGGGTTTTTCGCTTCCTCCGCATCCTTTCTTTCGGGGGTTCTTGAATTTTTTCGGCGCCCAACTCCACCATTTTTCTCCCAACACCATCATGTATCTGGCCGCCTTCGTGTCGATGTGTGAAAACTTCTTGGGGTGTCGACCGCACTGGGGTGTTTTCAAACATATCTTCACCATCCGCTCCCAGTCGGTCAAAAAAGCTAAGTTGAGTGACTCAAAGACCAATGTCATCCAGATGTGCGGGGGTTTGGGTATCCAAAAAAGGCATAGGAGTTCTTTCCCTGCTATGACTCTCCCTGAATCGGTTTGAGGCTGGCAGTCGACCTGGTTCTACTGCCAGGACGCCGCAGCCCCAGGTTAGTCGACCTGCCTCCCCCACTTCACATTCGACCGCGTTCAGACCCGACCATGTGGTTGAGGAGCATCACCGGCAATCAGGACAATCCCTGAGGATCCAGAAGAGTCATCCCTTTCAAAGACGATAATCCACCCGACAAGGTATGCCCTTTTATTCCGACCGCCTGGCGTATATGTTCCGACTGCACTTGATGTCGACTGATTTTTGCTTGACTTTTTGTCTTGTAGGTTTTTACCGAGATGTATTCTATGCCCAACGGCGAACAAGCCTTGGAGCAGGGCCAGGAGGAAGAGGCCAGTGCAGACGAGAGCGGCGACTGGGAGTCTTCAAATGAAGAGGAGGATGTAACACCCTGGATCCGATGCGCCAGGTGTCCGTCAGTTATTCGTCGTCGTTGCCTTGTCATTCGCTTGCGTGTTGCATTTTGCCATGTCATCATTTGCATTTTATCATGTCATCATGTGCATTTCATTTTGCATACATGTTCATCTCATGCATCCGAGCTTTTTCCCCATTGTCCGTTTTGCATTCCGGCGCTCCTATGTCATCCGGCGTCCCCTTCTTCTCTCTTGTTGTGAGCGGGTATTAAACTTTCTCGGAATGGCCCGAGGTTTGCCAAGCGGCCTTAGTATACCACCAATAGACCACCTGTCAAGTTTCGTGTCATTTGGAGGTCGTTTGATACCCCAACGGTTAACCGGGTAACCGCAAAGCCCTCTTTGTTTGCAGCCCAACACCCCTTCTAAAGTGGCCCAAAACCCATCTAACTCCCCTCCATGCTCTCGGTCGTTCGATCACGATCGCGTGGCCGAAAACCGCACCTCATTTGGACTCTCCTAGCTCCCTCTACCTATAAATATGTGATCCCCTCCGAATTTTCCCGCAGTCTAACCCTAGCCCCGCTCCTCCCCGCGCCGACGGACACGTCCAGCCCGTCCGGACGCGTCCGCCGCCAAGCAGCCACGTCGCCGGACCAATCCGGTGCCGACATCGTCAGCTCGCCGCCGCCCGCACCCAATCCCACGCCGCCACTGCCGCCGCCGCCTCCCACCACCGCGCCCGCCCGGGCCCATTCGAGCCCTTGACGGGCCGTGCGCGCGCCGCCGCCGCCGGCCGTGCCTCGCCCGCCGCCTCGATCGCCGCCGCCGATCCGCTGCCCTCGCCGCGGTCCTCGCCGCCGATCGCGCGCGCCACCAGCGCCGCCCGCTCCGCGCCGCCGCCGCCTCCTCGCGCCTTCCAGCGCCGACGCTTCGCTGCCCCATCGCGGCGTTTTCCTCGGCGTGAGCCGCGCCGCCGGAGCTCCTCCGCGCCCAGCGCTGTCCCTCGCTGGCCCCACGCCATCTCGCCGCCGGAACGGATCCCGGCCTCGCCTTCCGGCGGATCCGGCTTCGCCGCCGCCGCCCGCCATCCCGGCTTGCTCGTCGCGGTGCCGCCCTAAGCGTGCCGCCGCCGCCGCCGCCATGGCCTCGGTCGGCCTCGTCAGGCGGGGCGGCGAGGCCGCTGGCGCCTCCCTCTCGGGCGCATGGGCCTCGGCCTCCCGAGCCCAGCTCCGGCCAGCCTCCCAGCGCCCTCTCCTCCAGTCGGGCCTTGGCCCATGGTGAGCCACCCCAAGCCCAGCTCCCCAGCAGATTTCGGCCCAGTTCTGTTTTTTTTAGAATCTGCGCATTTGTCTATTTATCCAGAGATTACTGTTTTACAGAAAAGCCCCTAGTTTCATGCATATAATAACTTCACAACGGTGCATCGGATTAAAACAAACTTAATATGAAAAATGATTAGAATTTCATATAGTTTCATAATATGCCATTTTCATCCATGTTTAAATTGTTTAAAATGCTGTTTGTGTTAATTTGCTAAAATGCCATGCTAAAATGATTTATTTCATAACTAAATAACCGTAACTCCGTTTTTAATAAACTTTATATGTAAATGGGGTAGAATTTTGCCTAGTTTAACATGGTGCACTCATCTTGCATGTTTAACAACTCTAAAATTGTGTTTAGGGCAGAACAGTACCTAATCCATAAATATGCACATGAGGATTTTCCGGACTTGTTGTTTGTTCTTCCGGCCTCATTTAAACTTGCCTAGTTAGGTAGTGTTCTTATGCTTCACCCCTTGCCATGTTAATCAACATTTAATAATGTTGGGTAGCTTTAACGAGATCGAACTAAATAACTTGTCGTGGTGTTTCATCAATATGCACCGTTGCATATTGAGCTCCACTTAATTTGTAGGATTGCTTGTGCACTTTGCCATGCCATGCCATGCCTCATTAAACCGGACATGCATCATACTTGGTTGTGCATCATGCCATGATTATGCGATGGTTGTTTACTATGTTGTTTGCTTCTTTCCGGGTTGCCTCTCTCGTTAGCTTCGGTTTCGTTCCGGAGTTGCGAGGATCCGTTCGACTTCGTCCGTTTGTCTTCTTCATGGACTCGTTCTTCTTCCTTGCGGGATTTCAGGCAAGATGACCGCTACCCTGGATCTCACTACTATCATTGCTATGCTAGTTGCCTCGTTCTTCGCTATGCTGCGCTACCTTTTACCTGTTTGTCCAGCCATCCCATATTGCCATGAACCTCTAACCTTTGACACCATTCCTAGCAAACCGTTGATTGGCTATGTTACCGCTTTTGCTCAGCCCCTCTTATAGCGTTGCTAGTTGCAGGTGAAGTTGAAGATTTCTCCATGGCGGACAGGATTTTGGTTGGGATATCACAATATCTCTTATATTATTAATGCATCTATATACTTGGTAAAGGGTGGAAGGCTCGGCCTTATGCCCAGTGTTTTGTTCCACTCTTGCCGCCCTAGTTTCCGTCATACGGTGTTATGTTCCCGGATTTTGCGCCCCTTACGCGGTCGGGTGATTTATGGGACCCCCGACAGTTCGCTTTGAATAAAACTTGTCCAGCAAGGCCCAACATTGCCTTTTACCATTTGCCTCACTACCACCTACTTTTCCTTGGGAGTAATTAACCCAAGGGTCATCTTTATTTTAGCCCCCGGGCCAATGCTTGTCTAAGTGTTGGTCCAAACTAGAACCCTTTGCAGCGCCCCTGGAAACTTGAGGTCTGGTTTTAGTTATACGGATTGCTCATCCGGTCGTGGCTCGAGACGAGATCTGTGCGGCTACTATCAGGATGTCGGCACGCCGGGAGGCTTTGCTGGTCTTGTTTTACCATTGTCGAAATGTCTTGATGTACCGGGATACCGAGTCTGATCGGAGTGTCTTGGGTGAAGGTCTATTCCTTCGATGATCGCGAGAGCTTGTCATGGGCTAAGTTGGGACACCCTGCAGGTATAAACTTTCGAGAGCCGTGCCGCGGTTATGTGGCAGATGGGAATTTGTTAATGTCGGTTGTAGACAACTTGACACTTGATCCGAAATAAAACGCATCAACCGAGTGTGTAGCCGTGATGGTCTCTTCTCGGCGGAGTCCGGGAAGTGAACACGGTTTCTGTGTTATGTTTGACGTAAGTAGGTGTTCAGGATCACCTCTTGATCATTGCTAGCTTCACGACCGTTCCGCTTGTTCTCTTCTCGCTCTTATTTGCGTTGGTTAGCCACCATACTATGCTTAGCCGCTGCTGCAACCTCACCACTTTACCCCTTCCTTTCCCATTAAGCTTTGCTAGTCTTGATACCCATGGTAATGGGATTGCTGAGTCCTCGTGGCTCACGGATACTTCAAAACCAGTTTGCGGTGCCTATGTTTCCGGCGGTGGCGCAACCAAGCTCAAGGAGGAGCTTGATGAAGATCTTGCCCTTTGTGTTGTTTCGTTCTAGTTGATCAAGAGTGAAGCCCGGTTGGGGTCGATCGGGGACCGTTTGTCGCATTTGGGGTTCTTCTTTTATTTTGGTTCCGTAGTCGGACCTTGATTGTATCTGGATGATGTAATGCTTTATTCATGTAATTGTGTGAAGTGGCGATTGTAAGCCAACTATGTATCTCTTTCCTTATGTATTACTTGGGTTGTGTGAAGATTACCTCACTTGCGACATTGCTTTCAATGCGGTTATGCCTCTAAGTCGTGCTTCGACCGTGGGAGATATAGCCGCATCGAGGGCGCTACAAGTTGGTAATCGAGCCATCCGACCTTAGGAGCCCCATTGCTTGATCGTTTTTAGTGGCGAGTTGTGTCTAGAAAAATTGTTTTGAGTCATTTAGGATCATATATATCGGAGAGTTTAGGAATTCTTTTTACTCCCAGTCCCTTGACCTTACGGTGAGGTATCCCGACGTAGAGTTTTGACTCTTCTCTTCTCAAATTTCACTAAAAATTTTTTAGGATCACGCGGGTATCTTAGAATCGTTCGATGGTTTTATGATGACAACATTGTCTTGGTTGCCTCGACATTTAGGGGTTGTGGCGGTGTTCCGGGAATTGAGCTCGAGGTGTTGTCGTCATAATTTTATCGTTGCATTCTGGAATACCTGAGTTTAATGCGCCGACATCGAAAATCTCTTTTATGCAGTTGTTGGTGAGATAACCCGCTAACCCAAAGATCTTGAGGTGAGTACGGAGTATTGCCATGACTTCGTATAACGGATGCTTTTGAAGGTTGAGGTAGACGATTTCAAGGTTTCTTGGTTATGTGTTGAAGGATGGATACAATGGATGTAGGGATTGTTAGCTTGGGTGAGATATATATTGCTCCCTGTATCCCCAACACCGATTGCATAACCGGAAAGTTTCGGGAGTTTCATAGGTGGGAATTCAAGTAGCTCTTAGGATATCTTTCCGACGGATGTATGATATGAAATTGGGGTTCGACGTCTAGTGGTCCGCCTATTGACGGTTGGTTTTCTGATGGTCTCGTTGTGTCTTAAAGAGTCCTTGGCTATGCCGACTGGGACGCTTCGTATGTCATGTGCACTTGCCTGTAACATGATGGTGCTGTACGATTGAGCCCGTGTAGGGCCCACCACGAAAACTTCGGACGAAATCTCTATCATATGTTTGTTCTGGCTTATTCTGAAAGCCAATCCTTTGTTTTGTTTTATTTGTGGTATTCGAGTTGCTTCAAAGTCAAGTGTTGATTCCATACCTTTCCGAAATGGTGTTCTCATACTCCGATGTGTATACCAATCCTTCTCGACAATCGAGATTGTCATGTCAATCCTTTTCAACCGGCGTGTTTCTCTTCAAGTGGATCCGATCACTTCAACATCAGCAAGACCAATTATCATTTCTTCTCAACGGTGTTTGTTTCATCCGTCTCCAAGTTGCCTTTGTTTTCCCCACCCTCCCACCCTTTTCTTGAAGGAGTCATTTATTTTAATCAAGTATCCATTTAGTTATGTGAAGTCACTTCACTCTTTTCTTTCAATGTTCTTATCCGGTGATTTCCCATGAAGATGCTCAACAGTTTCAAGTTCATCATTCTTCATTGTTGTTTCTTCTCCGGTGGTTCCTATTCAAGCTTTCGATATTCATCATATTCTTTTCCTCATTTCAATGTCTTCTCATACCGGTGCACATCTCAATCACTCACCTCTTGCTATTCATTTGTTCTGGAGTGCTGAAGATATCTTGGAAGACTTGTATTTCCATTCTCAATCCGTTCAAGATATTTGGAGGTTATTATCCCATTCAAGTCATTTAATTCAACCGGTGCAATTTCTCCTTAAAATCATTTCCAACGGTGTTTTCTTTTGAGTGGGCCCTAACCCACAGGTTTTTTCCCAGGATCTTACCTGACTCTTCTATTTTCCCCAGAGCTATCCTAAATTCTTCTCCAAGTTTGACGTAAGAATGAGCTATCATCAGTCAAATGCTTTTCTCCAAGATCTTTCAAATTCTTTTCATAGTTGGCTCAACCTCTTCGCTTTTGATTCTTCCGGGTGTGTCTCAACAATTCTTGGTGGTTATCATCATCATTCTCAACATTTGAAGACTGAAGAAGGATGTCTCTTAAATTTTGCTCCTTTCTCTTCAAGATTCATGGTTCTAGCTTGATGCCATCCTCTCATAATTGTTTTCGATTGTGAGAATCTTTTTCACCCATCAGGAGTTATTCAAGAGTCTTCTCAGTTTGTCATCCGGAGGCCATCAATTCAGGTTTATTCATTCTCAGCTGTCAGTTATCATTCTCCTATCTTGCCGGTGCATCAATCAAATATCCTCTAGTCAGTTCTTGATCTCTTCGTTCTCATGTATCTATTTTGTCTCAAGCACCTTCGTTCATTTGCTAATTCTTATCGGTGATGCACCCCTACTTCGATCATTTTCAATTCTTACGGTGGTTCTTTCAAGATCTCTCTTCATTGTTCAGCATATCAATCATTTGTTCTTCCAATCCTACCGGTGGTTCGTTGAAGACCTTCTCAAGTTTTGATATATCTCTTTTAATCCTTTCTACGAGAATAAGTAGTATGCCAAATCCGTTGATTGTCATCAATTAAATTGGTGAAGGATAAGCACAACATAATTCTTATTCTTGTTCATCCAAGTGTTTAATTCTTTATTCCGGAGGCCCTTAATATTCTCGGTTTCATTTATTTCATCTTCTCCTTTTCCCGGAGTTCCAAGCTCTAATTATCACGGAGATCCATCTAAATCATTGCAAGGCTTCACCTTGTGTTTTCAACTTCTCTTTCTTTTCATTCCTTTTGTTTACCGGAGTGCTTCATGGAGGCTCTACATGGTGCTTCGTCAAGGATTCTTTTCATTCTTCAATTGTTCTTCAAGATTTCTCTTGAAGTTATGATCCGCCAAGCTATACTCTAAAATAAACATGGTGCTCAACACATGTTTTTTTGTTTTGAGGAGCTAAAGTATTCTTCATCTTGCATTCCATAGTGCAATTCTTTCTACCTTATCTTTTGAGATGGTGTTATGTCACTCTTGACAATTTCCTTCATGGCTCATGATTCACATGTTGTTAAGAATGGCATATTTAAATTCATCATTTTCTCTTGTTCAAGATATCTTTTCAACCGTCAATCCCTTCATTGGAGTTATCTTGGTATAGATGTCACCTAAAGCCTTTCCGTAAGGGTTGTTGCTATTTATGGTGTTTATCAATGATCCAAGTTATCTCTCTATCATCTTGGTGGAAGAAGTTTTTCATCTCTTCGGTGTTCTCAATCAAATCATTGGTTTCCATTTGTGGCCGGTTGTCACCTCATAATGTTGAGATGTTTTCATAAGCCCACTACAAACTTATTCTTTTCGTTGTTGGTATTCCAACAACTCTATTCTAACCTTCTTGCAAGGATGTCTTCCAAATTCAATTGTGGTAGAAGTTGTCATTTTCTTCTCCGTCCCTTTATCCCAATGGTCCAACTTCTATTCTTTCTTCCGGAGGCATTGTGATGTTGCTCTTTTCACTAATCATCTTGAATTGCGAGGTCGTGTTCTTTTCGTGCTTATCCATTTAACCGGAGTGTTGTATCATCTCTTCAATATCTTTTCACCTCATTAAGTTTTCTTCTCTTTTCTACCGGATTGTTTGAAATCTCGTTCATCTCTGTTGTACCCTTTCTTTTAAATTGCTCAACCTCTCAAGGTTCATGGTTTCACTCGTTCGTCAGAGAAGCAACTTAGTTTACCTCTTCTTTTCCTCTTCCGTTTTCCCTCCGGTGCCATTCTAGATCTCGGGACGAGATCCTCTCGTAGTGGTGGAGTGTTGTAACACCCCGGATCCGATGCGCCAGGTGTCCGTCAGTTATTCGTCGTCGTTGCCTTGTCATTCGCTTGCGTGTTGCATTTTGCCATGTCATCATTTGCATTTTATCATGTCATCATGTGCATTTCATTTTGCATACATGTTCATCTCATGCATCCGAGCTTTTTCCCCGTTGTCCGTTTTGCATTCCGGCGCTCCTATGTCATCCGGCGTCCCCTTCTTCTCTCTTGTTGTGAGCGGGTATTAAACTTTCTCGGAATGGCCCGAGGTTTGCCAAGCGGCCTTAGTATACCACCGATAGACCGCCTGTCAAGTTTCGTGTCATTTGGAGGTCGTTTGATACCCCAACGGTTAACCGGGTAACCGCAAAGCCCTCTTTGTTTGCAGCCCAACACCCCTTCTAAAGTGGCCCAAAACCCATCTAACTCCCCTCCATGCTCTCGGTCGTTCGATCACGATCGCGTGGCCGAAAACCGCACCTCATTTGGACTCTCCTAGCTCCCTCTACCTATAAATATGTGATCCCCTCCGAATTTTCCCGCAGTCTAACCCTAGCCCCGCTCCTCCCCGCGCCGCCGGACACGTCCAGCCCGTCCGGACGCGTCCGCCGCCCAGCAGCCACGTCGCCCGGACCAATCCGGTGCCGACATGTCAGCTCCGCCGCCGCCCGCACCCAATCACGCCGCCACTGCCGCCGCCGCCTCCCACCGCTGCGGCCCGCGGGCCCATCTGGAAAGCCCTTGCGGGCCGTCGCGCGCCGCCGCGGCCGTGCCTCGCCCGCCGCCTCGCATCGCCCGCCGCCGATCCCGCTGCTCGCCGCGGTCCTCGCCCCCGGTCGCGCGCCACCAGCGCCGCCCGCTCCAGCGCCGCCGCCGCCTCCTCGCGCCTTCCGCGCGGCCTTCGCTGCCTTATCGCCGGCGTTTTCCTCGTGAGCCAGCGCCGCCGGGAGCTCCTCCGCGCCCGCGCGCCGTCCCTGCGCTGGCCCCACGCCATCTCGCCGCGGGAACGGATCCCGGCCTCGCCTTCCGGCCGGATCCGGCTTCCCGCGCCGCCGCCAGCCATCCCGGCTTGCTGCGTCGCCGGTGCCGCCCTAAGCGTGCCGCCGCCGCCCTGCCATGGCCTCGGTCGGCCTCGTCGGGCAGGACGACGAGGGCCGCCTGGGCGCCTCCCTCTCGGGCCGCATGGGCCTCGGCCTCCCAGGCCCAGCTCCGGCCAGCCTCCCAGCGCCCTCTCCTCCAGTCGGGCCTTGGCCCATGGTGAGCCACCCCAAGCCCAGCTCCCCAGCAGATTTCGGCCCAGTTCTGTTTTTTTTAGAATCTGCGCATTTGTCTATTTATCCAGAGATTACTGTTTTACAGAAAAGCCCCTAGTTTCATGCATATAATAACTTCACAACGGTGCATCGGATTAAAACAAACTTAATATGAAAAATGATTAGAATTTCATCTAGTTTCATAATATGCCATTTTCATCCATGTTTAAATTGTTTAAAATGCTGTTTGTGTTAATTTGCTAAAATGCCATGCTAAAATGATTTATTTCATAACTAAATAACCGTAACTCCGTTTTTAATAAACTTTATATGTAAATGGGGTAGAATTTTGCCTAGTTTAACATGGTGCACTCATCTTGCATGTTTAACAACTCTAAAATTGTGTTTAGGGCAGAACAGTACCTAATCCATAAATATGCACATGAGGATTTTCCGGACTTGTTGTTTGTTCTTCCGGCCTCATTTAAACTTGCCTAGTTAGGTAGTGTTCTTATGCTTCACCCCTTGCCATGTTAATCAACATTTAATAATGTTGGGTAGCTTTAACGAGATCGAACTAAATAACTTGTCGTGGTGTTTCATCAATATGCACCGTTGCATATTGAGCTCCACTTAATTTGTAGGATTGCTTGTGCACTTTGCCATGCCATGCCATGCCTCATTAAACCGGACATGCATCATACTTGGTTGTGCATCAGGCCATGATTATGCGATGGTTGTTTACTATGTTGTTTGCTTCTTTACGGGTTGCCTCTCTCGTTAGCTTCGGTTTCGTTCCGGAGTTGCGAGGATCCGTTCGACTTCGTCCGTTTGTCTTCTTCATGGACTCGTTGTTCTTCCTTGCGGGATTTCAGGCAAGATGACCGCTACCCTGGATCTCACTACTATCATTGCTATGCTAGTTGCCTCGTTCTTCGCTATGCTGCGCTACCTTTTACCTGTTTGTCCAGCCATCCCATATTGCCATGAACCTCTAACCTTTGACACCATTCCTAGCAAACCGTTGATTGGCTATGTTACCGCTTTTGCTCAGCCCCTCTTATAGCGTTGCTAGTTGCAGGTGAAGTTGAAGATTTCTCCATGGCGGACAGGATTTTGGTTGGGATATCACAATATCTCTTATATTATTAATGCATCTATATACTTGGTAAAGGGTGGAAGGCTCGGCCTTATGCCTGGTGTTTTGTTCCACTCTTGCCGCCCTAGTTTCCGTCATACCGGTGTTATGTTCCCGGATTTTGCGTCCCTTACGCGGTCGGGTGATTTATGGGACCCCCCTGACAGTTCGCTTTGAATAAAACTTGTCCAGCAAGGCCCAACATTGCCTTTTACCATTTGCCTCACTACCACCTACTTTTCCCTTGGGAGTAATTAACCCAAGGGTCATCTTTATTTTAGCCCCCCCGGGCCAATGCTTGTCTAAGTGTTGGTCCAAACTAGAGCCCTTTGCAGCGCCCCCTCAGGGAAACTTGAGGTCTGGTTTTAGTTGTACGGATTGCTCATCCGGTCGTGGCCTGAGACGAGATACGCGCGGCTACTATCAGGATGTCGGCACGCCGGGAGGCTTTGCTGGTCTTGTTTTACCATTGTCGAAATGTCTTGATGTACCGGGATACCGAGTCTGATCGGAGTGTCTTGGGTGAAGGTCTATTCCTTCGATGATCGCGAGAGCTTGTCATGGGCTAAGTTGGGACACCCCTGCAGGGTATAAACTTTCGAGAGCCGTGCCCGCGGTTATGTGGCAGATGGGAATTTGTTAATGTCCGGTTGTAGACAACTTGACACTTGATCCGAAATAAAACGCATCAACCGAGTGTGTAGCCATGATGGTCTCTTCTCGGCGGAGTCCGGGAAGTGAACACGGTTTCTGTGTTATGTTTGACGTAAGTAGGTGTTCAGGATCACCTCTTGATCATTGCTAGCTTCACGACCATTCCGCTTGTTCTCTTCTCGCTCTTATTTGCGTTGGTTAGCCACCATACTATGCTTAGCCGCTGCTGCAACCTCACCACTTTACCCCTTCCTTTCCCATTAAGCTTTGCTAGTCTTGATACCCATGGTAATGGGATTGCTGAGTCCTCGTGGCTCACCAGATACTTCCAAAACCAGTTTGCAGGTGCCTATGTTTCCGAGCAGGTGACGCAACCAAGCTCAAGGAGGAGCTTGATGAAGATCTTGCCCTTTGTGTTGTTTCGTTCTAGTTGATCAGTAGTGAAGCCCAGTTGGGGTCGATCGGGGACCGTTTGTCGCATTTGGGGTTCTTCTTTTATTTTGGTTCCGTAGTCGGACCTTGATTGTATCTGGATGATGTAATGCTTTATTCATGTAATTGTGTGAAGTGGCGATTGTAAGCCAACTATGTATCTCTTTCCCTTATGTATTACTTGGGTTGTGTGAAGATTACCTCACTTGCGACATTGCTTTCAATGCGGTTATGCCTCTAAGTCGTGCTTCGACACGTGGGAGATATAGCCGCATCGAGGGCGTTACAGAGGATGAGGAGAGCGAGGAGTCAGACGACGAGGAAGAAGTCGACTCGCCGACATGTTCCGAGCGCCGATCCAAGCAGCAACACGACCCGGCGGGCGGGCGCAGGAAGAATGTTGCTCCGAGTACTCACGCTCAGAAGCGCACTCGGACGTCGACCCCGGAGCCGACGGAGAAGACCGCCAAGCAGCCCAAGGTTGCTCCTCCCAAGACTCAGAAGACTTTGCCGCGGATCAAGATGGACGTCCCAGTGGCTTCGGGGTGAGTAACACACTTGTGCATATACAGGCCGACTAAAATTTCTGTTCTGACCAATTTGATTACGCATCTTTCCAGTCCCACCTCTGCTGCTACTGACATGGATGTCGATAAGGCACCAGGAGACGAGGAAGCCACCTCTCGGGCTGGTAAGTCCGTTCGACCAAGTTTCATTTAGTCGAGTGGGTGGTCAATCGGCTGAATATTTGAAATTTCTCTCTTTCTGTAGCTCCGCAAGAAATCCTTGTGCTTCCTGATGATGAGGAAGAATAAGCGCCTCTACAGGAGAGGAGGAAGAAGAGTGGAAGCTCGAGCAGGAGGAGGCTTGAAATTCAAGTCCCTCAGTCGACACCGGCGCTTGAGGCGGTGGTCGAACGTTCTGGAGGGCCGGTTTGGACCAACGTCACGTTCACCAACCCGCTGACAACTGATCGTCTGTTGAGACCGTTTGCACAGACTCCTGCCGCTTCGGTGCAACTCCACTCGACTGACCCGGTAACTGCTTCGACCACCTTGGAGCCATCACTCTTTGCCATGTATCAGACTCCAGACGACTCGCCAGGCGCCGCTAGGGAAGCTCTTCATCAGGTGAACCTTGTCATAGAGCAGGTGAAGGTGATGCATGAAGCTAGCAAGGTGGCTTACAATGCCAGCACTGCCCTTCAGACCAATGTTTAGGTAAGCAAAACTCCGACTGAACTTTTGAGTGTTGCTTTATATCTGATCACCCACTGGGGTGTTCCTTTGTTTAGAGTTTAGGAAATCTTCCACTCTGCTTGCCTCGAGCTGAATCTCAGTAAACTGTTCGAATCAGTGGGGGCACGCCGAGTGCACCCACTGGGTGTAGTCCCCGAAACCGCGGTCGACTGCTGGCAGTCGACTGAGGTCTAATGATGTATCCTCTTGCTTTTTTTTGAACTCACACTGGGCAGACCCTGCTGAGTATTGATCTGAACTAGTGTGGTCACGCTAAGTGCACCGAATGGGTGTAGTCCCTGAGACTACTGTTGAATATTTGATCCGGCAGTAGTCTTAGAGTAACTTTTCTATGTCACTGTCTCTTTTTTCTGTCGACTGACATATGTCTCTTGCTAACTGCAGAGGTCTTGTGATCCTGGAGCTCGACTCTCCGAGTTAAAGAATAAGCATATCAACGTTGAACTTGACCTTGAACTCGCAAAGAAGAATCTCAAGACTGCTCAAGAAGAGACGGCCATCATGGGAGGTAATCATTCGACCGTTTTGTCTGCTTTGTAGCTCGCACTTCGCACTGGTTTTTCTTTCAGTCTCTTTGAACCGAGTGACTTCACACAAGCAGATGTGCGTAGTGAAAATCGCCAACTTCAGGCTCGTCTGAAGAGTGTTGTTTCTTTAGAGAGGATGAAGGAGGCTTTGGAGAAGAAGGACCTGGACCTTGCTGCTGCTCACAAGGAAGCATGTGAGAAGACGAAGCTTGCAGACCAGAAGCTGGTTTCAGTCGGCAAATTGGAGGAGGAGAACGCGAAGTTGAAGGCCACCATCTCCGAAGCTAATCAAGAAGTCGAGCAGCTGAGGAAGGAAAAGGAGAACCTGACCACAGAAGTCGGCGGCCTCAGAGCCAAGGCAGATAAGCTAGAGTCTTATCTAGAACAACTTGCCGCGAAACTTGTTTTGAAGCTTGAAGGTATGATCATTCGACTGGTCAATTTGTCGTCGACTGAAGTTTGTTTTTATATTGTCGACTCATCATTTTTTGTGATGGGACAGAACTGTGTCAGGACTTTGAAGCTGAAACTGGGCGGGTCGAGACAGGTCTCGACTCCACCAATTGTCCCATGAAAGATGACGTCGCAATGAATCTGCTGCGATTGGAGTCACGCTTGGATGGTGCAGTCGCTTATCTAGCTTGAATGAAGGCGGCAATGACCTGAGTGGACGCTGAACTCTAGCCCCAGGAGGAACTTTCTCAAGACCTCGAGTCGTTGATGACTCGACTTAATCAGATCCCAGGCCGAGTGCAAGAGTGGAAGAAGTCCTCTGCTTGCTGTGGTGCTGACATCGCCTAGTCATTGGTCCGGGTGCATTGCAAGGAGGCTAAGGAAGACAAGCTGGCTGCTCTCAAGGTAGCGAATACTAAGAAGCACTCCTTCCAGACCTTCATGGACACCTTCCTCGAGGCAGCCACTCGTATTGCCGACAACATCGACCTCGATAGCTTCTGCGATCCGGCCAGTCCTTCTCCCGCCGAGTGATTGAGAAACATTATGCTTCGCCTTTATTTGCCTCGGAATGCCGTGTGATTTTGTAACCGTTAAAACTCCTTCGGGCCTGATGCCCGAGCACTTTACTCTGCGGTTAGGAACCTTTGGATTTATCTTCGAATATGTTGCGTTTATCTTCGAGTGATATTCGTTATTCTCCCCGATTGGTTCTTGTTTGTTTGATGCAGCTCCTGAAGAAGAATCGGCAGTCGACCAGTTGGACGATCCTTGAGCAGCATTGATCAGCTCATCAACAAGGCACTCAACAATGGTCTTGACGTTCCTGTCAGCCGTCTGCTTTGGCGCCAGTCGTTGGATGGGCCTTTGACAGTGCGCACAATCTCGCCCTTCTTCTTGATGGTGCAGCCCCCGAGGGGGGGGTCACGGTCGACCCGCACCATTCGGCGGGGCTGGTTAACTCATCAACAAGGTATTCATCAATGGTCTTGACGTTCCTGAGAGTGACTCGCCTTGGTGACACGCTCAATCTCGTCCTTCTTCTTGATGGTACGATTCTGGAGTGGGGGTCATGGCCAGCCTACACTTTGCTGAGTTCTCGAGTGAGAAGATCAGTTTTCACTCGGGAGGGTTTTCAAAACTTAGGTGAGTACTGGACTGCAGCTAAGCCTCCGAGTGGGAGAATCGCTCATCACTCGGTAGGATTTTTCAAACTTAAGCGAGTACTGGACTGCAGCTAAGCCCCCGAGTGGGAGGATTGCCCACCACTCGGTAGGATTTTTCAAACTTAGGCGAGTACTGGACTGCAGCTAAGCCTCTGAGTGGAAGGATCGCTCATCACTCAGTAGGATTTTTCAAACTTAGGCGAGTACTGGACTGCAGCTAAGCCTCCGAGTGGGAGGATTGCTCACTACTCGGTAGGATTTTTCAAACTTAGGCGAGTACTGGACTGCAGCTAAGCCCCCGAGTGGGAGGATTGCTCACCACTCGGTAGGATTTTTCAAACTTAGGCGATTACTGGACTGCAGCTAAGCCCCAGAGTGGGAGGATTGCTCACCACTCGGTAGGATTTTTCAAACTTAGTCAAGTACTGGACTGCAGCTAAGCCTCTTACAATCTCGTCCTTCTTATTGACGGTGTAACCCCCGGGGGGGGCATGGTCGACGTGTACCATTTGGTAGGACTTTTTAAACTTAGGCGATTACTGGACTACAGCTAAGCCCCCGAGTGAGAGGCAGGCTCACCACTCGGTAGGAGTTTTTATTACTTAGGCGAGTACTAGACTGCAGCTAAGCCCTCGAGTGAGAGGCAGGCTCACCACTCGGTAGAATTTTTTATTACATAGGTGAGTACTGGACTGTAGCTAAGCCCCCAAGTGAGAGGCAGGCTCACCACTCGGCAGGATTTTTTATTACTTAGGCGAGTACTGGACTGCAGCTAAGCCCCCAAGTGAGAGGCAGGCTCACCACTCGGTAGGATTTTTTATTGCTTAGGTGAGTACTGGACTGGAGCTAAGCCCCCGAGTGAGAGGCAGGCTCACCACTCGGTAGGATTTTTTTCCGACTTAGGCAAAACAGATTCGCAGCTAAGCCCCCGAGTGAGAGGCAGGCTCACCACTCGGTAGGATTGTTTCTTCGACTTAGGCGAAACGGATTCGCAGCTAAGGCACCCACTGGGGGATTTTAGAACATGTAAAAAATATACAACAATCATTCGGAAGACTGTAAAATCATGTCTTTTGATAATTAAACTAAAGGGTACTTCTTATTACATCTCATCAGTCCTAAATACTTAAGAGTAAAAAGGGCGGAGCAGTTCCGCATTCCCGGCGCGTGGCTCATCTTTCTTGTGCTCGACGTTGAAGAGACGATACGCTCCATTGTGGAGCACTTTGGTGACGACGAAAGGGCCTTCTCAGGCAGGAGCGATCTTGTGTGGTTTATGCTAGTCCACTCGAAGAACTATGTCTCCTTCTTGAAATGCCCGACCACTTACGTTTCTGGCATGGAATTGACGCAAGTCTTGCTGATAAATGGTCGACCCGATCAAGGCCATCTCTCTTTCTTCTTCCAGGAGATCGACTGCATCTTGCCGAGCCTGCTTTGCTTCCTCTTCTGAGAAGAGTTTGACTCGAGGCGCGTTGTGGAGCAAATCACTCGGGAGTACGGCTTCGGATCCGTAGACTAAGAAGAATGGAGTCCTTCCAGTCGACCGGTTAGGAGTTGTCCTCAATCCCCAAAATACTGATGGGAGCTCATCGACCCAAGCCCCTGCAGCATGCTTAAGGTCACGCATCAACCGGGGTTTCAGTCCTTTGAGAATCAATCCATTTGCCCGCTCAGCCTGCCCATTCAACTGAGGATGAGCGACCGAAGCGTAGTCGACCCTCGGGCCTTGGGAGGCACAAAAGGGTCTGAATTCATCAGAGTCAAAGTTTCAGCCGTTATCTGTGATGATGCTGTGTGGAACGCCATATTTGAATATCAGTTCCCTGATGAAAATCACAACTGTACTTGCTTCAAGGTTTTTAATGGGCTTGGCTTCGATCCATTTGGTGAACTTGTCGACTGCCACCAGCACATGAGTAAATCCACTCCTGCCAGTCCTCAGAGGCCCAACCATGTCCAATCCCCAAACAACAAAAGGCCAGACGAGTGGAATTGTTTTCAGAGCTGACGCAGGTTTATGGGACATGTTGGAGTAAAACTGACATCCTTCACACTTGTCCACTATTTCCTTGGCCATCTCATTGGCCCGCGGCCAGTAAAATCTGGCTCGGTATGCTTTGGCCACGATGATCCGAGAGGACGCATGGTGACCACAGGTCCCCGAGTGAATATCATTGAGGATCACTCGACCTTCTTCTGGCGTGATGCACTTCTGGCAGACTCCAGTTACACTTTCTCTGAACAACTGTCCTTTTATCACAGTAAAGGCCTTAGATCATCGGACGATCTGTCGAGCCTCTTCTTCATCCTCTGGAAGTTCTTTCCTAAGAATTTATGCGATGTACGACACTGTCCAGTCGGGAGTAATGACCAAAACCTCCATGACCAAGTCGACCACGGCTGGGATTTCGACTTCAGTCAGATCTGTGGCGCTCTTGGGCTGTGGCGACTCTTTAGTGAAAGGATCTTCCTGAACTGAAGGTGAATGAATATGTTCTAAAAACACATCGCCGGGAATGGCCTCTCTCTTTGAACCTATCTTTGCGAACTCATCTGCAGCTTGATTTTTCAATCGGGGAATATGGTGAAGCTCCAATCCTTCAAACTTCTTTTCCAGCTTTCTCACAACATTGCAACAACCAGTCATGGTTGGGCTTCTGACGTCCCATTCCTTCATCACTTGATTAACCACCAAATCTGAGTCGTCGTATACCATAAGGCGACGGACGCCGAGTGAAATGGCCATACGCAACCCGTATAAAAGTGCTTCATATTCCGCTTCATTATTGGAGGAATCAAAATGAATCTGGAGAACATAGTTAAGCTTGTCTCCACGGGGGGACACCAATACTACCCCAGCACCTGATCCATTCAGCATCTTGGAGCCATCAAAGAACATAGTCCAATGCTCCGAGTGAACTTGAGTCGGTAGTTGCTGCTCAATCCACTCGGCAAGGAAATCTGCGATTGCTTGGGACTTGATAGATTTCTTTGCCTCAAACTTGATATCCAATGGAAGGAGTTTAATCGCCCATTTTGCCACTCGACCAGTTGCATCTCTGTTATTCAGAATCTCAGATAATGGTGCGTCGCTAACAACTGTAATGGAGTAATCGGAGAAGTAATGTGCAACCTTCTTCATAGTCATGTATATTCCATAGACGAGCTTCTGATAATGAGGATATCGTTGCTTGGATGGACTCAAAACTTTGGAGAGATAATAAACTGGGCGCTGAACCTTGTAAGCTTTTCCTTCCTCTACTCGCTCGACCGTGAGTATTGTGCTAACAACTTGTCTAGTGGCTGCAATATAAAGTAGTAAAGGCTCTTTGCTGATTGGCACAGCGAGCACTGACTGGGTGGAAAGCAGGGTTTTGAGTTCTGCAAACGCTGCATCAGCTTCCTCAGTCCACTCAGACTTATCAGATTTCTTCATCAGTCGGTAAATAGGCAAGGCCTTTTCACCAAGACGAGAAATGAATCAACTCAAGGCGGCCAAACAACCAGTCAACTTCTGAATGCCATGCACTCACACATGGCGTTTCATTCGGAGGATGGTATCAACTTTTTCTGGATTGGCATCGATCCCTCATTCGGAAACGAGAAAACCGAGTAACTCCGAACGTGCACTTTGACGGATTAAGCTTGATATCGTACCTCCTTAGGTTGGCAAAGGTTTTTGTGAGGTCAGTCAATAGGTCGGAACCTTTGCGAGACTTGACCACAATGTCATCCATGTATGCTTCCACATTCCGACTGGTTTGAGTGAGCAGGCACTTCTGAATCATTCTCATGAATGTGGCTCTGGCATTTTTAAGACCAAATGGCATGGTGACATAGCAAAAGCACCCGAATGGGGTGATGAAGGCTGTTTTTATTTCATCGGGATCATACAGTCGGATCTGATGATACCCGTAATATGCATCTAAAAAAGGCAAGCGCTCACACCCCGCAGTCGAGTCAACAATCTGATCGATGCGGGGGAGAGGGAAGTGATCTTTCGGGCAGGCCTGATTGATATGCTTGAAATCAATGCACATACAAAGTGAATCGTCCTTCTTAGGGACCATGACTACATTAGCAATCCACTCGGAGTGGTAGATCTCTCGGATGAACTCTGCTGCTAGCAGCCAAGCCACTTCTTCGCCAATCGCTTTCCTCTTGTGCACGGCGGACCGCCGAAGGTGCTCTTTGGCGGGTTTTGCCTTGGGGTCGACACGCAAACGGTGCTCAGCCAGTCCTCTGGGTACACCCGGCATGTCAGAGGGTTTCCATGCAAAGATGTCCCAGTTCTCACGGAGGAACTGGATGAGCGCTTCTTCCTATTTGCTGTTGAGTGTCGCTGATATATGAGTCGGTGCGGCATTGGGATCGGTCGGGTGAATATGAACCGGCTTCATTTCACCAGACGACTGAAATGCAGAATCTGTGGCAGGCTTCTTGGTTCGGAGCAAATCACTCGGATCTGCATTCTTCTAATACTCTTGAAGTTCAACAACTGCCATCTGCGCATCGACAATTTTGGAACCTTTCTGGAAGCATTCCTCCGCCTTCTGCCGATTGCCAGTAACTGTGATCACACCTTTGGGGCCAGGCATCTTCAACTTGAGGTACACATAACATGGTCGAGCCATAAAACGTGCGTATGCACGCCTCCCCAGAATGGCATGATAAGCACTCTGGAAATCCACGACTTCAAACGTCAATTTTTTCCTTACGGTAATGCTTAGAATCACTGAAAACCACGTCGAGGGCGATCTGGCCGAGTGATTCGGCTTTCTTTCCGGGGATAAAACCATGGAATCTCATATTGCTCTCGCTAAGTTTGGACATCGGAATGCCTATCCCCTTCAAGGTTTCACCATAAAGGATATTCAGACCGCTACCACCGTCCATCAGCACTTTAGTCAGTCGGGTGCCTCCGACCACGGGGTCGACCACCAGTGCTTGCCTCCCGGGGGTGGCTACACGAGCAGGATGGTCAGACTGGTCGAATGTGACGGCTGTCCGAGACCATTTCAGGTATGTGGTCATCATCGCCGGAGAGCCCATATTCACTTCTCTGTTGATAACCTTCAAGCGACTCTTGCTTTCAACATCTGCAAAAATCATGAGGGTGGAATTGACTTTGGGATAACCGTCGTCTCCCTCTTCATCCTCATCTTTGTCTGACTCTTTCTCCTTGTCAGTGGGCTGTTTCTCTCAGAACTGCTGGATTAAGTCGACATTGCTGAGTGGTATGCTTTGGGTAAATCAGGTTACCTTCTTCATCTTTTTTTGTGTGGATGTGACACGGCAAATCCAACACATCATTTCCTGCTTGATCCTTTACCTACTTAGGGGGCCAGGGCCCCTTAGGTTTTCGCTTAAACTTTCCTTGAGACACTGCTGCGATCTCACCGGGTGCCATTGGCTCGGCCTTACGCTTCTGTTTCCGACTGGAATTGCCTCTACTGGCCTCTTGGCCGACTAGCTTACTCTTCCTGCTACGGAGTCAATCCTCTTCTTCTCCGTTAGCGTACCGGGTGGCTATCTGCATCATCCGAGTCAGAGTCATATCTCTAGTCCGACCGAATTTCAGGATCAACTCTCTGTATTTGACGCCTTCCTTGAAGGCACACACTGCTTGATGATCTGATACATTCTCGACAGTGTGATGCAAAGTGGTCCACCTCTGAATGAATTCCCTCAAAGTCTCACTCGGCTTCTGCACACAATGCTGCAACTCGGGCAATCGTGCTGGTCGCTTGCACGTGCCCTCAAAATTTCTGACGAACACCCGAGCCAGCTCTTCCCAACTGTGTATAATGCCTGGAGCCAACTGAGTCAACCACGCTCGGGCCGACCCTTCCAACATAAGAGGGAGATGGTTCATCGCTATTTCATCGTTTACGCCTCCAATCTGCACAGCCACTTGGTAATCCTCAAGCAAAGTTTTAGGCTTGGATTCCCCAGTTAACTTACTGACTCCAGTTGCCAACCTGAAGTTGGGAGGAATCACTGCCGCCCTGATGGCTCTGCTGAAACACTCTGGACCTGAAACATGCAATATGTTGCCACTTGGGTGATCTCTGGGAGGGTCTTCTCTATGCGCTCTATTCCAGTCGACCAGGCCTTGAACGAGAATGGATCTCGCATTGAAGCCTGGCTCCCTTGGGTCGACTGGTGCTCTGCGTTCGTCACTGTGACGGCGTCTATCATCGTTCTGCCGAGGCACATATGACGCACTCCTCGGAGGAGGCATAGGCACTCGACAACGATTGTCGAGGTCGAGCTGACGATCATACTGTCCACGGCCTTCACGCTGCAGGGGCGATCTTGGGCTGTGGGCCAACTGAACTATATCCGCTACTACGGATCTGCTGTGAATCCTATTCCGGGACTGAGATACTGCAGTGTTCTGCTCTCCTTCTGTCTGGAGCAAGGCCCGGATCTGCATCAACCCTCTGCCAGCCTCCGACTGGGAAGGTTGGATCGACTCTGCAATTCGGGCCGCAGATGTGAGGTTCTGAGTCGGAGTACGGTATACCTTAGGTGGAGGCGGGAAAAGCTGTCGTCGACTGGACTCAGGGACCCGCTCCCGAGCCCGCTCCTCGAGAGCGCTGTAGGTTCTCCAGTCGAGTGCGCTCAGCCAAATTAGCCAAGCGCACTGCTACGTCTTGAGCTTGCGTTGGTTTTCCTCGAAGAGGAGAGGGTGATGCAGCAATAGTAGCGTAAGTATTTCCCTTAGTTTTTGAGAACCAAGGTATCAATCCAGTAGGAGGCTCCTCAAAAGTCCCACGCACCTACACAAACAAACTGAGAAATCGCAACCAATGCAATAAAGGGGTTGTCAATCCCTTCACGGCCACTTGCGAAAGTGAGATCTAATAAAGATAGTAAGATAAGATAAATATAATTTTGGTATTTTATAATATAGATTCAAAAAGTAAATATGCAAATAAAAGTAGATTGCAAGCAAATATGATAAGAGATAGACCCCGGGGCCATAGGTTTCACTAGTGGCTTCTCTCAAGATAGGATAAGTATTACGGTGGGTGAACAAATTACTGTCGAGCAATTGATAGAAAGGCGCATAGTTATGAGATTATCTAGGCATGATCATGTATATAGGCATCACGTCCATAACAAGTAGACGGACTCCTGCCTGCATCTACTACTATTACTCCACACATCGACCGACTCCTACCTGCATCTAGAGTATTAAGTTCATAAGAACAGAGTAACGCATTAAGCAAGATGACATGATGTAGAAGGATAAACTCAAGCAATATGATATAAACCCCATCTTATTATCCTCGATGGCAACAATACAATACGTGCCTTGCAACCCTTTCTGTCACTGGGTAAGGACACCGCAAGATTGAACCCAAAGCTAAGCACTTCTCCCATGGCAAGAAAGATCAATCTAGTAGGCCAAACCAAACTGAAAATTTGAAGAGACTTGCAAAGATAACTCAATCATACATAAAAGAATTCAGAGAAGATTCAAATATTATTCATAGATAAACTTGATCATAAACCCACAATTCATCGGATCTCGACAAACACACCGCAAAAAGAGTTTACATCGAATAGATTTCCACAAGAGAGGGGGTGAACATTGTATTGAGATCCAAAAAGATAGAAGAAGCCATCTAGCTAATAACTATGGACCCGTAGGTCTATGGTAAACCACTCACAACTCATCGGAGGGGCAAGCATGTTGATGTAGAAGCCCTCCATGGTTGATTCCCCCTCCGGCAGAGTGCCGGCGAAGGCTCCAAGATGAGATCTCGCGGATATAGAAGGTTACAGCGGTGGAAATTGTGTTTCATGGTGCTCCTGGATGTTTTCGGGGTACGTAGGTATATATAGGAGGAAGAAGTATGTCGGTGGCCGCCCAAGGGGCCCACAAGACAGGGGGCATGCCCTACAGGGGGGCTCCTATCTCGTGGATGCCTCGGCTGCTTCTTGACTTGCACTCCAAGTCCTCTGGATCACGTTAGTTCCAAAAATCACGCTCCCGAAGGTTTCATTCCATTTGGACTCCGTTTGATATTCCTTTTCTTCTAAATACCGAAATAGGCAAAAAAACAGCATTATGGGCTGGGCCTCCGGTTAGTAGGTTAGTCCCAAAAATGATATAAATGTGTAAAATAAAGCCCATAAACATCCAAAAGGGGTAATATAATACTCCCTCCGTTTCTCAATATAAGGTGTATTATTTTTCCAAAAAGTCAAACTTCTTTAAGTTTGACCAAGTTTATAGACAAAAATTTCAATATCTAGAATACCAAATCATTATCACTAGATTCATCATGGACTATATTTTTACATTTTACATATTTAGTATTATAAATCTTTATATATTTTGTTGTAAAGTTGGTCAAACATAGACAACAGTTGACTTTTTGAAATACTAATACACCTTATATTTAGGAACGGAGGGAGTAGCATGGAACAATCAAAAATTATAGATACGTTGGAGACGTATCAAGCATCCCCAAGAATAATTCCTGCTCGTCCTCGAGTAGGTAATTGATAAAAAGAAATTTTTTATGTGGAATGCTACCTAGCATAATTCTCAATGTAATTTTCTTTATTGTGGCATGAATGTTCAGATCCAAATGATACAAAATAAAAGTTCATATTGACATAAGAAATAGTAATACTTCTAGCATACTAATCAAAGTAATCATGTCTTCTCAAAATGACATGGCCAAAGAAAGTTATCCCTACAAAATCATATAGTCCGGCTGTTGCTCTATCTTGATCACACAAAGTATTTAATCATGCACAACCCCAATGACAAGCCAAGCAATTGTTTCATACTTTAATAATCTCAAACTTTTTCAACTTTCACGCAATACATGAGCGTGAGCCATGCACATAGCACTATATGTGGAATAGAATGGTGGTTGTGGAGAAGACAAAAAAGAAGAAGATAGTCTCACATCAACTAGGCATATCAACGGGCTATGGAGATGCCCATTAATAGATATCAATGTGAGTGAGTAGGGACTGCCATGCAACGGATGCACTAGAGCTATAAATATATGAAAGCTCAACAAAAGAAACTAAGTGGGGTGCATCCAACTTGCTTGCTCACGAAGACCTAGGGCAATTTTGAGGAAGCCCATCATTGGAATATAAAAGCCAAGTTCTATAATGAAACCCACTAGTATATGAAAGTGACAACATATGAGACTCTCTATCATGAAGATCATGGTGCTACTTTGAAGCACAAGTGTGGAAAAAGAGATAGTAGATTTGTCCCTTCTCTCTTTTTCTCTCATTTTTTTCTTTTTCCTTTTTTTTCTTCTTTTTTTTCTTTGGCCTTTCTTTTTTTTCTTTTTGGCCTTTCTCTTTTTTCTTTCTTTTTTTCTTTTTATAAAGTCCGAAGTCTCATCCCGACTTGTGGGGGAATCATAGTCTTCATCATCCTTTCCTCACTAGGACAATGCTCTAATAATGAAGATCATCACACTTTTATGGATTTACAACTCAAAAATTACAACTCAAAGCTAGAACAATATATGACTCTATATGAATGCCTCCGGCGGTGTACCGGGATATGCAATGAATCAAGAGTGACATGTATGGAAATTATGAAGGTGGCCTTGCCACAAATACAATGTCAACTACATGATCATGCAAAAAGCAATATGACAAAAGTAATGCGTGTCGTATGAACGGAACGGTGGAAAGTTGCATGGCAATATATCTCAGAATGGCTATGGATATGCCATAATAGGTAGGTATGGTGGCTGTTTTGAGGAAGGTAAATGGTGGGTGTATGGTACCGGCGAAAGTTGCGCGGTACAAGAGAGGCTAGCAATGATGGAAGGGTGAAAGGGTGCGTATAATCCATGGACTCAACATTAGTCAAAAGAACTCATATACTTGTTGCAAAAATTTAGAAGTCATCAAAAACCAAAGCACTACGCGCATGCTCCTAGGGGGATAGATTGGTAGGAAAAGACCATCGCTCGTCCCCGACCGCCACTCATAAGGAAGACAATCAATAAATAAAATTGTGCTCCAACTTCATCACAAAGCGGTTCACCATACGTGAATGCTACGGGAATCACAAACTTCAACACAAGCATTCTTTAAATGCATAATCACCCAACTAGCGCGACTTTAATATCACTACCTCCATATCTCAAAACAATTATCAAGCATCAAATTGATCATAGCATCCAATTCACTTTCTATGATAGTTTTTATTATACCCAATTTGGATGCTCATCATTCTAGGACCAACTTTAAAACCATAGCAAATACCATGCTGTTCTAAAAGACTCTCAAAATAATATAAGTGAAGCATGAGAGACTAGTAATTTCTTCAAAATTAAGTCACCACCGTGCTCTAAAAAATATAAGTGAAGCACTAGAGCAAAAACTATCAAGCTCAAAAGATATAAGTGAAGCACATAGAGTATTCTAGCAAATTCTAATCAAATAGGCTTCTCCCAAAAGGTGTTTACAGCAAGAATGATTGTGTTAAACTAAAAAGCAAAGACTAATATAATACACGACGCTCCAAGCAAAGCACATATCATGTGGCGAATAAAAATATAGCTCCAAGGAAAGTTACCAATGAACGAAGACGAAAGAGGGGATGCCTTCCCAGGGCATCCCCAAGCTTAGGCTTTTGGCTATTCTTGAATATCTTGGGGTGCCTTGGGCATCCCCAAGCTTAGGCTCTTGCCACCCTTTATTCCAAAGTCCATAAAAGCTTTTCCCAAAACTTGAAAACTTCACAACACAAAACTCAACAGGAAATCTTATAAGCTCCATTAGTGAAAGAAAACAAAACCACCACATAAGGTACTGCAATGAACTCATTATTTATTTATTTTGGTGTTAAACCTACTGTATTCCAAATTCCTTATGGTTTATAAACTATTTTACTAGCCATAGATGCATTGAAATAAGCAAACAACACACGAAAAACAGAATCTGTCAAAAACAGAACAGTCTGAGCAATCTGTAACTAACGCAAACTTATGGAACTCTAAAAATCCTACCAAAATAGGAAGTCCTGGAAAATTTGTTTATTGAATAGAAACAAAAAGAATCAATGCAAAATCACGTTCCTGTGATTTAAAAACATTATATTCGTGCGTGCAAAGTTTGTGTTTTTCAGCAGAATCAAATCAACTATCATCGTAGGTTATCCTATAGGTTCTACTTGGCACAAACACTAACTAAAAGATAAAAACACATCTAAACAGAAGGTAGATGCCAGATTTATTACTAAACATGAGCAAAAACAAAAAACATAAATAAAATTGGGTTGCCTCCCAACTAGCGCTATCGTTTAACGCCCCTAGCTAGGCATAAAAGCAAAGATAGATCTAACGAGTGCCATCTTTGGCACTAAATTCATAAGTAGCACACATGATAGATTCATAAGGTAATTTGACATTCTTTCTTGAAAAAGTGCTCCATGCCTTTATTTAATGGAAATTGGAATCTAATATTCCCTTCCTTCATATCAATAATCGCGCCAATCGTTCTAAGGAAAGGTCTACCAAGAATAATAGGGCAAGAAAGATTGCAATCTATATCAAGAACGATAAAATCTATGGACACAAAATTTCTATTTGCAACAATGAGAACATCATTGATCCTTCCCATCGGCTTTTTAATGGTGAAATCCGCAAGGTGCAAATTTAAAGAGCAATCATCAAGATCATGGAAACCTAGAATATCACATAAAGTTTTCGGAATTGTGGAAACACTAGCACCCAAATCACACAAAGAAAAACACTCATAATCTTTAATTCTAATCTTTATAGTAGGTTCCCACTCATCATTAAGTTTTCTAGGTATAGAAACTTCCAAATTAAGTTTTTCATCATAAGATTGAATCAAGGCATCAACAATATGTTTGGTAAAAGCTTTGTTTTGACTATAAGCATGAGGAGAATTGACAACGGATTGCAAAAAGGAAATACAAACTTTTAAAGAACAATTATCATAATCAAATTCTTTGAAATCCAAGATAGTAGGTTCAATATTATTATAAGTTGAGGACTCTCCAATCTCACTTTTACCAAATTTAGCATCAAGATCTAAAGACTCCGAATTTTTGGGATGCCTTCTAGGCAAAGTTGATTCATCATCAGTCCCATAATCATCAAAATTCATATTGCAAAACATAGATCTAATAGGAGACGCATCAATAACTTTAAGATCCTCATCATTATTTTCATGGAAACTAGAAGAACACGATTTTATAAAGCTTTCTTTTTTAGCATGCAATCTAGCGGTTCTTTCCTTACACTCATCAATGGAAATTATCATTACTTTGAGAGAGTCATTGATATCATGCTTAGGAGGAGAAGATCTAAGTTTAAGAGAATCAACCTCAAGCGAAAGTCTATCAACGTTCCTAGCCAAATCATCAACTTTGAGCAATTTTCCTTCAAGCAAAGCATTACAATTCTTTTGAGAAATCATAAATTCTTTCACACTATTCACAAAATCAGAGGGCATCTTAGTAAAATTACCATAAGAATTATTGTAGGAATTTCCATAATTATTAGAGGGATTACTAGGGAACGGTCTAGCATTAAAGTTTCCTCTATAAGCATTGTTTCCAAAACTATTCCTACCAACAAAATTCACATCTATAGATTGATTATTATTCTCAATCAAAGAAGACAAAGGCATATCATTGGGATGAAGAGGGGTATTTTTAGTAGCAAACATCTTCATAAGTTCATCCATTTTTCCACTCAAAACATTGATTTCTTCTATAGCATGCACTTTTTTACTAGAAGATCTTTCGGTGTGCCATTGAGAATAATTAGCCATAATATTATCAAGAAGTTTTGTAGCATCTCCTAACGTGATTTCCATAAATGTGCCTCCCGCGGTCGAATCTAAGAGATTTCTAGAAGCAAAGTTCAAACCGGCATAAATTTTTTGTATAATCATCCATAAATTCAAACCATGAGTAGGGCAATTGCGAAGCATCAATTTCATTCTTTCCCAAGATTGGGCAACATGCACATGATCAAGTTGTTTAAAATTCATAATATCGTTGCTAAGAGTGATAATCTTAGCGGGAGGAAAATACTTAGAGATAAAAGCATCTTTGCACTTGTTCCAAGAATCAATACTATTTTTAGGCAAAGATGAAAACCAAACTTTAGCACGACCTCTAAGTGAAAACGGAAAGAACTTCAATTTGACAATATTGTTATCCGTATCTTTCTTCTTTTGCATATCACACAAATCAACAAAATTGTTTAGATGACTAGCGGCATCTTCACTAGGAAGGTCGGCGAATTGATCTTTCATAACAAGATTCAGCAAAGCAGTATTGATTTCACAAGACTCAACATCATTAAGAGGAGCAATCGGAGTACTAAGGAAATCATTATTATTGGTATTCAAGAAATCACACAATTTAGTATTATCTTGCGCCATGGCAACAAGTAATCCAAGACACAAGCAAATAGAAAAAGGGCAAGAGAAAAAGAGAGGAGGAGATTGGGAAAGAGAGGGCGAATAAAACGACAAGGGTGAAGTGGGGGGAGGAAAACGAGAGCCAAATGGCAAATAATGTAAATGCGAGGGAGATGGGTTTGTGATGGGTACTTGGTATGTCTTGACTTGAGCAAATACCTCCCCGGCAACGGCGCCAGAAATCCTTCTTGCTACGTCTTGAGCTTGCATTGGTTTTCCTCGAAGAGGAGAGGGTGATGCAGCAATAGTAGCGTAAGTATTTCCCTCAGTTTTTGAGAACCAAGGTATCAATCCAGTAGGAGGCTCCTCAAAAGTCCCATGCACCTACACAAACAAACTGAGAACTCGCAACCAACGCAATAAAGGGGTTGTCAATCCCTTCACGACCACTTGCGAAAGTGAGATCTAATAAAGATAGTAAGATAAGATAAATATATTTTTAGTATTTTATAATATAGATGCAAAAAGTAAAATGCAAATAAAAGTAGATTGAAAGCAAATATGATAAGAGATAGACCTGGGGGCCATAGGTTTCACTAGTGGCTTCTCTCAAGATAGCATAAGTATTACGGTGGGTGAACAAATTACTGTCGAGCAATTGATAGAAAAGCGCATAGTTATGAGATTATCTAGGCATGATCATGTATATAGGCATCACGTACATAACAAGTAGACCGACTCCTGTCTGCATCTACTACTATTAATCCACACATCGACCGACTCCTGCCTGCATCTAGAGTATTAAGTTCATAAGAATAGAGTAACGCATTAAGCAAGATGACATAATGTAGAGGGATAAACTCAAGCAATATGATATAAACCCCATATTGTTATCCTCGATGGCAACAATACAATACGTGCCTTGCAACCCTTTCTGTCACAGGGTAAGGACAACGCAAGATTGAACCCAAAGCTAAGCACAACTCCCATGGCAAGAAAGATCAATCTAGTAGGCCAAACCAAACTGATCGTTTGATCTTGGTCAATCGTGTAAAATGTATTCCCATTTATCTCGTATCCTTTCCAAATCAATACAGTCAAAGATGGTCCCCTGGATAACAAGTACAACTCATCACAAACAGTGTTGTCACCTCTGATACGTGCTTCCCACCAACTGCTGAAAGTCCTCATGTGTTCACATGTAATCCAGTCGTCGCACTGCTCCGGGTGTTTGGAGCGCAGACTGTTCTTGTGTTCATCACATACGGGTCACCAAGGTAGAGTTACGTAGAAACTGTAGTGTGCTTGAGACCAAGAATATCCGTCCTGCATATTATTGAGTCCCTTCCAACCATGCCTTTTCGGTCAGTCTCCCCTCATACCGCGATTTAGGAGACCTATCTTCTTAAGGCCAGGAATGAAGTCAACACAAAACCCGATGACATCCTCTCGTTTGATGGCCCATGGAGATGCTTCCTTCGGCCTAGCGATTCTGAGACATATTTCTTTAGGACTCCATGAACCTCTCAAAGGGGTACATATTGTGTAGAAATACGGGCCCGAATGACAATCTCGTCAACTAGATGAACTAGGGACGTGCGTCATGATAGTGAAGAAGGATGGTGGGAACACCAGCTAAAGCCCGACAAGACATTGCACCACATCACTCCTTAGCCTTGGTATGATTTCGGATCGATCACCTTCGAGAGATTGCATTGAGGAATGCACATAGCTTCACAATGGCTAATCGGACGTTTTCGGTAGAAGCCCTCAATGCAATCGGAAGCGATTGCGTCATAATCACGTGGCAGTCATGAGACTTTAGGTTCGAAAGTTCTTCTCTCGCCATATTTATTATTCCTTTTATATTCGACGAGAAGCCAGTCGGGACCTTCATACTAAGCAGGCATTCAAAGAAGATTTCCTTCTCTTCTTTGGTAAGAGCATAGTGGCAGGACCTTCATCTTGCTTTGGAGGCATGCCGTCTTTTTCGTGCAAACGTTGCAGGTCCTCCCGTGCCTCAGCTGTGTCTTTTGTCTTCCCATACACGCCCAAGAAGCCTAGCAGGTTCACGCAAAGGTTCTTCGTCACGTGCATCATGTCGATCAAAGAGCGGACATCTAGGTCTTTCCAGTAGGGTAGGTCCCAAAATATAGATTTCTTCTTCCACATGGGTGCGTGTCCCCCAGCGTCACTCGGAACAGCTAGTCCGCCGCGACCCTTTCGAAAGATTACGTGTAAGTCATTGACCATTGCAAGTACGTGATCACCGGTATGCATGGCGGGCTTCTTCCGGTGATCTGCCTCGCCTTTGAAATGCTTGCATTTCTTTCGACATTGATGGTTGGTCGGAAGAAATCGACGATGGCCCAAGTACACATTCTTCCTGCAGCTTGCCAGGTATATACTATCGGTGTCAAGTAAACAGTGCGTGCATGCGTGGTATCCCTTGTTTGTCTGTCCTGAAAGGTTACTGAGAGCGGGCCAATCGTTGATGGTCACGAACAGCAACGCCTTTAGGTTTAGTTCCTCCTGTTTGTGCTCATCCCACGTACGTACACCGTTTCCATTCCACAGCTGTAAAAGTTCTTCAACTAATGACCTTAGGTACACATCAATTTCATTGCCGGGTTGCTTAGGGCCTTGGATGAGAACTGGCATCATAATGAACTTCCGCTTCATGCACATCCAAGGAGGAAGGTTATACATACATAGAGTCACGGGCCAGGTGCTGTGATTGCTGCTCTGCTCCCCGAAAGGATTAATGCCATCCGCGCTTAAAGCAAATCATACGTTCATTGGCTCACTTGCAAACTCATCCCAGTACTTTCTCTCGATTTTTCTTCACTGCAACCCGTCAACGGGTGCTCTCAAGTTTCCATCTTTCTTACGGTCCTCACTGTGCCATCGCATCATCTTGGCATGCTCTCCGTTTCTGAACAGACGTTTCAACCATGGTATTATAGGAGCATACCACATCACCTTATCAGGAACCCTCTTCCTGGGGGGCTCGCCATCAACACCACCAGGGTCATCTCGTCTGATCTTATACCGTAATGCACTGCATACTGGGCATGCGTTCAGATCCTTGTACGCACCGCGGTAGAGGATGCAGTCATTAGGGCATGCATGTTTCTTATGCACCTCCAATCCTAGAGGGAATACGACCTTCTTTGCTGCGTATGTACTGTCGGGCAATTCGTTATCCTTTGGAAGCTTCTTCTTCAATATTTTCAGTAGCTTCTAAAATCCTTTGTCAGGCACAGCATTCTCTGCCTTCCACTGCAGCAATTCCAGTACGGTACCGAGCTTTGTGTTGCCATCTTCGCAATTGGGGTACAACCCTTTTTTGTGGTCCTCTAGCATGCGATCGAACTTCAGCGTCTCCTTTCGACTTTCGCATTGCGTCCTTGCATCGACAATGACCCGGCGGAGATCATCATCATCGGGCACATCGTCTGGTTCCTCTTGATCTTCAGCAGCTTCGCCCGTTGTAGCATCATCGTGCACATCGTCTGGTTCCTCTTGATCTTCAGGAGCATCACCGTATTCAGGGGGCACATAGTTGTCATCGTACTCTTCTTCTTCGCCGTCTTCCATCATAACCTCTATTTCTCCGTGCCTCGTCTAAACATTGTAGTGTAGCATGAAACCCTTGTAAAGCAGGTGGGTGTGGAGGATTTTCCGGTCAGAGTAAGACTTCGTATTCCCACATATAGGGCATGGACAACACATAAAACCATTCTGCTTGTTTGCCTCAGCCACTTCGAGAAAATCATGCACGCCCTTAATGTACTCGGAGGTCTGTCTTGAACCGTACATCCATTGTCGGTTCATCTGCGTGCATTATATAAAATTAAGTGTGTCAAAAATCATTAGAGAACATCATGAATAGATAACTAAGTGACCAAATTAATAGAAGTTCAACATCACATTAAAACAAAAGTACATACATAGTTCTCATCTAACAACATAAATCTCTGCAGAGCATCTAAATTAATTAAACCATACACTGAAACTATGTAAAACATTTCAATGCGAAAACAAATGCGATCATAATCGCAACCAATGTAACAACTGATCCAACGGCATAATGATACCAAGCCTCGGTATGAATGGCATATTTTCTAATCTTTCTAATCTTCAAGCGCATTGCATCCATCTTGATCTTGTGATCATCGACGACATCCGCAACATCAATATCATCTTCTCCTCCTCAATTTTTCTAATTTTTTTCTTCAACAAATTGTTTTCTTCTTCAACTAAATTTAACCTCTCGACAATAGGGTCGGTTGGAATTTCCGGTTCAACAACCTCCTAGATAAATAAAATCTATGTCACGTTGGTCGGCATAATTGTCATAAACAATAAATGAACCAATAGTTATGAAAAGATAATATATACCACATCCGAATCATAGACAGGACGAGGGCCGACAGGGGCGGATACCAAAACCATCGCACTATATAAGATGCAATAATAAAAGTAAGAAAATTATACAAGTATCTATATAAACATACAAGTAAGAGTCTCACCACGGTGGTGCCGGCGATGAGATCGGCGCAGGCGATCGCAGTGGTGAAGACGGGACGGACGTGACGGACCGCTAAACCTAGACAAATATTGAGGAAAATGGAGCTTGGAGGTGGAGCTTGGAGAGGAGAAAGCTTAAGTAGTGTGGCTCGGGCATTCCATCGAACACCTCGTGTGCATAGGAGGTGAGCTAGAGCACCACAAAGCTCCCTCCTCGCATGCCACGAAAAACAGAGCAATGAGAGTGCTCTGCTCACGGGGTATATATAGGCAACTAATTGGTCCCGGTTCGTGGCTTGAACCGGGACTAAAGGGAAGCCTTTGGTCCCGGTTCAGGCGACCAACCGGGACCAATGGTGGTGGGCCAAGAGCAAGGCACATTGGTCCCGATTCGTCCCACCAACCGGGACCAAAAGGTCCAGACGAACCGGGACCAATGGCCCACGTGGCCCGGCCGGCCCCCGGGGCTCACGAACCGGGTCCAATGCCCATATTGGTCCCGGTTCTGGATTGAACCGGGACTAATGGGCCGACCCGGCCTGGACCATTGCCCCCTTTTATACTAGTGATGCATTGAACTTCACTTCCCCAATCCTAGCTGACCAGAGTTAGAGGGGGTACATGTTTTAGACATAGCTTTTTTCTTTCAAAAAATGCACGATTATGCCGAGTTTCATGCTGGAGGAACTCGGTAAAGACCTGACAGGCGGTCCAGCGATGACGTGGCTATGGGAAGTCCAGGGGTCACAATTTGCCGAGTTCCTAATATAATGAACTCAACAATATATGACCCTTCACCCTACAACAAGGCTATGGTAGTGGTTTAGTCCCACCTCGCCGTGTGAGGAGCATCGCCGCCTGCTTAAATAGTTGCATCGTCCAAATGCAGCAAGCTTGAGTCATCATTGCACCATTTGTGGAAGATATGATTCTCACTATGAATCTTCCCTGCTTATATGTAGGGAAGATTCATAGTCACCGATTGTATCCCTCACAAAGTGAGCATTGATAACTACTCAACTCTTTTCTGAATCTTTTCATCAAGCTCTGTCAGTCCATACTGCTTGTCTGGGTCGCTTTTTTTACCTTGTCGGTGCATATACATGCCCGTCTAGGTCACTTTTGTTTTATGGCCATCTGCCCGATGGTTCGAGCGGGGTCTGTGTTGCCCACTGGGACCTCAACAGCATGCAACACACATATCAACACTTAGGTCACGGCTAGGATATCAGCTACATAATTACGAAACCCGGCGAAAAAGTCGTATTCGGCTAATCTATGGATTATGAGAATGGCAAAAGGTCGCAACAACCAGTGGACTTACTATGCAATTCTTCTATCTAAGGACAAGGAGGTAGTTAAAATGGCGAATAGGGCGGAAGAGTACGAGAGAAGCAGCTGAAGCCACCATGAACACCTGAATGCATTGACCTTCACTTACTCCGGTGCCAGCTGACCAAAGTAGGGGGGGGGGGGGGGCGGGGTGTACATGTATAGTACTAGTTATACTAGGCTTAATTAAGTTGAGGGTACGGTCGGACTTGTGGATACTCTAGTCTGAAAACTTTTATTTTAGTTTTATGATCGACTTAACTATATTAGAGCATCTACGACAAGACCCCAATATGCACCCCAAATGACCGGGCAGGTTTCCCGGTGACCGACCGGACGAAAATACAGCACTCCCGACAACCTGCCCAAACGACGGACTAACTGACACTCCTTATATCTAGCCCAAATCTCGGGTGGATATGGGGGCGCTCGGACGCGGGTGACATCTCAGACTAACCGCTAGCACCCCGGGTGTCATTACTCCCATATCCCCCACCATTATTGTGCCACTAACACTCTCCTCTTCTTTTTTTTTTAGAACGAAGGCTCCAGAAGAGCTCGGCTTTGAATTAAAAAAGCCATCAACCGGACAGGATTACAAACTCGAAACCAACACAAGAAAACGAAAAAACGACAAGATACAGAGGCGCTGGACAGCAACACACAAGCCTCACACACACCCAGCTATATGATCGAACAAGGAGACACGCAGCTCGGGGATGTGTAGGTCATCATTCGCATACAGATCACCAGGGAGAAGGAGAATGTCAGCACAGGAGCAGCATTTCAGACGGCGAGGAAAGGCACGCCGTCGCCAAATCACCAGCGGCCCCAGATTGCCATGTCCTCCCAGCTCCACTGTCAAAGAAGATCCCTGTCTGCTCGCCTGGCTCGAAGGCGCCGAACCGTTGACAGTGTAGCAGTTCACCCTAGAACCTGGGAGGAAAGACACCGACAGGCTGCAACTGGAAAGGGTCCTAGCGCACACGACAAGCCACGGAATAAACTCATGGAGCAGAGCACCACCCAACACCCACGGACTGGACACGAATGAGAAAGAGCTGCCGGAACAGGTAGCAGTAGCATAATGTCCCTGTAGGTGTTGAACCACTGAAGATCTCACCGCAGACCAAGAAGACCAGTTACTGCCGACGCTGCACACCCACCACATCGCTGAGAAGCCCACTGCCCACCTAGCTCCCAAAAACGGTGCCTTCAGGAAGGACGCGACGCCAAGGGTGCCGCCGTCGCCCAACAGAGTTGAGGTTTTCACCCGGGAGACTAGAGGGATGGGGGGCGACGGATCTGACCTGAACAGCGCCTCCAGGGAGGGGAACGGCGCCACAAGCGTCGCCGCTGCCAAGACCGATGAGGCCGGCCTGGAATTTCTCCCGGTCTTCGAATCCCCGCCTCCACCACCCCAACGACGCAAGATCCGGCGGCCCGCAAAGAAGCCGGACAGATCCGGCCAGGGTGGAGCTCTCGAAACAGGGGGGCAGGGGCGGCCAGATCTGGCGCCACCGCGAGCCACAGCAACCGCGGCACCAGGGCTCCCGTCCACCAGGGCACCCGCCATCCACACGGCCATGATCACCAGCCCACGCCCGCGCCACCGCCTGCCGCCGGGCCGGTGTCGCCTCTCCGACCAGGGCCGCCGCCTTGGGGAGCACGCCCCCCCGCAGCAGAGGCAGGGACGCCAGGGCCCCACCGCCACCTTCCTCGGCGACGCCTCGGGCTTGCCCGGCGGCGACCTCAGGCGGCGGCGAGATTACCTCTAGACGACCGCACAACCGCACAACCGCCAAGGTCACCACCAATGGACGTTGCCCCGTGTCATTACTTTTACGTCATTGATGGTTTCATTGTGGAATGATTGCTATTGGGAACCGTATGCAGATGGATTCTCGTACACAATAAAATTATCAAAAAGTGAAAAACAAAGACAGGGTAAATGGGAAAATGATTTAACTTAAAAACTTTTGGAGTACGTGGTTATTTAAGCCGGTTGTGTGGCTGCTCGCCGACGAGGTGGGACTAAACGCCCAACATCGCCTTGTTATGGCCATACATTTTTGTTTTTAAAAAAAGGCACGTATATGCCGAGTTTCGCTCTCTAGGAACTCGGTAAAGATAGCGCGACCAGCAATGACGTGGTTGTGAGAAGTCTAGGGTCATAGCTTTGCCGAGTTCCCGATAAAATGAACTTGGCAAACATATGACCCTTCGCAGCCGCAACCTGCTAAGCAAGGCTATAGTAGTGGTTTAATCCCACCTCTCCGCGTGAGGAGCGACTCGACGAGCTTAAATAGCCGCATACCGAAAAGGTGTAAGCTTCGGTCATCATTGCACACTTTGTGATGGATATTGTCTGTCATTATGTATCATCTCTTCTCTTATATGAAAAGATTATTCTTCTTTGTGTATATACGTGGAGAAGGTTCACAATGACAGTTCATATTCCTTTGATGGCTGCTCGGCTTTTTTTTGAACCATGAATGTAGATGGTCTAGGAGCATGTGTGACTAAAGATGATTGTGAGTGTGAGCAAAAAGAGAGAAGAACGATGAGACAATATATATGGATAGCATTCTAATTTTGTATAGAAGATATAAGTTCGGTAGTAGCTATACTAAAGTTGAGGGTATGGTTGGACATGTGGATACCCTAGAGTTCCTGCCTACGGACGGGTCCTGGATGGACGACGCCATTGTAAAATGCGAGCGAGTGCATCGGTGCTGGTTGCGGAGGTCCGGCAATGCCTGTCTGCCGGCCGAAGAGGTAGAGTGGCGGCGTCAGAGCTGGAGGGTGCGGATGCAAAGCAAGGGAGAGAAGGGGCGAATCGGAAGAAAATGGGACCGGGAGAGGGTTTTGGGTGCGCCAGGGGTGGTTTCAGAGTCCTATACGTGGCTGACGTCCGGACTCCGGCAAAGCCCACCCCCCAACTTTGTCATCATTTGGCATCAGTAAGTGCGTCTGGACCGCTTGGCGGAACGATACAGGTCCGGGTTGGATGGCATAACACGTGCGGACAACATGATCCAAACGTATGCGGGCATTTTGACGGTCGGTGTTGGAGATGACCTTAGAGCATCTATGACCCCCCCCCTCCCCCCATAACTGCCCAAATGCCCAGGCGGGCTGCCCGGTCATTGACCGGACGAGAAAACATCACCCAACCGAGCTCTCTCCATAACCGACCAAAATGCTCGGACTAACCGGCACTCACCGTATCCAGTCTAAATCTGGGGCGGATATGCCGATGCGCGGATGCGCCAGCCACGTCAGACTAGCCGCTAGCGCCAATTCGCCCATATATGCCCCCCTCTATTACCTGACCAGCCCTCTCCCTCTTCTGTGTTTGTCCTCGTCCGCACAGTCACTGTTGGAGTTAAACCCGACGTGGTTTCTTCCGTACGTGTGTACGCAGGTGTCCGGATAGGATAGCTGACCATCACCTAATACGACTTGCATGTACGTGACCGAGTAGGAGTAGTTTTAGTCAACGAGTTGGTTCAGTGTTATCTAGTCTAGCACCTACATATATATCTCTATTCCTGATGGTGCAGTTCGTAGTCTTCGTCGGTCAATTTTCGTCCCACCAAAGACGGGTTTTTTCGTCCCTCCTCCCACATCACAGATCCCTCGCACGCCAAACGAAGCAAACCACGTAGCCAGTCATGCCTCCAGGTACTCCATCACAGGCAAGAAAATCGAGCAAAAATAAACCGACTAAAGAAAACCAACGGAAAAAAATCGTACGCAGGAACGAGCGATCGAAGCCACCAGGATCCCTTCGCCGCCGCCCTCGCACTCGCTGACTCGCATCCCTTCGCCGCCGCCCTCGCACGTCAAGCCGCCGCCGATCCCTGCGCTACTACGAGAGACGCCGTCGATCCCGTAGTACATCAAAGTCTTGGATCCATGGGTTCACTGGTAGAAAAAAGGCCTTTAGTCGCGGTTCGCAAAGGCCTTTAGTCGCGGCTGTGCAACCGCGACTAACTATGCGCGACTAAAGACCCCCCCCTTTAGTCGCGCCTCTTACGAACCGCGACTAAAGGCTTTAGTCCCGGTTCTCGTGGCTAACCGGGACTAAAGGCCTCCTCCGCAGGTTTAAATTTTTTTACGAATTTTTTTTGCGAATTTTTTCATTTTTTTTTATTTTCAAATTTCTGAATTATTTTAACCTCTAATCTCTAATCACCACCCCTCATCACTGCTCAATTTATCCTCTAATCTCTAATCACCCCTCATAATTCCAAATCATCTAACTTCCCGAACGGTCACCCATCCTCCCACTCCCCCAGCCTGAGCACGCTTAACTTATGGGGCTGGACGGAAAGCCTGTTTTTCCACCAGTGGTTCTCATCGGCATCGTTGATGGTACACGGCTCTCTCCACATGATGATGTTTCATTTGAACCAAGAGCTAAAGGCAATCTGCTAGACGCGGTATCCCTTCTGGATCCATCCCTTGGACTCGCAGTAGGCGAGCTCGTACCAGAGCGAGCCGCTGGAGGTGTTGCCGAAACCTGTAAAGCGTCATTCGTGATTCGTGAAGGCTCAATGTGCCAGGGGTTGAGCTTGAGGTTGTGCTCGAGCTTGTCGGGGACACCCCTGCCGACGGTGTGGATGCAGAAGTGCTTGAGCGCGAGCTTGAAGTCCGGCAAGTACACCTTCATGTCGGCGCGGAAGACCTTCTTGAGCACGACGGTGGTGAGGAAAGGGAGCTGCTCTGACATGGGTAGGACGAGCGGGCCGAGTGTGATGATGTTGGTCTTGAGGAGCTGCTTTGTACTACGCTCAGCCTGCTCAGCCGAGAGTGGTGGGTGATTGATTAAACTGTAGGATGAATTTTGTAATCAGATGGGTGGTGGGTAGGCCGAAAATTTCATCCTATAGCTCCGCAACAAGCACGTATTTGCATCAATCACCCACAGTTTCATCAAAAATCACCCACTATTACAACAAAAAATATGTATTTGCATCAATCAGTGCTTAAGCAACAAAAAATTGCAGCAGATACGTTTACAACATAAATGACGACCTATTTTTTTTTAGCAAAAATCACAAACTATTAGAACAAACTGTACATGTGTTTTCATTATTTTTCAAAAGCATGTAAAAACATTATCGAAAAGGACCCTGATAAGTGACATACGTGTGGCACGAACCCATGGCAACTCCGAACGTTTTCGATGGCAAGTTGAATAACGTGATGATGACAATTTTAGTTGTCAAGCATGACAACTTTCTTTTAGATGACAAGTTTTAGTTTTTTGGGGGTTGTGTTTTCTTCTCGGATGGCAAATTTATTTGTAAAAAACGTCAGGACCAAATCGCTTCATTCACATGTGTGACACGTATAATTTGGATATCAAAAAACTGGCAACATCTGGCATGTGAATCCGCAAAAGACCGAATGCGTATTTGTGGCACTCACAGCATCTCCAGCCGCGGCCCCAACAGGCCCTTCCTAGGCGTTTTTGCCGCGCCGGCGCCCAAAAATCGGCCCAGTCGCATCCCCAGGATCCCCTTTTTCGCCGGCTTGGGCCGAAATCGGCACCGGCGGCCCCAAGCCGAACCCGGCGCGCTGGGGGGCGCTCGGGGGCGCCGGGGCGAGGGGTTTTGGCGCGAAAACACGGCGGGCCCACCGAGTCAGCGGCACGCGCCTCGCTTCCCCTGAACGCCTCGGTTTCCCACGGGAAATCAATGGCACGGCTGCCGCCGGCCAGCCTTGCCATTGATTCCTCACGGGCGGCGCGTCACGGGCTGGCTGGCGCGGCGACGCCTTCCCTTCCGCCATGCGTTCAAACGGCACGGCCTGGGCTATATAAACAGATGCTTCCCTCGCCGCTGGCCACACCAGCCCGAGTCCGCCGAGCCCAAACCAGCCGCCGTCCCTCCCTTCCGCCGCCGATCTCTGTCGCTCCCCCCTTCCCTCCCTTCCGCTTCTTCCATGGCCGAACGCTTCCCCGGCGACGCCGCGGCGGCCAACGGCTTCGGCCGTCGCACGCTGCAGGAGTGCGAGTCGTGGCTCCTCTTCGAGGCGAACATCCCGGCGCTGCCGGACATGCGCGCCGGGCCGACGGGGTGGAAGCTCAGCAATGGCGGCGTCCCCATCCCCCCGGTGCCCGACGTCGACGCGCGCCCTGGCCTCTTCGCCGCCGTGGTCGACCGCGTGCGGTCGTCCCTGACGGAGGAGCAGCGCGCCCTCCCCCAGTACGCCGCCGACAACCACGCGGCGTGGGCGGACTACTTCCGGCGGCGGCAGGCGCAGCGGCCGGCGTCCACGAATGGGGCGCCGGTGGTCGGCGGCCTCAAAAACAGCGACGGGCGCCGCATCTGGTGGGGCGTACCCGGCCGCACCCTGCACGAGGTGATAGCGCACCTCGAGGGCGGCAACAACCCGCCGCTGGCGTACCCCGCCGCGGCGGTCGTGCCGGCCCCCCGCCGGAGCGCCGGGCCGTGGGTGCCCAAGAGGTTCGCCACCTCCTCCTCCTCCCACTCTTCCTCCTCCTCCCTCTCCTCCTCCCACTCCTCCGGATTGCTGGCGCTCTTCAGCGTCAAGGCAGAGCCCGCCAAGGAGATTCCGCTCGGCCGGCGCACCCGCAACGTCGGCATCATCATCAACGAGGGTGTCCAGCGTGCCTCCTCCTCGGCGCCTCCACGTTTCGTCAAGACGAAGACGAAGCCGGGACTCCCCGTCGTCAAGACGGAGCCCGGGCTCGCCGACGGTATCATGGAGGAGGCGCTCGACGACGAAGCGGCCCTCAAATGGGCGCACAACGACTAGTTGCAGACGGAGAGGGCGCGCCAGTGCGCCGCTTTAGCGCGGTTCCAAGCTCGTCGCCGTGGCCGGGACGAAGGAGGCATCGTCGTCCTCGACGACAGTGACGACGACGACGCGCCGCCACTGTCAGTCCACCATGGAGACGCCGGGCAGGGGTCCAGCAGGGGCGGACGCGCCATCAAGAAGGAGAAGGCCGCCGCCGCCGACGAGGACGTCGGTGACGTCGGCGACTTTGCCTCGCTGATCGACTTCTTCGCCCCGTAGATGCCTTTTTTTATATAATTTATGTAAAACGCCGAACATGTTGAATATGAATGCCAAGTTTGCCGTATTTTAGCCGATCTTTGCCGAATTCAAAAATTTTAAAATAAAAAACGTGTCAGGGCGACCGGGCGAAGCGGCTGGGAACCCGCTTCGCCCAGCGCCAATTTTTTAGACCGCTCGCCCCGGTAGCGTAAAATCGCCGCCTGGGGGGCCAACGGCTGAAGATGCTCTCGTCATCTTGGTATCAAAAAACCTTGCAACATTTAGTCGTGTGAATTCGCAACAAACCGCACGCGTATTTGTTACAATTTGGAAACACATAGCCAACATGGAAAACCTGGAGAAAACACAAAGTTATATTCCCTTCTTTCTAGAATATAAGAGCGTTTTTGACACTAGTATATAAGAAAGACATCCATAAAGACGGCCCATGGAATAGATGCCTCGCTGCTCAGACAGATGGAAAACTAGCTAGGGTAAATCTCTCCCTAATAATAAAGCACGGATTGGGTCTCCGGGTTCACCGTCACAATACGCTTTCTTCTCATGTCATAATACGCTTTCTGTGTGAATTTAAAACATAGTCGAGGTGGTACTAAATTTTGTCTCTGCAATATTATCGACTCGATTGACCGCTACGTTCTTTCTTGGTCGCTTAGCTGGGCTGCGATCCAGCTGGACCTTGACCCGTATCTCTATTGACGGTCTCCCGTAGCGTGATGAAGAATAGGAGACCGATACATGCATGTCCCTACTTGTTTTTTGTTTGGACTACATGAAATTCCTCTACGAAACTGAATCGAATATTTATATATGGGTATGGTCGCAACTTTGAGATCCTCATATTTGTTAATCATCAACAAGTCGACTCGATACGGCCATGTAAGCAGGTGGACGGTGGCGTCGTGTGATCGTGTACGACGGCGACACGAACACGGCCAACAGGCCAGGTGGACGGCGACGGCCGTGTGATCGTGTACGACGGCGACCGGAGCGCGGCCAGCAGGTGCTTGCCGATGTTGGCGACAACCACCAGGCGGACTGTGATGGCCATGTGATTGTCTATGGCGGCGACACAAGCGCGGCCAGCAGGTGCTCGCTGTTGTTGGCGACGACCACCAGGCGGACGGTGACTGTCGTGTGATCGTGTACGACGGCGACGTGAGCACGGCCAACAGGCCCGGTGGACAGTGACGACCGTGTGATCGTGTACGACGGCGACGTGAGCGCGGCCAACAGGCCAGGTGGACGGCGACGACCGTGTGATCGTGTACGACGGCGACCGGAGCACGGCCAGCAGGTGCTTGCCGATGTTGGCGACGACCACCAGGCGGACTGTGATGGCCATGTGATTGTCTATGGCGGCGACACGAGCGCGGCCAGCAGGTGCTCGCTGTTGTTGGCGATGACCACCAGGCGGACGGTGACTGTCATGTGATCATGTACGACGGCTACGTGAGCGTGAGCGCGGCCAACAGGCGCTCGCCGATGGTGACGACGACAACTAGGTGGACGGAGGCGGCCATGTGATCGTGTACGACGGCTATGCGAGCACGGCCGTAGGCGCTCGCCGATGTTGACGACGACCGCCAGGCTCTCCGCTCTCGACGAGTTGGTCGTGCACTTGAGGACGACATGATCAACATGGTTGCTTAGCTGCTGCCGCTATGGTTGGCAAGCCTCACGCGGCCACAACCATTTTGTGCTGGGTCATCGATGCCGTGCCGTGCACATGGCCGGCAAGCCTGATCTCCTTGTTCGTCTATCCAGAAACATCCTCTTTGGTCCAATCCTTCCTGCGCCCGTCGCCCCATCCGACAAAAATTCTCAGTCAATCACGCATCTGGGTCGCCCTACTGATTTTTACGCCGCCCCGTTGTCAGTATGGTGGTCCCGTAGGAGAATCAAGATCGAGGCGCAGAAGTTCGACTTCGGTATGTACATCAAGTAGCAGGATTCGAGGCTGCAGATTAATGGTCCTCCCCTATCTTTCTCCCATCTTCCTCTTTTCTCGTGTCGCTTATTCAATCATGTGTGAGTCTGTTGCTCCCGGCGTTGGTGCCAGTGTGATTCCTTACTCACAAGAGGCCAATTGAGGGTGCTGGCAGAGGCGTCCTGATTCGACTAAGATCAGTGGAGAGGTGCATGAGGTGGCTGCGTTCCGCAGGTGAGTACTGTGTAGAGGAGAATGTGCAGGAAGTTATGAGCACCGATGGGTGCTTGGTAGGTTAGGCGATTGGGAGCAGTGATCTTGGAGTAAGCAACAATGGCACCCGTGCCGGCATCGGTGGCGACAGAGCAGACAGCATGACGCCACAAACCCACCTACAAGGATTAGCTCAAGATGGCTTCAGGCCATCATTGGGCGATGGCTACGATTAGGAGGCATGGTCTTGGTGCTGCAGCTCTGACACATCTTTAACCCATCAACTATCAGGTTTGTCCGTCTGATTAATGGATATCCAGATGCATACAAACGATCCCCAGCAAACTAGGCTTCTGTAGTACTTTAAAAGGACAAGGAAACCTCAAATAGATTGTAGAAGAAGAACCTGCAGTGAAATAAGAAAAAAAAAGAAAAAACATCTCCTTGGTGAGTAGTGGTCGGCAGCTCAAATAACTTCTTTGGTCGACCTGTACATACTGATGGCATATTGACTCAAGATAAGCAAGTTTGATATAGTGTGCACTTTAGATTTGGATAGTTGATACTTTGAGGCAAGGTGTCATAACTACATACTATATATCTATTTTGTAGACCAAAAGGCAGAAGCTTATGCTCATATATGTCAATAAAATCCACGTTTTGTCGACAAATGCTAACAATGCCCGCCATGTTGCGCCGGTGCATGCACTGACCGCTCCGAGCATTTTTAACATGGTCCTTTTGCCTCCTCTTTTCACATAAGAGGTAAGCGTATATAATAGATCTAAGCCGTTGATCTCATTAATTAGTGGTGTGGTTAACATTTACCTTCTTACTTCACATGTAAAAAGGAGAGGTAAGAGGAAGCATTTTAAAATTAGCCGCTTTGAGCCATCGCAGCTGCGTGCAGGATCTGTACTCACTGCTCTTCCGTGATAGTGTCCTTATGCTGATATCCAGCGAGGTAAGCATCCCCCTCAACCTCCCGTCAGCACTACGTTCACATGGATATCGACTACCTTAACCCGCGCCATAGTGTTGCCCTTGCCATTCCACCCTCAAGCTCGCTAGGAGGTGCATATAATCAAATCATGCGACTTCCTGTTTCCTGTCCGGACATAAAATATTTTCCATCTGACTTTGAAGTATCAACTATCCTAGCTTGCTTTTAACCCCTTCACAAATTGGCACCGATTACGCAACCGACAACCCTACGAAGGGGGGGAGGGGAGGGGGTAGGGGAATCTGAGGAAGCGAGCGGAAGTAGAGGATAATCGATAGATAATGGGAGGATGGAGATGGATGTCTAATACGACAGTGTCGCCGCCATCAGCCGGTCCTTTTCAATGACATCTCCATCGATCAATGGTGAATTAATCCTTTCTTCTACACTGGCATTTTTTTACATGGTGTGGCATTCATGGTACACTATCATTATAGGTATTGCTATGTTTTTGGTGGATTGATTTAAAGGATGCAATTTTATTACCCCGTTGCAACGCACGGGCTCTTTTGCTAGTAAAGGGAATAGAGGGAGGTACGCGGCCGGCCTCCACAAGCCGACCACTACGCATCCCACAGAAATCTTGCTATGTGTTTTCGCAGGTGGAGCCTTGGCACCGGCGGCAGCCGCCTTTGCTGCGGCCCTAGCTTCGGCAGCGGCCAGAGCGGCACCGGCATCCCTGATGACCCCATAACCCAGCAACGGATCTATTGTCCGGATAATCTAGGTAATTGGGACCAAGAACTAGCGGTGGAGGAGGAAGAGGAGGACTACTCGCGTGGTCGTTGGAGGCCGATGCTACGGTGCATTTTCGAGCGGTCGGTCGACGGCCTGGTCGCCTTCCTAGTGGCCCTCTTCCCCTACCTCACCAACTACAGGGCCGTGTGGTATCTCAACAAGGCCGATCTGGACCCCCTCGTCGCCGCCGGGCTCGTCATCCAGCACCGCGGGATGGAGCGGACCTTCGGTTTCCAGTCTGACACGACCGCGGCCGCCGTCGGAATGGCGCTCAGGTGTGCCGCCGCCGCCGCCCAGCACCACGACCCGCGGAAGTTTGCTCTGGGGTGGAAGATACTGTCCCCTTCAATCTGCAAGATCAACACACTGCTTTCTTGCCCCTACGCAGCCCGAGACCCCGCTCTGATCATCGACATCTGGGCACTACTTGAGCGACCTGAACCACCTGCTCTTGCCCTGGAGGAAGCATGGGAGCTTGCCTCTAAACGACATGGAAGCAACCGGAATAACCATGCAGAGATGGAGCTGCAAGTACCGCTGCTGCCGACTTTGAGGCGTGTGCTTCTCGCCACCGTCCATGGATACTATCTGGAGGCTCTTGCCTGGCTGCCCAAGGACAAACTGCGGGGCTCGCACCAGTACCTTTACAGCTTGCTCCATGCCGGCCACTGCTACGGGCCACTGGACCCGTCTCCAACATCATCGTGAATACCCTCTGGTATGCCCAGGCCTACCCTCTAACACTAGAGAAAAAGATCGAGATCGAGGCCATCAACACCAGAGCTCTGCTGCGGATCGCACTCCGATCCCTATATGGCCTCATCTCCTTCCTCTGCACACGCCACCGCACCCTCACCCCGGGCGAAGCCATGCAACGACTGCAGCTGGCGGGGCCTATCTCCAAAATGCCGATGATCGCGATGGTGGTGTGGAAGAAGCGAAGCCTCACGCTGCTGCTGCCAATGCCGCACGCCACCCCAAACCTATTGAACAGGCCCACTTCCTCGGACAATCTAATTCCATACTCAAAGGCTTCTCGGATCTCCTCGAGCACAACGAACCTGCCAACGTCCGCCCATTGTTTCCGGGCTACTTCCAAGCTCTTGCCAACTAAACCTGCACAAGAAGCAAAAAACACCAACGTGTTAGGCCCCTGGGCTTACAATGATGTAACGAGAACGATAGGCAACTTCTGGAACGAGCACAATAGCACCGTGGGAATGGCGAAATCTGCGATCGAGATGTACAACAAGAAACAACACCAGGTAATTAATTTGCTTGCTCTTTCTTTTACACAGATCGACTTGCTGGATGTACATCACCAAAACAATATGCAACAACTTGATTGCTTGCAGGTACAACCCAGCTACGAGGTCCATGTCATCTGCGGTGTCAATGAGTATGCGGGTGGCCGTGCGAACCCAACGAAGCCCTTCGATGGCACGTGCCTTTGCTCCCACATCAACTTCCTCGCCACCCAGACCGCAGCAGGCACATCTCCAGAGCTCTTCTTTGCTGAGTGTAGCAACGTCGGCTCTAAGGAGGTGCTGTTGTGCTGTCCTGTGGCTATGCCACTTCCAGGCACTGGTATGATGCTATCTATCTATCGTTTCCCTTTAGCTTTGCACTCTATCATCAGTTTTCCCTTTAGCTGTTGCAAAACCTCAAATAGATTGTAGAAGAAGAACCTGCAGTGAAATAAGAAAAAAAAAGAAAAAACATCTCCTTGGTGAGTAGTGGTCGGCAGCTCAAATAACTTCTTTGGTCGACCTGTACATACTGATGGCATATTGACTCAAGATAAGCAAGTTTGATATAGTGTGCACTTTAGATTTGGATAGTTGATACTTTGAGGCAAGGTGTCATAACTACATACTATATATCTATTTTGTAGACCAAAAGGCAGAAGCTTATGCTCATATATGTCAATAAAATCCACGTTTTGTCGACAAATGCTAACAATGCCCGCCATGTTGCGCGGTGCATGCACTGACCGCTCCGAGCATTTTAACATGGTCCTTTTGCCTCCTCTTTTCACATAAGAGGTAAGCGTATATAATAGATCTAAGCCGTTGATCTCATTAATTAGTGGTGTGGTTAACATTTACCTTCTTACTTCACATGTAAAAAGGAGAGGTAAGAGGAAGCATTTTAAAATTAGCCGCTTTGAGCCATCGCAGCTGCGTGCAGGATCTGTACTCACTGCTCTTCCGTGATAGTGTCCTTATGCTGATATCCAGCGAGGTAAGCATCCCCCTCAACCTCCCGTCAGCACTACGTTCACATGGATATCGACTACCTTAACCCGCGCCATAGTGTTGCCCTTGCCATTCCACCCTCAAGCTCGCTAGGAGGTGCATATAATCAAATCATGCGACTTCCTGTTTCCTGTCCGGACATAAAATATTTTCCATCTGACTTTGAAGTATCAACTATCCTAGCTTGCTTTTAACCCCTTCACAAATTGGCACCGATTACGCAACCGACAACCCTACGAAGGGGGGGGGGAGGGGGGAGGGGGGTAGGGGGAATCTGAGGAAGCGAGCGGAAGTAGAGGATAATCGATAGATAATGGGAGGATGGAGATGGATGTCTAATACGACAGTGTCGCCGCCATCAGCCGGTCCTTTTCAATGACATCTCCATCGATCAATGGTGAATTAATCCTTTCTTCTACACTGGCATTTTTTTACATGGTGTGGCATTCATGGTACACTATCATTATAGGTATTGCTATGTTTTTGGTGGATTGATTTAAAGGATGCAATTTTATTACCCCGTTGCAACGCACGGGCTCTTTTGCTAGTAAAGGGAATAGAGGGAGGTACGCGGCCGGCCTCCACAAGCCGACCACTACGCATCCCACAGAAATCTTGCTATGTGTTTTCGCAGGTGGAGCCTTGGCACCGGCGGCAGCCGCCTTTGCTGCGGCCCTAGCTTCGGCAGCGGCCAGAGCGGCACCGGCATCCCTGATGACCCCATAACCCAGCAACGGATCTATTGTCCGGATAATCTAGGTAATTGGGACCAAGAACTAGCGGTGGAGGAGGAAGAGGAGGACTACTCGCGTGGTCGTTGGAGGCCGATGCTACGGTGCATTTTCGAGCGGTCGGTCGACGGCCTGGTCGCCTTCCTAGTGGCCCTCTTCCCCTACCTCACCAACTACAGGGCCGTGTGGTATCTCAACAAGGCCGATCTGGACCCCCTCGTCGCCGCCGGGCTCGTCATCCAGCACCGCGGGATGGAGCGGACCTTCGGTTTCCAGTCTGACACGACCGCGGCCGCCGTCGGAATGGCGCTCAGTGTGCCGCCGCCGCCCAGCACCACGACCAGCGGAAGTTTGCTCAGGGGTGGAAGATCTGTCCCCTTCAATCTGCAAGATCAACACACTGCTTTCTTGCCCCTCGCAGCCCGAGACCCGCTCGATCATCGACATCTGGGCACTACTTGAGCGACCTGAACCACCTGCTCTTGCCCTGGAGGAAGCATGGGAGCTTGCCTCTAAACGACATGGAAGCAACCGGAATAACCATGCAGAGATGGAGCTGCAAGTACCGCTGCTGCCGACTTTGAGGCGTGTGCTTCTCGCCACCGTCCATGGATACTATCTGGAGGCTCTTGCCTGGCTGCCCAAGGACAAACTGCGGGGCTCGCACCAGTACCTTTACAGCTTGCTCCATGCCGGCCACTGCTACGGGCCACTGGACCCGTCTCCAACATCATCGTGAATACCCTCTGGTATGCCCAGGCCTACCCTCTAACACTAGAGAAAAAGATCGAGATCGAGGCCATCAACACCAGAGCTCTGCTGCGGATCGCACTCCGATCCCTATATGGCCTCATCTCCTTCCTCTGCACACGCCACCGCACCCTCACCCCGGGCGAAGCCATGCAACGACTGCAGCTGGCCGGGGCCTATCTCCAAAATGCCGATGATCGCGATGGTGGTGTGGAAGAAGCCGAAGCCTACGCGGCTGCTGCCAATGCCGCACGCCACCCCAAACCTATTGAACAGGCCCACTTCCTCGGACAATCTAATTCCATACTCAAAGGCTTCTCGGATCTCCTCGAGCACAACGAACCTGCCAACGTCCGCCCATTGTTTCCGGGCTACTTCCAAGCTCTTGCCAACTAAACCTGCACAAGAAGCAAAAAACACCAACGTGTTAGGCCCCTGGGCTTACAATGATGTAACGAGAACGATAGGCAACTTCTGGAACGAGCACAATAGCACCGTGGGAATGGCGAAATCTGCGATCGAGATGTACAACAAGAAACAACACCAGGTAATTAATTTGCTTGCTCTTTCTTTTACACAGATCGACTTGCTGGATGTACATCACCAAAACAATATGCAACAACTTGATTGCTTGCAGGTACAACCCAGCTACGAGGTCCATGTCATCTGCGGTGTCAATGAGTATGCGGGTGGCCGTGCGAACCCAACGAAGCCCTTCGATGGCACGTGCCTTTGCTCCCACATCAACTTCCTCGCCACCCAGACCGCAGCAGGCACATCTCCAGAGCTCTTCTTTGCTGAGTGTAGCAACGTCGGCTCTAAGGAGGTGCTGTTGTGCTGTCCTGTGGCTATGCCACTTCCAGGCACTGGTATGATGCTATCTATCTATCGTTTCCCTTTAGCTTTGCACTCTATCATCAGTTTTCCCTTTAGCTGTTGCATGTGTGTGTATGCATGGCAGAGCAAGTCCGTTGCCTTTACTGTGAGTCCAGAGGGAGGACCATCGTGCACCCGACCAAGGAGAGTTTCCTGGGGCGTGAAAAAGAGTTTGAGAAGATGTTCCGCGGCGAAGGAAAGCGCGCCAACAATGAAATGATCTCTGAGAGCTATTACATAACCTTGCGTTTGGATAATCTGGAGGAGGACCGGATCTACGGCGATTACAGCTGCGACCCTGAACTCCAAGAGGAGGTGCCATTCGATGACATAAATTAAGCACATACTACATGGGCCATCTGATGAAAACCACCATCTATCTATTATTAACCTGTGTCGTCATATTATATTTTATTCCATCTAGAAACTTTGTACTCCTCTAATTAGTCATCAGTCGGATACATGCTGAACATTTGATTGATGCTTAAGCTGTCTGCTTGAAGTTTTGGCCAACATATTTCAGGTGGTGTGCGGATTGTCTGTTTCAGTTTGGGACCAAGCTGAGGCAAATCTGCTTTAATTTTTGTCTCTCTGAGTAGTAGTAGTACCTTCCAGTTTTATTCTAGATCTATCTTATTTTACTGGCAACTAAAGAAGTATATATATATATTCGATTGCTCAAGGGACTAGATGATCAAATGTTAGCCGAGGCAAAACACTGATTGTTTTTTTTAATAATGTCTTGCTGCAACCCTTTAGAAGCATCATCACTTGCTGTAGAGTTTCTGCTCTAGTACATGTAAGGACCCAGTAAACAACCGTGAGTTGAAAAGCAATAAAGAAAGGGTCGCGCTAACTGCCACACATGTGGCAGGAAGGGAGATGCACCGCACGTCTCTAATGTAAACAGATTGCCACGTCATCGCATGCATGCATGCAGTAATCTTTTTTGATTTTCAGTTTTTAAAATGTTTTATCTCTTAAACGAAAAATCCGATTGAAAATTCATTTTCACCATTAAATCCCTCGCGATGAGATCTTCGAAACCAGATCCCATGTTGATATGTTTTGATGAAATTTTTTTTGGAGTGAAAGTTGCGATGTCTATTGCATAGGAATTGCCATGATGTTTACACTGAAGTTGCCATGATATGTTTCAGCTATTTTCTTCTACATTTAAAAGTAAATTTTGACATTTATAAAACGGGGAATTAAGAAACTAGACTTTCCATGAACCATAAACTAAAATTGCCATGATACATGCGCGTAAAATTGCCATGGTTCACACAAAAAATAATTTCCATGGTCAAAGTACTGGAGTTGCCATCATCAAAATACTAAAATTGCCATGATCTACAAACTAAAATTGCCACATGACAACTTTAGTTTAAGCCATATGACAACTGCAGTGTAAACTAAAATTTGTCGAAACATATCAACATGGGGTCTAGTTTTGAAGATCTCGTCGAGACGGAGTTAATGGTGAAAACGGATTTTTAGTTCGCTTTTTTATTTAGAAGATACAACATTTTTAAGCCGAAAACGAGTGACAAAATGAGTGATGATGGAGGCGTGTGGGCAATGTGCAAACGCCCCCATGTGTGGGCGTTAACATTTCTGTAAAGAAAAACAGGCTCGACATGAGCCTGCGTGGCTATCATCTCGGCGTGTCCGCGTACTGTATTCGCGTGTGTTTCGGGCGAGAGAGAAAACGATCAAGTCGCCGGCTGATTGGTACATACGTGCTACTACGTTGAAGCTAGCCAGACACGAAGGATCAATCCAGCTCCGTGTGTGCCTGCTTCAAGTGTACGTACTTGTTGTCGTATACGCTCGATCAGCGGGAAGGAATCGGTCGCTGCTAGCTTGTACGAGCGCATCGTCGGAATGTACTCGACGGTTGCGTCGTCAAGGTCGGGCCTGAGCCAACAATTGGTATCAGAGCTTGGTTGATCTTCTAGTAACGAAAGGTCATGACGGGCAAGGAGATCGTGGAAGCGTTCGGTGTGGCTAAGGTACTTGTCGTGTCTGGTTCGTCGTACCCACGATTTGATCGCGACAACTTCAGGGTTTGGAAGGCCCTCATAGAGTGTGGTCTCCGCGCCAACGAGCTATGGGACGCGGTGGATCCAGGAGGCGACGCGTACAAGAAGGAGGGAGCCGAGCACCAGAAGGATCGGCAGGCGACGTCAATGATTTAATCGGTGATGCCGATGGATGTCCTCCAACACCTGATCGCCAAAGAAACGGCGAAGAAGGTGTGGGATACTTTGAAGCTCCAGCTCGAGGGACACACCCGCGTCAAGCAAGCCAATCTCCAAACTCTCCTAAGGGACTATGAGACTTTGGTCATGGGCGACGATGAGTCCGTGGACGCGTTCGCTTCATGGGTGGCAACTCTCGTCAACCGGATTCGCGCGCTTGGAGAAAACCTCACGGAGACCTCGGTAGTCCGGCGGTTCTTACGCGCAGCCCCTCCCCATTACCTGCAAATTGTCACGGCGATCGAGAAGTGCATCGATCTCGCGACTCTCTCCATCGATGATCTCGTCAGACGGTACAAGGCTCATGATGAGCATATGCGGTACAGTCTTGGGGACAGGAGGAACGACGAGCTTGTGATGCTCACAAGGGCGCAATGGATCGCCCTGTCAGAGGAAAAGCAAGGCGGATCGGCGAGCAACGGCAAGAAGAAGGGGAAAGGGAAGCAGCACTCGACAAGAAAGAACTTCGCCGACTCGAACGACGAGGATGCGCCTGTACCATCGAGGAGGAAGTTTGACATCAGGAAAATGAGGTGTCATAAATGGCCTCCTCGGTTACTTCAAGGCTGACTGCGAAGAAGCACCGAAGTAGCAGGCACTCATAGCTGAGGATGGAGATGATGGGGATACGATGCTGATGTGCGAGCTGGTGGACAAGGAGGATTCAGATGATCACGGTCAGCTGGACACGGGTCCGGTGAGCACATTCGCGCCAGTAAACCCAGGCGAAGTCGTGGCGCCAGAAGTCCATGACGCAAGTGGTGATGAAGTGGGTCACACTAGAAGCAGGCGAAGACATGGCGCCAGAAGTCCATGCAAGATGCATGATGGGGTCTTGGCGCTAGAAATAGGCGAAGATGCGGCGCTAGGTGACCACGACATGCGGCGAGCTGCACCCGGGCCAGACAAGTATGTCGCGTACATTATTGTGTCAAGCAGTGTAGCAGTGGGTTGCGGAGATGCCGCGAGCCGCAGCACATCCGATGTGGCGAGTGGGACCGTCAGTGGCGCTCTGTGCGAGACAGCGAGCGGCAAGCCAGCCATCATGTGTGAGAAGGCAGCCGACACAAGGGGTTGCACGGAGGCTGCAGCAAGCTTTCCACAAGGAAGCCCAATATCACGTGGAGGCCTACACTAGTAGAAAACAAGGCTTTGGTCCAGGCCAGGTTAGCCCATTAGTCTCGGTTCAGTCATGAACCGGGAATAATGTGAGCATTGGTCCCGGTTCATGCGGCAAAGGCATTGGTCTCGGTTCAAATGGGACCTTTAGTCCCGGTTGGTGCCATGAACCGGTACTAAAGGACCTTTAGTACCGGTTCGTGCCATGAACCGGTACTAATGGGGTTTGAGGCATTAGTACCGGTTCGTGGCCCACGAACCGGTACTAAAGGTCCCATTTTCAAACTGTACTCCCCCCTTGGATCGCCTTTTCAGTTTTGCAAAAAGCAAAAGAAAATGATAAAACTTCAAAAATTAAAATCCTTCGAGATGTAGTTATGTTACTACATCTACTAGTTAGGAAAATTTAAAAACTTAAATTTGAACATGTTTTGCAAAAAGTGTAGGGAAAATGTAAAACGGCTATAATTTTTGCATACTATGTCAGAAAAAACGTATAATATATCAAAATATTCAACACGAAAATCGGCATCCGATTTTGACGGCCTATGGCCTGTTTGCAAATTTTTAGAATCCTCAAATTCTAAAAGGAAAAAAAATTAAGCTCAAATTTCAGTTTTTGATTTAAATTTTTGTTAAATCTGGTCAAACTATGGTCAAACTACTTATTCAAGAAGTATTAGTGTTACTAAATAATTATTTCAGTGTTTTTGAATTTTGGTCAAATCTGGTCAAACTATGGTCAAACTATGGTCAAACTGTGGTCAAACTACTTATTCAAGAAATATTAGTGTTACTAAATAATTATTGTTTTTTAGAACAATAATTTCAAACTCAAATAGTGAAATGTGTGACTTCATGCTCAAGCTAAATTCCTGAGGGTTAATAGGATTGACATCTTACTATTGTCAGGAATACAACAAGTGCAGACTTGGAAATCAGGGAGAATAAAACCTGAAAGTTAAGCGTGCTCAGGCTGGAGTAGTGAGATGGGTAACCATCTGGGAAGTTAGATGATTTGGAATGATGAGGGGTGATTAGAGATTAGAGGTTAAATTGAGCAGTGATGAGGGTGATTAGAGATTAGAGGTTAAAATAATTCAGAAATTTGAAAATAAAATAAATTTCGAAAAAATTAAAAAGAAAATTTTCAAAAAAAAATCATAAAATTTCCTTTAGTACCGGTTGGTGTTACCAACCGGGACTAAAGGTGGACCTCCAGGCAGCGGCCACGTGGACGGCCTTTAGTCCCGGTTCGTGTAAGAACCGGGACTAAAGGGGGGAGGCTTTAGTAACGATCCTTTAGTCCCGGTTCCAGAACCGAGACTAAAGGCCCTTATGAACCGAGACAAATACCCCTTTTTCTACTAGTGCTAGTGCATGGTCTAGAACGTGAGTATATTCGAGAAAAAGAAGACGAGCTAGAAGTTGGAGCTCTAAATGAAGGCACTACCAATAAAGCTTTTTCTAGCAGGCCAGAAGAGATGCAAGGTATAGTCACGGAAGGCAAGCTAGGAATTAGCAGTGAGTATGCTGCAGGACTTACCAGGAGCAGTTCCGAAGGGCCCAAATCGCCAGCAACAGGGAATTTGGCAGTTCCAGAAGCAAGTGTGTCTTCTTCGATAGCACAAGAATGACATGTGTTGGGTCTCTCTCCAAAGGAAGCGCTTCAAATAAAATCGGTCAAGATGAAGAGTAAAGGGCAACGATGTTTGCACATCAAGGAACCAGAATTTTTTTGAAGACACAAATGCGGAGGAGTGTTGGCGTCATGCTATGAAAGAAAAGTTGGGGTCGATCCATGACAATAATTCATCGGATCTTGTGGTCTTCCCAACAATGAAAAGGCTATAGAGCTCAAGTGGGAATTTAAGGTCAAGAAAGATGTTGAAGGCTGCATGAAGCACAAAGCAAGGTTTGTGGCCAAAGAGTATGTGCAAGAGGAAGGTGTGGACTTCAAAGAAGTGTTCGTTCCCATTGCAAAGATGGAGTCGGTAAGATTACTCATCGCTCTCGCGGCTCAAGAATCATGGAAAGTACATCACATGGATGTAAACTCCGCGTTTTTGAACGTCGAGATAGAAGGAGATGTGTATGTGAATCAACCACCGGGTTTCATCAAAGAGGGAGAAGAGCACAAGGTACTGAAGTTACACAAAGTCTTGTACGGGCTACGGCAAGGCTCTCGAGAGTGGAACATCAAACTTGATCGGACATTGATTTCTCTTGGATTTGAGAAAGCCCCACTAGAGCATGCAATGTACACGAGAGGTGAAGGAAAGGATCGTCTACTATTTGGCATCTATGTTGACATCCTATTAATTACCGGAGTGGATGAAGAGGTGATTGCAAAGTTCAAGCTACAGATGAAAGAGCTTGTTAAGATGGATGATCTAGGTCTTTTGAGCTACTACCCCGGGATAGAGGTACATCAAAATGTTGGGAAACGTAGTAATTTCAAAAAAATTCCTACGCACACGCAAGATCATGGTGATGCATAGCAACGAGAGGGGAGAGTGTTCGTCTACGTACCCTCATAGACCGTAAGCGGAAGCGTTATCACAATGCGGTTGATGTAGTCGTACGTCTTCACGATCCGACCTATCCAAGCACCGAACGTACGGAGCCTCCGAGTTCAGCACACGTTCAGCTCGATGACGTCCCTCGGACTCCGATCCAGCCGAGTGTCGAGGGAGAGTTCCGTCAGCACGACGGCGTGGTGACGATCTTGATGTTCTACCGGCGCAAGGCTTCGCCTAAGCTTCGCAACGATATGACCGAGGTGGAATATGGTGCAAGAGGGCACCGCACACGGCTAAGGAAGGATCCGTAGATCAACTTGTGTGTCCATGGGGTGCCCCCTACCCCCGTATATAAAGGAGTGGAGGAGGGGGAGGGCCGGCCTCTCTATGGCGCGCCCTAGAGAGTCCTACTCCCACGGGAGTAGGATTCCCCTTCCTAGTCCAACTAGGAACCCTTCCATGTAGTAGGAGTAGGAGAGAAGGAAGGGAAGGAGAAGGAGAAGGAAGGAAGGGGCCCCTCCCTAGTCCAATTCGGACTAGTCCATGGGGAGGGGTGCGGCCACCCTTATGGCCCTTTTTCTCCTTTCCCGTATGGCCCATTAAGGCCCAATACGAATTCCCGTAACTCTCCGGTACTCCGAAAAATACCCGAATCACTCGGAACCTTTCCGAACTCCGAATATAGTCGTCCAATATATCGATCTTTACGTCTCGACCATTTCGAGACTCCTCGTCATGTCCCCGATCTCATCCGGGACTCCGAACTCCTTCGGTACATCAAAACTCATAAACTCATAATATAATTGTCATCGAAACCTTAAGCGTGCGGACCCTACGGGTTCGAGAACTATGTAGACATGACCTAGAACTATTCTCGGTCAATAACCAATAGCGGGACCTGGATGCCCATATTGTCTCCTACATATTCTACGAAGATCTTTATCGGTCAAATCGCATAACAACATACGTTGTTCCCTTTGTCATCGGTATGTTACTTGCCCGAGATTCGATCGTCGGTATCCAATACCTAGTTCAATCTCGTCACCGGCAAGTCTCTTTACTCGTTCTGTAATGCATCATCCCGTAACCAACTCATTGGTTACATTGCTTGCAAGGCTTATAATGATGTGCATTACCGAGAGGGCCCAAAGATACCTCTCCGACAATCGGAGTGACAAAACCTAATCTCGAAATACGCCAACTCAACATGTACCTTCGGAGACACCTGTAGTACTCCTTTATAATCACCCAGTTACGTTGTGACATTTGGTAGTACCCAAAGTGTTCCTCCGGTAAACGGGAGTTGTATAATCTCATAGTTACAGGAACATGTATAAGTTATGAAGAAAGCAATAGCAACATACTAAACGATCAAGTGCTAAGCTAACGGAATGGGTCAAGTCAATCACATCATTCTCCTAATGATGTGATCCCGTTAATCAAATGAAAACTCTTTTGTCCATGGCTAGGAAACAAAACCATCTCTGATAAATGAGCTAGTCAAGTAGAGGCATAGTAGTGACACTATGTTTGTCTATGTATTCACACATGTATTATGTTTCCGGTTAATACAATTCTAGCATGAATAATAAACATTTATCGTGAAGGAAATAAATAATAACTTTATTATTGCCTCTAGGGCATATTTCCTTCAGTCTCCCACTTGCACTAGAGTCAATAATCTAGTTCACATCGTCATGTGATTTAACACCAATATTCATATCTGTATATGATTAACACCCATAGTTCACATCATCATGTGACCAACACCCAAAGGGTTTACTAGAGTCAATAATCTAGTTCACATCGCTATGTGATTAACACCCAAAGAGTACTAAGGTGTGATCATGTTTTGCTCGTGAGAGAAGCTTAGTCAACGGGTCTGTCACATTCAGAGCCGTATGTATTTTGCAAATATTCTATGTCTACAATGCTCTGCACGGAGATACTCTAGCTAATCGCTCCCACTTTCAATATGTATCCAGATTGAGACTTAGAGTCATCTGGATCAGTGTAAAAGTTTGCACTGATGTAACTTTTACAACAAACTCTTTTATCACCTCCATAATCGAGAAACATCTCCTTAGTCCTTACTAAGGATATTCTTGACCAATGTCCAGTGATCTACTCCTAGATCACTATTGTACTCCCTCGCCAAATTCAGAGCAAGGTATACAATGGTCTGGTACATAGCATAGCATACTTTATAGAACCTATGACTAAGGCATAGGGAATGACTTTTCATTCTCTTTCTATTTTCTGCTGTGGTCGGGATTTGAGTCTTACTCAATTTCATACCTTTGCAACACAGGCAAAAACTCTTTCTTTGACTGTTCCATTTTGAACTATTTCAAAATCTTGCCAAGGTATGTACTCATTGAAAATCTTATCAAGCGTCTTGATCTATCTCAATAGATTTTGATGCTCAATATGTAAGTAGCTTTTACTGAGGTCTTTTCTTTTTAAAGAACTCCTTTAAAACACTCCTTTATGCTTTGCAAAAAAATTCTACATCATTTCTGATCAACAATATGTCACTCACATATACTAATCATAAAGGCTGTAGTGCTCCCACTCACTTTATTGTAAATACAGGCTTCATCGTAAGTCCATACAAAACTATACGCTTTGATCAACTTATCAAAGCATATATTCCAACTCCGAGATGCTTGCACCAGTCCATAGATGGATCGCTGGAGCTTGCACATTTTGTTAGCACCTTTAGGATTGACAAAACCTTCTAGTTGCATCATATACAACTCTTCTTTAATAAATCCATTAAGGAATGCAGTTTTGACATCCATTTGCCAGATTTCATAAAATGTGGCAATTGCTAACATGATTCAGACAGACTTAAGCATCGATACGAGTGAGAAAATCTCATCGTATTCAACACCTTTGAACTTTGTTGAAAACCTTTTGCAACAAGTCGAGCTTAGTGGATAGTAACACTACTATTAGTGTCCATCTTCCTCTTGAAGATCCATTTATTTAACATGGCTTGCTGATCATCGAGCAAGTCACTCAAAGTCCATACTTTGTTCTCATGCATGGATTATATCTCAGATTTTATGGCCTCAAGCCATTTCGCGGAATCTGGGCTCATCATCGCTTCCTCATAGTTCGTAGGTTCATCATGGTCTAGTAACATGACTTCCAGAACATGATTACTACACCACTCTGGTGCGGATCTTACTCTGGAAGACCTACGAGGTTCTGCAGTAACTTGATCTGAAATTTCATGATCAATATCATTAGCTTCCTCACTAATTGGTGTATTTGTCACAGGAACTGATTTCTGTGATGAACTACTTTCCAATAAGGGAACAGGTGCAGTTACCTCATCAAGTTCTACTTTCCTCCCACTCACTTCTTTCGAGAGAAACTCCTTCTCTAGAAAGGATCCATTTTTACAACGAATATCTTGCCTTCGGATATGTGATAGAAGGTGTACCCAACTATTTCCTTTGGGTATTCTATGAAGACGCACTTCTCCGATTTGGGTTCGAGCTTATCAGGATGAAACTTTTTCACATAAGCATCGCAGCCCCAAACTTTAAGAAACGACAACTTGGGTTTCTTGCTAAACCACAGTTCATATGTTGTCGTCTCAACGGATTTAGATGGTGCCCTTTTAATGTGAATGCAGCTGTCTCTAATGCATAACCCCAAAACAATATTGGTAAATCAGTAAGAGACATCATAGATCGCACCATATCCAATAAAGTGCGGTTACGATGTTCGGACACACCATAACGTTGTGGTGTTCCAGGTGGCGTGAGCTGTGAAACTATTCCACATTGTTTTAATTGAAGATCAAACTCGTAACTCAAATATTCGTCTCCATAATCAGATCGCAGAAACTTTATTTTCTTGTTACGATGATTTTTCCACTTCACTCTGAAATTCTTTGAACCTTTCAACTATTTCAGACTTATGTTTCATCAAGTAGATATACCCATATCTGCTCAAATCATCTTGTGAAGGTCAGAAAATAACGATACTTGCCACGAGCCTTCATACTCATTGGTCTGCATACATCAGTATGTATTATTTCCAATAAGTCAGTAGCTCGTTCCATTGTTCCGAAGAACGGAGTTTTAGTCATCTTGCCCAAAAGGCACAGTTCGCAAGCATCAAATGATTCATAACCAAGTGATTCTGAAAATCCATCTTTATGGAGTTTCTTCATGCGCTTTACACCGATATGACCCAAACGGCAGTGCCACAAATAAGTTGCACTATCATTATTAACTTTGCATCTTTTGGCTTCAATATTATGAATGTGTGTATCACACGATCGAGATCCAACAAACCATTTTCATTGGGTGTATGACCATAGAAGGTTTTATTCATGAAAACAGAACAACAATTATTCTCTAACTTACATGAATAACTGTATTGCAATAAACATGATCAAATCATATTCATGCTCAACGCAAACACCAAATAACACTTATTTAGGTTTAACACTAATCCCGAAAGTATAGGGAGTGTGCGATGATGATCATATCAATCTTGGAACTACTTCCAACACTCATCGTCACTTTTCCTTCAACTAGTCTCTGTTTATTCTGTAACTCCTGTTTCGAGTTACTAATCTTAGCAACCGAACAAGTATCAAATACTCAGGGGCTACTATAAACACTAGTAAAGCACACATCAATAAACTGTATATCAAATATACACTTGTTCACTTTGCCATCCTTCTTATCCACCAAATATTTAGGGCATTTCCGCTTCCAGTGACCATTTTCTTTGCAGTGTAAGCACTCAGTTTAAGGCTTTGGTCCAGCTTGGAGCTTCTTCGCGGGATGACAACTTGCTTGTATTTCCACTTGAAGTTCCCTTTCTTTCCCTTTGCCCTTTTCTTGAAACTAGTGGTCTTGTCAATCATCAACACTTGATGCTCTTTCTTGATTTCTACCTTCGTCGATTTCAACATCACGAAGAGCTCGGGAATCGTTTTCGTCATCCCTTGCATACTATAGTTCATCACGAAGTTCTATTAACTCGGTGATGGTGACTAGAGAATTCTGTCAATCACTATCTTATCTGGAAGAATAACTCCCACTTGATTCAAGCGATTGTAGTACCTAGACAATCTGAGCACATGCTCACTAGTTGAGCGATTCTCCTCCATCTTTTAGCTATAGAACTTGTTGGAGACTTCATATCTCTCAACTCGGGTATTTGCTTGAAATATTAAATTCATTTCCTGGAACATCTCATATGGTCCATGACGTTCAAAACATCTTTTAAGTCCCGATTCTAAGCCATAAAGCATGGTGCACAAAACTATCAAGTAGTCATCATATTGAGCTAGCCAAACGTTCATAACGTCTGCATCTGCTCCTGCAATAGGTCTGTCACCTAGCGGTGCATTAAGGACATAATTCTTCTGTGCAGCAATGAAGATAAACCTCAGATCACGGATCCAATCCGCATCATTGCTACTAACATTTTCAACACAATTTTCTCTAGGAACATATCAAAATAAACATATGAAAGCAACAACGTGAGCTATTGATCTACAATATAATTTGCAAAATACTACCAGGACTAAGTTCATGATAAATTTAAGTTCAATTAATCATATTACTTAAGAACTCCCACTTAGACAGACATCTCTCTAGTCATCTAAGTGATCACGTGATCCAAATCAACTAAACCATGTCCGATCATCACGTGAGATGGAGTAGTTTCAATGGTGAACATCACTATGTTGATCATATCTACTATATGATTCACGCTCGACCTTTCGGTCTCCGTGTTCCGAGGCCATATCTGCATATGCTAGGCTCGTCAAGTATAACATGAGTATTTCGCGTGTGCAACTATTTTGCACCCGTTGTATTTGAACGTAGAGCCTATCACACCCGATCATCACGTGGTGTCTCAAAGACGAAGAACTTTCATAGCGGTGCATACTCGTGGAGAACACTTCTTGATAATTAGTGAGAGATCATCTTAAAATGCTACCGTCAAACAAAACATAATAAGATGTATAACAGATAAACATCATATGCAATCAAAATATGTGTCATGATATGGCCATGATCATCTTGCGCCTTTGATCTCCATCTCCAATCTATGTCATAATCTCTATCGTCACCGGCACGACACCATGATCTTCATCATCTTGATCTATATCAATGTGTCGTCACATGGTCGTCTCGCCAACTATTGCTCTTGCAACTATTGCTATCGCATAGCGATAAAGTAAAGCAATTATTTGGCACTTGCATCTTATGCAACAAAGAGACAACCATAGAGCTTACGCCGATTGCCGATAACTTCAACAAAACATGATCATCTCATACAACAACTTATATCTCATCACGTCTTGACCATATCACATCACAACATGCCCTGCAAAAACAAGTTAGGCGTCCTCTACTTTGTTGTTGCAAATTTTACGTGGCTGCTACGGGCTTAGCAAGAACCGTTCTCACCCACGCATCAAAACCACAACGATAGTTTGTCAAATAGACTCCGTTTAACCTTCGCAAGGACCGGGCGAACCACACTCGGTTCAACTAAAGTTGGAGAAACTGACACCCGCCAGCCACCTGTGTGCAAAGCACGTCGGTAGAACCAGTCTCGCGTAAGCGTAGGCGTAATGTCGGTCCGCGCCGCTTCATCCAACAATACCGCTGAACCAAAGTATGACATGCTGGTAGGCAGTATGACTTGTATCATCCACAACTCACTTGTGTTCTACTCGTGCATATAACATCAACGCATAAAACCTAGGCTCGGATGCCACTGTTGGGAAACGTAGTAATTTCAAAAAAAATCCTACGCACACGCAAGATCATGGTGATGCATAGCAACGAGAGGCGAGAGTGTTCGTCTACGTACCCTCGTAGACCGTAAGCGGAAGCGTTATCACAATGCGGTTGATGTAGTCGTACGTCTTCACGATCCGACCTATCCAAGCACCGAACGTACGGAGCCTCCGAGTTCAGCACACGTTCAGCTCGATGACGTCCCTCGGACTCCGATCCAGCCGAGTGTCGAGGGAGAGTTCCGTCAGCACGACGGCGTGGTGACGATCTTGATGTTCTACCGGCGCAAGGCTTCGCCTAAGCTTCGCAACGATATGACCGAGGTGGAATATGGTGCAAGGGGGCACCGCACACGGCTAAGGAAGGATCCGTAGATCAACTTGTGTGTCCATGGGGTGCCCCCTACCCCCGTATATAAAGGAGTGGAGGAGGGGGAGGGCCGGCCTCTCTATGGCGCGCCCTAGAGGAGTCCTACTCCCACCGGGAGTAGGATTCCCCTTTTCCTAGTCCAACTAGGAACCCTTCCATGTAGTAGGAGTAGGAGAGAAGGAAAGGGAAGGGAGAAGGAGAAGGAAGGAAGGGCCCCCTCCTAGTCAATTCGGACTAGTCCATGGGGAGGGTGCGCCACCCTTATGGCCCTTTTTCTCCTTTCCCGTATGGCCCATTAAGGCCCAATACGAATTCCCGTAACTCTCGGTACTCAAAAATACCGAATCACTCGGAACCTTTCCGAACTCCGAATATAGTCGTCCAATATATCGATCTTTACGTCTCGACCATTTCGAGACTCCTCGTCATGTCCCCGATCTCATCCGGGACTCGAACTCCTTCGTACATCAAAACTCATAAACTCATAATATAAGCATCATCGAAACCTTAAGCGTGCGGACCCTACGGGTTCGAGAACTATGTAGACATGACCTAGAACTATTCTCGGTCAATAATCAATAGCGGGACCTGGATGCCCATATTGGCTCCTACATATTCTACGAAGATCTTTATCGGTCAAACCGCATAACAACATATGTTGTTCCCCTTGTCCTCGGTATCTTACTTGCCCGAGATTCGATCGTCGGTATCCAATACCTAGTTCAATCTCGTCACCGGCAAGTCTCTTTACTCGCTCGTAATGCATCATCCGTAACCAACTCATTGGTTACATTGCTTGCAAGGCTTATAATGATGTGCATTACCGAGAGGGCCAGAGATACCTCTCCGACAATCGGAGTGACAAAACCTAATCTCGAAATCGCCAACTCAACATGTATCTTGGAGACACCTGTAGTACTCCTTTATAATCACCCGATTCGTTGTGACGTTTGGTAGTACCAAAGTGTTCCTCCGTAAACGGAGTTGTATAATCTCATAGTTACAGGAACATGTATAAGTTATGAAGAAAGCAATAGCAACATACTAAACGATCAAGTGCTAAGCTAACGGAATGGGTCAAGTCAATCACATCATTCTCCAATGATGTGATCCCGTTAATCAAATGAAAACTCTTTTGTCCATGGCTAGGAAACATAACCATCTCTGATAAACAAGCTAGTCAAGTAGAGGCATACTAGTGACACTATGTTTGTCTATGTATTCACACATGTATTATGTTTCCGGTTAATACAATTCTAGCATGAATAATAAACATTTATCATGAAATAAGGAAATAAATAATAACTTTATTATTGCCTCTAGGGCATATTTCCTTCACAAAAGACGGAGGGGATCACACTATGCCAAGAGGCAAACACAAGGAAGGTACTTGAAAGCCATGGCATGAAAAATTGCAATCCGGTTGACGCTTCGATGGGACCTCGTCTTGAGCTGAGCAAGAATAGCAAAGCACCCGCAGTTGATGCAAAAGAGTATATTGTAGCTGTCGCTGCGGTGTGTCAAGGTTTGTGTCCATGGAGGCTACACGGTGATCTCAAAAATCGAGATCCGGAACAAGTGGTGCTCAATGTTGACAGTAAGTCTGAAAGTTTTTTACGCGAGGATGCAGTGCGGAATGATAGGAGGAAGCAAATTGCTACACTGTATCAATACATAAAGGACTGTGTGGAAGAGGTAAGATGAAGGTCAACTACGTTTGCACCGATGATCAATTGGCGGATATGCTAACCAAGACTTTGGACAGAGAGAAGTTCTTGAAGAAACAAAGAAGGATTGGCGTCAGAGTTGTGACGTGACAACATCATGTTTAGGGGGTGAATGTTGGAGTTAAACCAGACGTGGTTTCTCCCGTACGTGTGTAGCAGGTGTCCGGATAGGATATCTGCCCGTCACCTAATAGGACTTGCATGTACGTGGCCGAGTAGGAGTAGTTGTCGTCACCGAGTTGGTTTGGTGCTATCTGGTCTAGCCCCTACATATATCTTTTCTTTACCTACTAATAAAGCAAATAGTGCTTCTGGTCGTCCGTCATAGAAATTTCCCTCGAATTTGGCATAAATTACCCACTATGCCATCCATAAGTAACATATGATTCGGATTTATTTCAAAATCACCGCGGGTTTAGTTCTTATTACGTGATACGCAAATATAACACAAGCGCACCGGTAGCCCAATGGCCAAGGCGTCGGCTTACCACGCAGGAGACCATCGTTTGATCCCTGGTTCCTACACCTTTTCCTCCCTTTTGCTCCGTAGGAAGCGCAGGTCCTCCACCCGCACGCGCTAATAGGCCGGCCCATAATTGGCTGGGGGTGGGCCCTGTTTTCTATTCTCTTTTTTGCTTTTTACTTTCTTATTTCTCTTTTATTATTTTCTTATTTAAATTAATTCAGGATTTTGAAAAGATTAGAATTAAGAAAAGCTGTGAGCTTTATTGAGAAGTCATAAAATATTCATGATTTCAAAATATTGTTTGCATATCATAGAAAACAAATCGGAATATCAAATGGATGTTCATGAAATAAAAAAAATCATGATTTAAAAAAAATCCAGTAGTTTGGAAATAGAAAAAACTGTACATGGCGTGCCTCCTCCTCCTCGACGTGCTAATGGGCCGGCCCATGTGCGGCTGGTCGCGCCCTGTTTTCTATTTTGTTTTTTGCTTTTTACTTTGTTAAATCTGTTTTTGTTTTTCATTCTTTACATTCATTCAGGATTTTCAAAAGAACCAAATTTCAAAAAGCTACGAGTTTTATTGAGAAATCATAAGTTGTTCCTGATTTAAAAAAAAAGCGCATATCATAGAAAAAAAATCACAATATCAAATAGATGTTCATGAAAAAAAACATGATTTTAAAAAAAAATCCAGTATTCAAAACACATTCTGGAATTAGAAAAAATATACATGATTTTTTTGAAATGGTTCCAAAATTAAAATAGGCCCGTAAATGATGAACAAAACGAAACATCGCCTGCGTAGAATTTTAAATAGGGGATCTGTAGAGGTCAATTTATGATTTTATTTAGTCCCTCGCATCGGGTAAAAAAAAAGGTTTCCGTGTTTCGTACGACGCAGAACCCAAAAAATGTTGACACAACTTTCTATGGGTTAGTTTTTGTAAATTATATAAAAATGACTAAATGTCTATTTTGCCTTCATACGCAAATATGTTTATTCTGGTACCATGGTAATTGTTATGACAACCACCGCTACGCTAGGTTAAAATTATATACATCATTCATCAGTCTAGCTTAGATAGGGTCCATCAATGCAGTTTGCTTAGCCAAAAATAATTCGTTGTGGTGCCTTAGGAAATCAAATCGTGGTCAAACCATCACATTTTTTTTTGAAATGACTTTTCAAAAGTCTCTTATCTCATCATGACATCACTTGGATATAGTTTTTGAAATGACATTTTAAAAGCCCTTATCACACCTTGGCATTTTAAAATCCATTATCTACCACTCCTGCATAATTTGAAAGTTTTTCTCCCGTTGCAACGCACGGGCATATTTGCTAGTATACATGTAAGGACCCTAGTAAACAACCGTGAGTTGAAAAGCAATAAAGAAAAACAGGCTCGACACGAGCCTGCGTGGCTATCATCTCGGCGTGTCCGCGTACTGTGTTCGCGTGTGTTTCGGCGAGAGAGAAAACGTTCAAGTCGCCAGCTGATTGGTACATACGTGCTACTACGTTGAAGCTAGCCAGACACGAAGGATCAATCCTTCAAGTGTACGTACTTGTTGTCGTATACGCTCGATCGGCCGGAAGGAATCGGCTGCCGCTAGCTTGTACTAGCGCATCGTTGGAAAGTACTCGACGTTTGAGTCGTCATGGTGGGGCCTGAGCCAACAGTCGCCATCGGCTTTGTATGGGTGCCTGCTCCGAACTGAACCTTGGCATGAAACATCTGACGTGAAAGAAGACGTTAGCTGTTTGTTTGATCTACGCGTATTGCACAGACTCCATTGACGAAGAGGTGGCAGGGGCACGTTGGGCTCTTCCATGCCCAGGTACCACCTTGCACGGGTGTTCGTGAGGTTGTCGGGGTCACGCCGACCGGCCATGCGGGAGTGGTGCCAGAGCGTTGGGGGCGAAGATAGTTTTTGGGGTGGGTTTACTGTCGGGGACAAAGATTTTCAAGTGACTTGAGATGGATCATCTTTGGTGGTTGACATGTGGGGAAGCAAGTTGTGAGTCCAAAATGTCTGTCAGCCCAAAGTGGTATCCCTTGAGTGAGAGGATCCGAAAATGTTGAGGGGCGGAGTTTGTGCGTACGACGAAAGAAAGGATTCCTCACATGCCACTGACTTCTGTTCTAATATTTTTTGCTCACTTATTGAAATAAACTCAATTCTTTTTTGTGGGTGAAATAAACTCAATTTTGAACTATACATATATGAAATGAAAAGTTAAAATCACGGAAACAATATATACATGTACACATATACAATTGTAGATCATGCGCATGGAATCGATAAAATATTCAATTATGTTGGGGAAAGTCAAAGTGAGTTTTTGTGTGTGTGTAGCAAAAAAAATTGTAATTGCTTTTACTAAAACTTGTTGTGAAGTATTAATATTGGTACATGAGTTGTTCATATACATTGGGAAGAATACACAAAAATTTAAATACAAGGTTGTTCACAAAATGGACTGTCTCAAATATTGTTTCATAACATTAACAACACATCTCCAACTTTATACTACATAAACAAATTTCAATGACCAATTGAGCTCTTTTACACTTCAAAACTCTCTACCTCTTGGTTTAACATTTGTAATAATGAATGTGAATTAAAATCACCAATTTTATGTAATAATATTTATTTAGATTCTTCTCTAGCTATTTCAGAGGAAATAAAAATGCAACAATATCTTAATGTTGTCAAAAATATAAAAAAGAATTTGGCAACAAATCATAATATTGGTTCTATAGCTTATGATAAAAATCCTAGCATAATGAAAGTAAGATAAACATTGATTGTTCACCAAGTGTACTATCTCTCATAGCATCCCATGCAAATATCCACATAAACCAATTGGCTCTTTTCCACTTCAAAATTTCACTACATCTTGACTGAAGATTTGTAATAAGGAAAGTGAATTAAAATCTTCAATTTTATGTAACAATCTTTATTTTAGCATTCTTCTAGATTTTTAGAGGGGGAAATTGAACAATATCTAAATATTTTTAAAAATACTACAATTTGCAAGTAGTCCTAATGTTGTTTTATTAGTTTGTGATAAAATTACGGGAATAATGCAAATAAGAAAAATACTAATTTTCCACCAAGTGGGCTATCTTCTAGAACATCTCGTGCAAATATCTATTTAACCCCATTTCGGTGCCCATTTGAGCTATTTTGATTTCTTGAATACACCTTGATTTAATATGTGTAATAAATATTGTTGTGCAGTTTGCTTAATGTTCAATAAATTGTGCTATTCGTTCTGTTTTACTATCTTCAGTTGAGAAGAGATAAAAATTGTTGTGCAGTTTGCTTACAGTTCAATAAATTGTACTCCTTCGGAGGGAGTACATGCTTTTAGTTACTAATTAGATGTCTAATCGGAATTAGAAATTTAACACCACAAATTCTGGGTACATTTTCCATTCTTTTTCAGTAATGGGACTGCAAATGTGGAAATATTTAGAAAAGGGAAATAAATATTGCTCAACAAATTATACATTTTAAAATGAATGTTTTGCCGATGGAAAGGTTCAGTGGCCTATATTTTCCACCAGCCCAAATCGTTCACATAATTGGTTTCAGTTGAAAATTTAATGATGCATTCATTTGTGATCGTTTCTTCTGGGTACTGGATTACTGGTATGATGCCTCCATATATTCTATCAAATTCAGTAGGAATAGAGACGCTAATTAGTTGCAGCACTTCTTAGACATTGTATTGTACCCCTTCTCATAAACTTGACATGTTGATACCAAAAAATTTATTTTATCATCAAGGTAGCTACCAAATTAGAATTCATAAGGATGATAATAATTGAGGAATTTAGAATACATAAGATTGATAATAAATTGAGGAATTCACTCAAATTATATTTTTAATATGGATAAAAAGGAAACTTTAATATGATATTGTAGTCATAACATTTAAAACTTGATAAGTACGTTCTTATGCTAGCTGGTGCAGAAGGACGGGTTTATGACTAGTTGCTCTAAACAGCAGGAGGGACGCTGCAACATCTCCATGTCACGGTCGAATCTCAAACTCCACCGGCAACACAGAGAAATCACTGTAGAAATAATTGTGTGCATCGATATTCACATTGATTGCGCACTAGGCACATATATAGGTACAATGGGTGCGCCGTGTGTCTTGTCTCCCAAGATACAAGTAAATACAGAGGGAGAGAGACACCACAAGTGAGGCATACAAAACCCAGACCTACATACGTGTACACATGTTCAACACCCCCCCGCAGTCGAAGCATCGCCGGTGACGCAAAGACTGGACTGAAAGCCCTCAAAAGTCGAGGTGGGTAGTCCCTTCGTCATAACATTGGCGAACTGTTGATCGGTGGGCACATGCAAAACTCAAACACGACCAAATGCGACATGCTCCCGAACGAAGTGAATGTCGAGCTCAATATGCTTCATCCAACGATGATGGACAGGGTTGGCAGCGAGGTAGACCACGGAGACGTTGTCACAGTAGACAAGCGTGGCCTTGGGAACCTCATATAGCAACTCCTGCAGGAGCTGTCATAGCCAGGAGCACTCCGCGACGGCATTGACCACAGCCCTGTACCCGGCCTCGGTGCTCGATCGTGAGACCGTAGGTTGTCATTAAGACGACCACGAAATCAGAGAGGGCCCGAGGTAGACGCAGTAGCCGGAAGTGGATCACCAAGTGTCGGGACACCCAGCCCAGTCAGCGTCGGAGTAGGCGACTAGGCTGGTGTCGGATGATGCCGTTAGGGTGAGACTCATGGCTATAGTGCCACGTATGTATCGAAAATACGTTTCACTGATTTGTCTCCAACGTATCTATAATTTTTGATTGTTCCATGCTATTATATTATACTTCTTGGATGTTTTATATGCATTAATATACTATTTTATATGATTTTTGGGACTAACATATTAACCTAGAGCCCAGTGCCAGTTTATGTTTTTTCCTTGTTTTTGAGTTTTACAGAAAAGGAATATCAAACGGGGTCCAAACGAGCTGAAAATTCCCGGTGATTTATTATGGACCAGAAGAAGCCCCCGAAGCAAAAGTGTTGGGTCAGAAGTGTCCCGAGTCATCCACGAGGGTGGAGGGCGTGCCCCCTACCTCGTGGCTGACTCGGAGACCCCGCTGACGTGAAACCGATGCCAGAAATTCCTATAAATACAGAAACCCCCGAAAAGAAACCTAGATCGGGAGTTCCGCCACCGCAAGCCTCTGTAACCACCAAAAACCAATCGTGACCCTGTTCTGGCACCCTGGCGAAGGGGGGAATCATCACCGGTGGCCATCTTCATCATCCCGGCGCTCTCCATAACGAGGAGGGAGTAGTTCACCCTCGGGGCTGAGGGTATGTACCAGCAGCTATGTGTTTCATCTCTCTCTCTCTCTCTCTCTCTCTCTCTCTCTCTCTTGTTCTTGATTCGGCACAGTCTTGATGTACCTCAAGCTTTGCTATTATAGTTGGATCTTATGATGTTTCTCCCGCTCTACCTTCTTGTAATGGATTGAGTTTTCCCTTCGAAGTTATCTTACCGGATTGAGTCTTTAAGGATTTGAGAACACTTGATGTATGTCTTGCATGTGCTTACCTGTGGTGACAATGGAATATTCACGTGATCTACTTGAAGTATGTTTTGGTGATCAACTTGCGGGTTCAGTGACCTTGGGAATCTATGCATAGGGGTTGGCACACATTTTCGTCTTGACTCTCCGGTAGAAACTTTGGGGAACTCTTTGAAGTTATTTGTGTTTGTTTGAATAGATGAATCTGAGATTGTGTGATGCATATCGTATAATCAAACCCGCAGATACTTGTGGTGACATTGGAGTATCTAGGTGACATTAGGGTTTTGGTTGATGTGTGTCTTAAGGTGTTATTTTACTACGAACTATAGGGCTGTTTGTGACACTTATAGGAATAGCCCAATAGATTGATCAGAAAGAATAACTTTGAGGTGGTTTGTACCCTACAATAATCTCTTCGTTTGTTGCAACGCCCTCGATGCGGCTATATCTCCCACGTGTCGAAGCACGACTTAGAGGCATAACCGCATTGAAAGCAATGTCGCAAGTGAGGTAATCTTCGCACAATCCATGTAATACATAAGGGAAAAGGTACATAGTTGGCTTACAGTCGCCACTTCACACAATTACATGAATAAAGCATTACATCATCCAGATACAGTCAAGGTCCGACTACGGAACCAAAATAAAAAGAAGAAAACCCCACATGCAACGCAAATCCCCGATCGCCCCAACTGGGCTCCACTACTAATCGTCTGGAAAGGAAACATAGTAACGACCAAGTGCCTCATCATATTCCCACTTCAGCTCGATTCGCCATCATCACTGGCATCACCGTACTGCATCTGCTTTTGGTAGAATCATGAGCCACAGGACTCAACAATCTCACACCGCGAGATCAAGACTATTTAAGCTTAAGGGAAGGCTGGTGTCAAAAGGAGGAGCTGCTGCAGTTTACTAGCATATATGGTGGCTACATCGCAAAAGAGAGCGAGAAGAGAAGCAAGGCGCGGTCGTGAAGCTATTAGCGATCAAGAAGTGATCCGACTACTTACGTCAAGCATAACTCCAACACCGTGTTCACTTCCGGACTCCGCGAGAAGAGACCATCACGGTTACATACACGGTTGATGTATTTTAATTAAGGTCAACTTCGGGTTTTCTACAACGGACATTAACAAATTCCCATCTGCCTCATAACCGCAGAGCACGGCTTTGAAAGATAATACCTGCAGGGTGTCCCAACTTAGCCCATAACAAGCTCTCACGGTCAACGAAGGAATAAACCTTCACCCAAGACACTCCGATCGACTCGGTATCCCAAAGACATCAAGACATTTCGACAATGGTAAAACTAAACCAGCAAGACCTCCCGCTGTGCCGACAAATCCCGATAGGAGCTGCACATATCTCGTTCTCAGGGCACACCGGATGAGACAGGCTACGAGTAAAACCAGACTTCGAGTTTCCCCGAGGTGGCCCCGCAGGCGGCTCGGTTCGGACCAACACTCGAAGGAGCACTGGCCCGGGGGCTAAAATAAAGATGACCCTCGGGCTCGCGAAAACCCAAGGGAAAAAGGGGTGTAGGTGGCAAATGGTAAAACCAAGGTTGGGCCTTGCTGGAAGAGTTTTATTCAAAGCGAACTGTCTAGGGGGTCCCATAAATCACCCGACCGCGTAAGGAACGCAAAATCAAGGAACATAACACCGGTATGACGGAAACTAGGGTGGCAAGAGTGGAACAAAACACCAGGCATAAGGCCGAGCCTTCCACCCTTTACCAAGTATATAAATGCATTAATTAAAACAATAGATATTGTGATATCCCAAAATATCCATGTTCCAACAAGGAACAAACTTCATCTTCACCTGCAACTAACAACGCTATAAGAGGGGCTGAGCAAAGCGGTAACATAGCCAATCAACGGTTTGCTAGGACATGGATGGTTAAAGGTTGACATGGCAATATGGGTGGCATGATATAGCAAGTGGTAGGTATCGCAGCATAGGCATAGCAAAAGAGCGAGCATCTAGCAAGCAAAGATAGAAGTGATTTCGAAGGTATGGTCATCTTGCCTGTAAGGTTCTCAGAGTTGTCGAAGGCTGGATCCTCGTAGTCGTTCTCAACAGGCTCCTCGTTCACGTACTCGTCTCCCGGCTCTACCCAAAGCAAGAACACAAGCAACGGAACCACAATCAAACAAGGAACAATGCACAAGCAATATGATGCAAAACATGACATGCTATGCGAGATGTGATATGCAATGCATATGTATGCTCCGGAAGGAAAATGATGAACCGGGCATCAACTTGGCAAACCAAGTATGCCGCTGGAAAGATGGAGTGATTTCGGTTGAAATCGATATAAAGATCACCGGAATCGGATGCACGGTTTGCAAATGACAAGCAAAACAAGAATGACGCAAATCTGCGTTTAACAGCCCGATGCTACTTAGCACGCAACACAAAACTATGCTACAGCACCCCAACATAAAAACAAAGCATATGGCAGCGAACTACAGGAGATGCTTAACAATAGAGGAACACTGGGCTACGGCTAAATCACAACATAACATGTTCAAACAAGCATGGAGAAAGTGCTCAAAATATCAGGTTCACAGACTTGGTGAAAATACTAACATGGCAGGAATTAACATCAGGAAGACATGTTTAGAGCAAGCAAACAACATGCTACAGGAACTTATAATAGCAAAGCAAGGCATGATATGATTCTACTCAAAGCCTATTTCAATAGTCCCTTACTGACCATAAGCCAAAAAGGACTCTAAGAAATGATGGCACCCATGTAAACATTGCAAGTTTTATTACAGATTTCAGACTTAGTGAAATATCAGGACATGGCAAAAACAGATTCAACATGGCATGTTCGTGAGCTCGATGCATTCACTACAGAGCATCTCAAGATAAACTAAGCATACACCCATCAAGAAGACATGGCATAGGAGCTATACATGGCAAGAACAACATCATAGCATACACGGATCAACTACACCGACCTCGTGAAAATTGAATCTAATGCAAACAGTCTGCCAGGAAACAATTTCAAGCAAAAGTAGAGCACGAAAATGACATGCTAGACTACTCCATAAATGCCAACAAGGACATGGATGGATAGAGAACATCCATATGTTAAAAATACCCTTACTGATCATGCTCAAAAAGGGCATAGATCTCTCTGAAACAACATGAACTTATGGCATAAAATTATCAGCAGGACAAGACTTAGTGAAAATCACTAAGTTCCTGAAATCAGCAACATCATCATCCCTAATTTGCATGCTTGTTCTAGTCAACACATAACTCACAAAAATACATGGAAAATACCCCTGGAAAGATGGCATGGCAATGTTCAACTCACATGTAGGACTCAAATTCATAGGGTGCACACATAATTCATGGCAAAAATGACAAAAGAGCTCGAGCTGATAAGATTCTGAAACTAATGATCTGAAGCTATCTTCCAACAGCATTTCGGGCATCAAGCTGAGCTCAAATGCAAATGATGCAATGGAATGAAATGATGTACTCTTCGAGGCGAACATTTTGACATATTATACGCCCAAAACGGAGCCACGGTTGCAGAGATGTGATGCGTTGAAAAATGCACGAAATTAATCATAGACAAAACACTTAGTGGATTTCGGGGTGAGAAAAGTCAACCGTAGGGAATCTGCTCAGATCTGGATCGGGCGATGCTCGCCGGAGTTGGAGCTCCTCGCCGGAGAGGAGGTCGGGGCCGGAGGAAGGAGAGCTGCCGGCGGGGCTGGGGCGGCCGGATCCGGTGATCGCCGGCGCTCTTGATCCGGCAGAGGCGCGGCAAGGCCCGGAATGGGGGCGGGCAGAGCGGCGGCGCGGTGGCAATGGCGGCGGCGGGCGGCGGCGGCGGCGGCGGGGCGGCAGGCGCACCGCGCTGAGGGCGGCGGATGGCGGCGGCGGCAGCGGCGGCGGGCGCTGGCGCGTGGGCAGCGGCGGCGGCGGGCGGCGGCGGGCGCGGCGGGCGTGCCGGCGGGCATGGCCGGCAGGTGGTGGCGGCCGAGGCCGAGGCGGACGGGCGGCGGCCGGACGGGCTCCATGGGGGCAGCGGCGGGGCTGGCGGGCTTCGGGCGGCGGCGGCGGCGCGGCGACACGTGGCGAGCCCGGATTCGCCGGGCAGGCGCGGACGGGTCCGCAGCAACGACGCGACGTGTCCGTGTGGCGGATCTGGGATTTTAGGGTTTGCCCGGGATTTCGGGGGAGGGGTCTTTAAATAGGCATAGAGGGAGCTAGGAGAGTCCAAATGGGGTGTAGTTTTCGCCCACACGATCGTGATCGAACGACCGAGGACATGGAAGTGACTTAGATGGGTTATCGGGCTGTTTTGGAGGGTTGTTGGGCTGCAACTCAAAAGAGGCCTTTGCGAGAGTGCGGTTAACCGTTGGAGTACCAAACGAACTCCAAATGACCCGAAACTTGACAGGTGGTCTACCGGTGCTATACCAGGGCCACTTGGCAAGGCTCGGTCCATTCCGAGAATGTTCAACACCCGCACACGGAAAAAGAACAAGAGGGGACGCCGGGGAACATAGGAGTGTCGGATTGCAAAACGGACAACGGGGAATATGCTCGGAATCATAAGACGAACACGTATGCAAATGAGATGCACATGATGACATGATATGAGATGCATGACATGAACAAAATGCAAAATGAAATCAAAACCCAACCACGGAGGGAAAAATCATATCACATATCCGAAAATGGCAAGAGTTGGAGTTACAAATATGGAAAGATACATCCGGGGTGTTACAACACTCCACCACTACAAGAGGATCTCGTCCCGAGATCTAGGACTGAAAGAACTCCGGATATTCGGAACGGAGGTGATCCTCGCGCTCCCAGGTGGCTTCTCGGTCGGAATGGTGTGACCACTTCACTTTTAGGAATTTGATTGACTTGTTGCGAGTCTTGCGCTCGGTTTCTTCAAGAATAGCAACGGGGTGCTCACGATAAGAGAGATCTTCTTGGAGGTCAATTTCTTCAAAGTTGATAGTGCGCTCAGGAATCTTGAAGCACTTGCGGAGCTGTGACACGTGAAACACATCGTGCACGTTTGCAAAGTTGGATGGAAGCTCAAGTTGATAGGCGAGATCGCCTCTTTTCCCAATGATCTTGAAAGGACCCACGTATCTAGGGGCAAGCTTCCCTTTGATACCGAAGCGACGAGTGCCTTTCATTGGAGAGACGCGGAGGTAGACATGGTCTCCGATTTCAAAAGCCACATCACGGTGCTTGTCATCATAATAGCCCTTCTGGCGCGATTGCGCGGCTTTAAGATTCTCACGAATGACTTTGCACATTTCTTCGGCTTCTGTGATCAAGTCGTTGCCAAGAAGTTGGCGTTCACCTGTCTCGGACCAATTGAGAGGAGTACGGCACTTTCTGCCATATAGAATTTCGAATGGGGCCTTGCCCGAACTTGCTTGGAAGCTGTTGTTGTAGGAGAACTCGGCATATGGGAGACACTCTTCCCACTTCATGCCAAAAGAAATGACACAAGCCCTGAGCATATCTTCAAGGATTTGATTGACTCGCTCGACTTGGCCACTAGTTTGAGGATGAAAAGCTGTGCTGAAACGAATGTTGGTGCCCATGGCCTTCTGAAAAGAATCCCAGAACTTAGAAGTGAAGATGCTTCCATGGTCCAAGAGATCAATTGTGGAATACCGTGCAAGGAGACAATTTCGAGGTGTATAGCTCTGCCGGTGAGCTGCTGTGATAGATTCTTTGACAGAAGAAAATGAGCCACTTTAGTAAGTTTGTCAATGACAACGAAGATAGCATCATTTCCACGCTTGGACTTTGGAAAACCAGTCACGAAGTCCATCTCGATATGATCAAACTTCCATTCGGAATAGCAAGAGGTTGGAGGAGACCAGCTGGTCTTTGGTGTTCTCGCTTTTACCCTTCTCGCAGACATCACATTCATTCACGAATTGAGCCATTTCTCGCTTCATTCGAGTCCACCAATACGATCGCTTGAGGTCATGGTACATCTTCGTACTTCCGGGATGAATGGATAGGAGGAATTGTGTGCTTCATTCATGATGACTTTTCTCGATCGCCTTTAGGAACCTGTACGATCCTCAAAGAAAAGAGTGCCTTTGTCATCCAAACGATAGCACTTGTATTTGGAAATGCCCTTGTCAATACCACGTTTCACCTTCTTCACCATGGTATCCAGAAGTTGAGCCTCACGAATTTGATCTTCCAAAGTAGGAGAGACTATGAGGTTGGCAAGAAATCCTTGAGGAACAACTTGAAGATTCAGCTTATGGAAAGCTTCACAAAGATCCGTTGGAAGGGCTTGAGAATTAAGCTGTTGCAATAGGTTTTCGCTCAAGGCATCTGCAATCACATTCGCCTTGCCAGGAGTATATTCAATACTTGGATTGTACTCTTGAATCATTTCGACCCATCGAGTTTGCCTGAGGTTAAGGTTTGGTTGAGTGAAGATATACTTGAGGCTCTTGTGATCGGTGAATATCTCCACTTTCCTTCCCAACAAGAGATGTCTCCATGTTATCAATGCATGGACAACTGCCGCCAACTCAAGATCGTGAGTGGGGTAGTTCTTTTCGTTGGGCTTCAACTGGCGAGAGGTATAGGCCACAACTTTCTTCTCTTGCATTAACACAACACCGAGACCTTGCAAGGAAGCATCACAGAAAACTTCGAATGGCTTGGATTCATCAGGAGGAGTCAAGACAGGAGCTGTGACTAGCTTCTCTTTGAGGGTGTTGAAAGCGACATCACACTCAGGCGTCCAGACATACTTGACATGCTTCTGGAGGCATAACCGCATTGAAAGCAATGTCTCCCACGTGTCGAAGCACGACTTAGAGGCATAACCGCATTGAAAGCAATGTCGCAAGTGAGGTAATCTTCGCACAATCCATGTAATACATAAGGGAAAAGGTACATAGTTGGCTTACAGTCGCCACTTCACACAATTACATGAATAAAGCATTACATCATCCAGATATATCAAGGTCCGACTACGGAACCAAAATAAAAGAAGAAAACCCCACATGCAACGCAAATCGATCGCCTAACTGGCTCCACTACTAATCGTGCGGAAAGGAAACATAGTAACGACCAAGTGCCTCATCATATTCCCACTTCAGCTCGATTCGCCATCAGCGCTGGCATCACCGGTACTGCAGACATTTTGGTAGAATCTGTGAGCCACAGGGACTCAACAATCTCACACCCGCGAGATCAAGACTATTTAAGCTTAAGGGAAGGCTGGTGTCAAAAAGGAGGAGCTGCTGCAAGCGACTAGCATATATGGTGGCTACATCGCAAAAGAGAGCGAGAAGAGAAGCAAAGCGCGGTCGTGAAGCTATTAGCGATCAAGAAGTGATCCTGACTACTTACGTCAAGCATAACTCCAACACCGTGTTCACTTCCGGACTCCACGAGAAGAGACCATCACGGTTACATACACGGTTGATGTATTTTAATTAAGGTCAACTTCGGTTTTCTACAACGGACATTAACAAATTCCCATCTGCCTCATAACCGCAGAGCACGGCTTTGAAAGATAATACCCTGCAGGGTGTCCCAACTTAGCCCATAACAAGCTCTCACGGTCAACGAAGGAATAAACCTTCACCCAAGACACTCCGATCAGACTCGGTATCCCGGTACATCAAGACATTTCGACAATGGTAAAACTAAACCAGCAAGACCTCCCGCTGTGCCGACAAATCCCGATAGGAGCTGCACATATCTCGTTCTCAGGGCACACCGGATGAGACAGGCTACGAGTAAAACCAGACTTCGAGTTTCCCCGAGGTGGCCCCGCAGGCGGCTCGGTTCGGACCAACACTCGAAGGAGCACTGGCCCGGGGGGGCTAAAATAAAGATGACCCTCGGGCTCGCGAAAACCCAAGGGAAAAAGGGTGTAGGTGGCAAATGGTAAAACCAAGGTTGGGCCTTGCTGGAAGAGTTTTATTCAAAGCGAACTGTCTAGGGGGTCCCATAAATCACCCGACCGCGTAAGGAACGCAAAATCAAGGAACATAACACCGGTATGACGGAAACTAGGGTGGCAAGAGTGGAACAAAACACCGGGCATAAGGCCGAGCCTTCCACCCTTTACCAAGTATATAGATGCATTAATTAAAACAATAGATATTGTGATATCCCAAAATATCCATGTTCCAACAAGGAACAAACTTCATCTTCACCTGCAACTAACAACGCTATAAGAGGGGCTGAGCAAAGCGGTAACATAGCCAATCAACGGTTTGCTAGGACATGGATGGTTAAAGGTTGACATGGCAATATGGGTGGCATGATATAGCAAGTGGTAGGTATCGCAGCATAGGCATAGCAAAAGAGCGAGCATCTAGCAAGCAAAGATAGAAGTGATTTCGAAGGTATGGTCATCTTGCCTGTAAGGTTCTCAGAGTTGTCGAAGGCTGGATCCTCGTAGTCGTTCTCAACAGGCTCCTCGCTCACGCACTCGCCTCCGGCTCTACCCAAAGCAAGAACACAAGCAACGGAACCACAATCAAACAAGGAACAATGCACAAGCAATATGATGCAAAACATGACATGCTATGCGAGATGTGATATGCAATGCATATGTATGCTCGGAAGGAAAATGATGAACTGGCATCAACTTGGCAAACCAAGTATGCCGCTGAAAGATGGAGTGATTTCGTTGAAATCGATATAAAGATCACCGAATCGGATGCACGGTTTGCAAATGACAAGCAAAACAAGAATGACGCAAATCTGCGTTTAACAGCCCGATGCTACTTAGCACGCAACACAAAACTATGCTACAGCACCCCAACATAAAAACAAAGCATATGGCAGCGAACTACAGGAGATGCTTAACAATAGAGGAACACTGGGCTACGGCTAAATCACAACATAACATGTTCAAACAAGCATGGAGAAAGTGCTCAAAATATCAGGTTCACAGACTTGGTGAAAATACTAACATGGCAGGAATTAACATCAGGAAGACATGTTTAGAGCAAGCAAACAACATGCTACAGGAACTTATAATAGCAAAGCAAGGCATGATATGATTCTACTCAAAGCCTATTTCAATAGTCCCTTACTGACCATAAGCCAAAAAGGACTCTAAGAAATGATGGCACCCATGTAAACATTGCAAGTTTTATTACAGATTTCAGACTTAGTGAAATATCAGGACATGGCAAAAACAGATTCAACATGGCATGTTCGTGAGCTCAATGCATTCACTACAGAGCATCTCAAGATAAACTAAGCATACACCCATCAAGAAGACATGGCATAGGAGCTATACATGGCAAGAACAACATCATAGCATACACGGATCAACTACACCGACCTCGTGAAAATTGAATCTAATGCAAACAGTCTGCCAGGAAACAATTTCAAGCAAAAGTAGAGCACGAAAATGACATGCTAGACTACTCCATAAATGCCAACAAGGACATGGATGGATAGAGAACATCCATATGTTAAAAACACCCTTACTGATCATGCTCAAAAAGGGCATAGATCTCTCTGAAACAACATGAACTTATGGCATAAAATTATCAGCAGGACAAGACTTAGTGAAAATCACTAAGTTCCTGAAATCAGCAACATCATCATCCCTAATTTGCATGCTTGTTCTAGTCAACACATAACTCACAAAAATACATGGAAAATACCCTGGAAAGATGGCATGGCAATGTTCAACTCACATGTAGGACTCAAATTCATAGGGTGCACACATAATTCATGGCAAAAATGACAAAAGAGCTCGAGCTGATAAGATTCTGAAACTAATGATCTGAAGCTATCTTCCAACAGCATTTCGGGCATCAAGCTGAGCTCAAATGCAAATGATGCAATGGAATGAAATGATGTACTCTTCGAGGCGAACATTTTGACATATTATACGCCCAAAACGGAGCCACGGTTGCAGAGATGTGATGCGTTGAAAAATGCACGAAATTAATCATAGACAAAACACTTAGTGGATTTCGGGGTGAGAAAAGTCAACCGTAGGGAATCTGCCAGATCTGGATCGGGCGATGCTCGCGGAGTTGGAGCTCCTCGCCGGAGAGGAGGTCGGGCCGGAGGAAGGAGAGCTGCTGGCGGGCTGGGGCGGCGGATCCGTGATCGCCGGCGGCCGCGGTCCGCAGAGGCGCGGCGGCGCCCGAGGCGGCAAGGGCGGCAACGGCGCAAGGCGGTGGCGGTGGGTGCGGCGGGCGGCGGCGGGGGCGATGGCGCGGAGGGCGGCGGCGCAGGGGCGGGCGCGGCGGCGGCGGCGGCGGCAGCGGTGATGGCGGCGGCGGCGGCGGCGGCGATGGGGCGCGGTGGCGGCGGCCGACGGGCGCGGCATGGCGGGCGCGCGTGGCCGAGGGCGGGACGGCGGCGGGCGGACGGGCTCATGGGGGCGGCGGCGGGCTGGCGGGAGCGGCGCGGCGGCGGGCGGCGCGCGACACGTGGCGAGCCCGGATTCGCTGGGCGGGCGCGGACGGGTCCGGCGCGCGACGCGGACGTGTCCGGGTGCGGATCTGGGATTTTAGGGTTTGCCCGGATTTCGGGAGGGTCTTTAAATAGGCATAGAGGAGCTAGGAGAGTCCAAATGGGGTGTAGTTTTCGACCACACGATCGTGATCGAACGACCGAGGACATGGAAGTGACTTAGATGGGTTATCGGGCTGTTTTGGAGGGTTGTTGGGCTGCAACTCAAAAGAGGCCTTTGCGAGAGTGCGGTTAACCGTTGAGTACCAAACGAACTCCAAATGACCGAAACTTGACAGTGGTCTACCGGTGCTATACCAGGGCCACTTGGCAAGGCTCGGTCCATTCCGAGAATGTTCAACACCCGCACACGGAAAAAGAACAAGAGGGGACGCCGGGGAACATAGGAGTGTCGGATTGCAAAACGGACAACGGGGAATATGCTCGGAATCATAAGACGAACACGTATGCAAATGAGATGCACATGATGACATGATATGAGATGCATGACATGAACAAAATGCAAAATGAAATCAAAACCCAACCACGGAGGGAAAAATCATATCACATATCCGAAAATGGCAAGAGTTGGAGTTACAAATATGGAAAGATACATCCGGGGTGTTACAACACTCCACCACTACAAGAGGATCTCGTCCCGAGATCTAGGACTGAAAGAACTCCGGATATTCGGAACGGAGGTGATCCTCGCGCTCCCAGGTGGCTTCTCGGTCGGAATGGTGTGACCACTTCACTTTTAGGAATTTGATTGACTTGTTGCGAGTCTTGCGCTCGGTTTCTTCAAGAATAGCAACGGGGTGCTCACGATAAGAGAGATCTTCTTGGAGGTCAATTTCTTCAAAGTTGATAGTGCGCCAGAATCTTGAAGCACTTGCGGAGCTGTGACACGTGAAACACATCGTGCACGCTTGCAAAGTTGGATGGAAGCTCAAGTTGATAGGCGAGATCGCCTCTTTTCCCAATGATCTTGAAAGGACCCACGATCTAGGGGCAAGCTTCCTTTGATACCGGGTTTACGAGTGCCTTTCATTGAGAGACGCGGAGGTAGACATGGTCTCCGATTTCAAAAGCCACATCACGGTGCTTGTCATCATAATAGCCCTTACGGCGCGATTATGCGGCTTTAAGATTCCACGAATGACTTTGCACATTTCTTCGCTTCGTGATCAAGTCGTTGCCAAGAAGTTGGCGCTCACCTGTCTTGGACCAATTGAGAGGAGTACGGCACTTTCTGCCATATAGAATTTCGAATGGGGCCTTGCCCGAACTTGCTTGGAAGCTGTTGTTGTAGGAGAACTCGGCATATGGGAGACACTCTTCCCACTTCATGCCAAAAGAAATGACACAAGCCCTGAGCATATCTTCAAGGATTTGATTGACTCGCTCGACTTGGCCACTAGTTTGAGGATGAAAAGCTGTGCTGAAACGAATGCTGGTGCCCATGGCCTTCGAAAAGAATCCTTAACTTAGAAGTGAAGATGCTTCCACGGTGCGAAGAGATCAATTGTGGAATACCGTGCAAGGAGACAATTCGAGGTGTATAGCTCGCCCGGTGAGCTGCTGTGATAGATTCTTTGACAGAAGAAAATGAGCCACTTTAGTAAGTTTGTCAATGACAACGAAGATAGCATCATTTCCACGCTTGGACTTTGGAAAACCAGTCACGAAGTCCATCTCGATATGATCAAACTTCCATTCTGGAATAGCAAGAGGTTGGAGGAGACCAGCTGGTCTTTGGTGTTCTGCTTTTACCCTTCTGCAGACATCACATTCATTCACGAATTGAGCCATTTCTCGCTTCATTCGAGTCCACCAATACGACTGCTTGAGGTCATGGTACATCTTCGTACTTCCAGGATGAATGGATAGGAGGGAATTGTGTGCTTCATTCATGATGACTTTTCTCAGATCGCCTTTAGGAACCACAATACGATCCTCAAAGAAAAGAGTGCCTTTGTCATCCAAACGATAGCACTTGTATTTGGAAATGCCCTTGTCAATACCACGTTTCACCTTCTTCACCATGGTATCCAGAAGTTGAGCCTCACGAATTTGATCTTCCAAAGTAGGAGAGACTATGAGGTTGGCAAGAAATCCTTGAGGAACAACTTGAAGATTCAGCTTATGGAAAGCTTCACAAAGATCCGTTGGAAGGGCTTGAGAATTAAGCTGTTGCAATAGGCCTTTCTGCTCAAGGCATCTGCAATCACATTCGCCTTGCCAGGAGTATATTCAATACTTGGATTGTACTCTTGAATCATTTCGACCCATCGAGTTTGCCTGAGGTTAAGGTTTGGTTGAGTGAAGATATACTTGAGGCTCTTGTGATCGGTGAATATCTCCACTTTCCTTCCCAACAAGAGATGTCTCCATGTTATCAATGCATGGACAACTGCCGCCAACTCAAGATCGTGAGTGGGGTAGTTCTTTTCGTTGGGCTTCAACTGGCGAGAGGTATAGGCCACAACTTTCTTCTCTTGCATTAACACAACACCGAGACCTTGCAAGGAAGCATCACAGAAAACTTCGAATGGCTTGGATTCATCAGAGGAGTCAAGACAGAGCTGTGACTAGCTTCTCTTTGAGGGTGTTGAAAGCGACATCACACTCAAAGGCCCGGACATACTTGACATGCTTCGGAGGAGGTTGGAAAGAGGCTTTGCAATCTTGGAGAAGTTCTCAACGAATCTCCGGCAATAGCTTGCAAGACCGAGAAAACTGCGGAGCTGCTTGACATTTTGAGGAGGTTCCCAATTCACAATTGAAGACACCTTCTCGGGATTAACAGCGATGCCCTTGGCGGAGATGATATGACCAAGATAAAGAACTTCATCAAGCCGAACTCACATTTGGAAAACTCAGATAGAATTGATGCTCTCGAGCTTGTCGAGCACCAATCGCAAATGTTTGGCATGATCTCGCTTGTTCTTGGAGAAAACCAAAATATCATCGAGATACACCAAGACGAAATCATTTGTGTAGGGGTTGAAGATAAAGTTCATCATGCGAGAGAAAGTTGGAGGAGCATTGACAAGGCGAAAGACATGACAAGATATTCATAAGAACCAAAGCTTGTTCGAATCTTTGTCTTGGGAATATCTTGTTCACGAATGCGAATCTGATGATAACCCATACGGAGGTCAAGCTTGGAGAATACTTTAGCACCTTTGAGTTGCTCGAATAACTCATTGATGTTGGGAAGTGGATACTTGTTCTTGATTGTCTTCTTATTAAATGGACGGTAATCAACACAAAGTCGGTCCGTGCCATCCTTCTTACGGACAAAAGAACTCCACATCCCCATGGAGATGAACTCGGTCCGATCAAACCCAGACGCTCTTGTTCATCGAGCTGCTTCTTCAATTCTTTCAGCTCCTTGGGACCAAGCTTGTAAGGACGCTTGCAAACGGGTTCGATGCGTGCTCAAGATCGATAACTAATTCGGTGGCCGATGAGGAGGCATACCCGGAAGCTCTTCTGGAAAGACATCTTGATACTCACAAACGACTGGAATTTGAGAGATAGCATCCAACTCTCCCTTCTCATTGAGAGAAAACAACCGAATGGTTTCATCACGAGCGGCATAGATGATAACATCCTCAGAAGGGTGTGTCAATTGAATCTGCCTGGCAGCACAATCAAGTTGAGCTTTGTGTTTAGAAAGCCAGTCCATCCCGAGAATTAGATCGATATCAGAATCACCAAGAACAATTGGAGAAGACAGAAATCTATAGTCGCCCATCTTGATACCGACATTTGGAACCAATAAGGTAGACCTCAAACGCTTAGCCGGAGAAATAACTTGCATTGCTCTAGGTAATTCCTCCGTGTCAAAATTGTGCTTCGATGCAAAAGGATATGACATGAAAGAATGTGATGCACCAGTATCAAATAAGACTTTTGCAGGAATATCATTAACAGGAAGATTACCCATGATCACATCTGAAGAATCCTCTGCTTGAGCCGCATTCATCATGTTCACCTTTGCATGCTTCGGATTATGCTTGACCACTGCATTGCTTGAAGACCTCACAGGAGGAGGAGGAGGAAGGCGCCTTTGGTTATGGCATTTGTTCGCATAGTGACCCTTCTGCTGACACTTGTTGCAGGTCACCTCTGAGAGCGGACGGTGATAAGGAGCATTTGACTTTGGAGCTTGAGGCTGAGACTTGTTCAGTAGCTTGGGTTGGGTGGGTGGGAAGATCCACGACCACCGAGTTCTTCTCACGATAAGGCCGACGGAACGGAGGAGGAGGAAGGTAAAACTTTTGCTGCTTTGCTGCCACTTGAGAGGAAGAAGAAGACTGAATCTGCATCCCCGATTCTCTTCTTTGAAGCCTCACACTTGAGCTGAGCACCTTCTAGCTTGAGTGCCATATTATAGAATTGATCAAACCGAGTAGGCTCGGAAAGAACAAGAGATAACTGCAGATCCTCTCAAGGCCACCTCCGAACCGATAGATCATACTTTTCTCATCAGAACGCCTTGTTTGGCGAATCGAGCAAGTTTCAAATCAGTATGTTGTATTCAGACATCGACATGTTCCTTGCTTGAGATTGCGGAACTCCTCACGCTTGCTCTCAACAACACTTTGGTAGGAATGTGGTGAGCTTTAAAGTCCCGGCGTAAATCAGTCCAAGTAATCACTCGACCACCTCTAGAATCCTTGTATTGCTGGAACCAATCAGCTGCTCGATCCTTGAGCTGAAAAGACGCGAACTTGACGTAGTCCTCGTGTCCGACATTGCTGCATTCAAGTGCTTGTTGATATCCACGAGCCAATCGTCGGCATTTGTGGCCTCGACACGATGGTGAAAGACTTTGGCTGGTTGGCAAGGAACTGGTTGAGTGTAGGAAAGCGTGGGTGATGATAGAACTGCCCTTGACCTTGATTCCCTTGGTTGCCTTGGCCTTGGTTACGCTCTTGCATCAGCTGGATCAACAACTGAGCGTTGGCGTTAGTGGTTGCCATCAAAGTTTGCCATGCCTCCGGAGGCGGAGGTGGAGGTGGAGGGTTCGCCTGACTCCCCTCACTGCGTTCCGGATTCTGACGCGTTGGAGGAGCCATCCTGAAGAGGGTGACATCCGTTAGCATCTTGATTGATAGATAGACAAGTTGAATCAACGGATAGAAATTGCAACATATAGTCTTCACAATAAACATTCGAACAGGGATGAACGAATGAATTCCAAAGTAAACATCACGTCCATTAAGGTGAGAAGCCACTTGATAAGAGATATTGATGAATAAAAATAAAAACAAGGTATGAATGGAACAAATATGTGGTAAGGATTACCCAATCACAAACCAAATATCTGCGGAAGAAATGCTAGAGCTACTTGAATCCCACCTATAAACTCCCGAAACTTTCCGGTTATGCAATCAGGTGTTGGGGATACAGGGGAGCAATATATATCTCACCCAAGCTAACAATCCCTACATCCATTGTATCCATCCTTCAACACATAACCAAGAAACCTTCGAAATCGTGTACCTCAACCTTGAAAAACATCCGTTATATGAGTCATGGCAATACTCCGTACTCACCACAAGATGGGTTAGCGGGTTATCTCACCAACAACGCATAAAAGAGATTTTCGATGTCGGCGTACTAAACTCGGTATTCCAGAACTGCAACGATAAAATTATGACGACAACACCTCGGAGCTCAACTCCCGGGACACCGCCACAACCCCTAAATGTCGAGGCAACCAAGACAATGTTGTCATCATAAAACCATCGAACGATTCTAAGATACCAGCGTGATCCTAAAAAATTTTTTAGTGAAATTTGAGAAGAGAAGAGTCAAAACTCTACGTCAGATACCTCACCGAAGGTCGAAGGACTGGGAGTAAAAAGAATTCCTAACTCTCCGATATATATAATCCTAAATGACTCAAAACAATTTTTCTAGACACAACTCGCCACTAAAACGATCAAGCAGTGGGGGCTCCTAAGGTCGGGATGGCTCGATTACCAACTTATAGCGCCTCGATGCGGCTATATCTCCCACGTGTCGAAGCACGACTTAGAGGCATAACCGCATTGAAAGCAATGTCGCAAGTGAGGTAATCTTCGCACAATCCATGTAATACATAAGGAAAAGGTACATAGTTGGCTTACAATCGCCACTTCACACAATTACATGAATAAAGCATTACATCATCCAGATATATCAAGGTCCGACTACGGAACCAAAATAAAAGAAGAAAACCCCACATGCAACGCAAATCCCGATCGCCTAACTGGCTCCACTACTAATCGTCGGAAAGGAAACATAGTAACGACCAAGTGCCTCATCATATTCCCACTTCAGCTCGGTTCGCCATCATCACTGGCATCACCGTACTGCATCTGTTTTGGTAGAATCTGTGAGCCACAGGGACTCAACAATCTCACACCGCGAGATCAAGACTATTTAAGCTTAAGGGAAGGCTGGTGTCAAAAGGAGGAGCTGCTGCAAGTTTACTAGCATATATGGTGGCTACATCGCAAAAGAGAGCGAGAAGAGAAGCAAGCGCGGTCGTGAAGCTATTAGCGATCAAGAAGTGATCCCGACTACTTACGTCAAGCATAACTCCAACATCGTGTTCACTTCCGGACTCCACGAGAAGAGACCATCACGGTTACATACACGGTTGATGTATTTTAATTAAGGTCAACTTCGGTTTTCTACAACCGGACATTAACAAATTCCCATCTGCCTCATAACCGCAGGCACGACTTTGAAAGATAATACCTGCAGGGTGTCCCAACTTAGCCCATAACAAGCTCTCACGGTCAACGAAGGAATAAACCTTCACCCAAGACACTCCGATCGACTCGGTATCCGGTACATCAAGACATTTCGACAATGGTAAAACTAAACCAGCAAGACCTCCCGCTGTGCCGACAAATCCCGATAGGAGCTGCACATATCTCGTTCTCAGGGCACACCGGATGAGACAGGCTACGAGTAAAACCAGACTTCGAGTTTCCCCGAGGTGGCCCCGCAGGCGGCTCGGTTCGGACCAACACTCGAAGGAGCACTGGCGGGGGGCTAAAATAAAGATGACCCTCGGGCTCGCGAAACCCAAGGGAAAAAGGGGTGTAGGTGGCAAATGGTAAAACCAAGGTTGGGCCTTTTGGAGGAGCTTTATTCAAAGCGAACTGTCAAGGGGGTCCCATAAATCACCCGACCGCGTAAGGAACGCAAAATCAAGGAACATAACACCGGTATGACGGAAACTAGGGTGGCAAGAGTGGAACAAAACACCAGGCATAAGGCCGAGCCTTCCACCCTTTACCAAGTATATAAATGCATTAATTAAAACAATAGATATTGTGATATCCCAAAATATCCATGTTCCAACAAGGAACAAACTTCATCTTCACCTGCAACTAACAACGCTATAAGAGGGGCTGAGCAAAGCGGTAACATAGCCAATCAACGGTTTGCTAGGACATGGATGGTTAAAGGTTGACATGGCAATATGGGTGGCATGATATAGCAAGTGGTAGGTATCGCAGCATAGGCATAGCAAAAGAGCGAGCATCTAGCAAGCAAAGATAGAAGTGATTTCAAGGTATGGTCATCTTGCTCGTAAGGTTCTCGAGTTGTCGAAGGCTGGATCCTCGTAGTCGTTCTCAACAGGCTCCTCGCTCACGTACTCGTCTCCGGCTCTACCCAAAGCAAGAACACAAGCAACGGAACCACAATCAAACAAGGAACAATGCACAAGCAATATGATGCAAAACATGACATGCTATGCGAGATGTGATATGCAATGCATATGTATGCTCGGAAGGAAAATGATGAACTGGCATCAACTTGGCAAACCAAGTATGCCGCTGAAAGATGGAGTGATTTGGTTGAAATCGATATAAAGATCACCGGAATCGGATGCACGGTTTGCAAATGACAAGCAAAACAAGAATGACGCAAATCTGCGTTTAACAGCCCGATGCTACTTAGCACGCAACACAAAACTATGCTACAGCACCCCAACATAAAAAGAAGCATATGGCAGCGAACTACATGAGATGCTTAACAATAGAGGAGCACTGAGCTACGGCTAAATCACATCATACATGTTCAAACAAGCATGGAGAAAGTGCTCAAAATATCAGGTTCACAGACTTGGTGAAAATACTAACATGGCAGGAATTAACATCAGGAAGACATGTTTAGAGCAAGCAAACAACATGCTACAGGGACTTATAATAGCAAAGCAAGGCATGACATGATTCTACTCAAAGCCTATTTCAATAGTCCCTTACTGACCATAAGCCACAAAGGACTCTAAGAAATGATGGCACCCATGTAAACATTGCAAGTTTTATTACAGATTTCAGACTTAGTGAAATATCAGGACATGGCAAAAACAGATTCAACATGGCATGTTCGTGAGCTCGATGCACTCACTACAGAGCATCTCAAGATAAACTAAGCATACACCCATCAAGAAGACATGGCATAGGAGCTATACATGGCAAGAACAACATCATAGCATACACGGATCAACTACACCGACCTCGTGAAAATTGAATCTAATGCAAACAGTCTGCCAGGAAACAATTTCAAGCAAAAGTAGAGCACGAAAATGACATGCTAGACTACTCCATAAATGCCAACAAGGACATGGATGGATAGAGAACATCCATATGTTCAAAACACCCTTACTGATCATGCTCAAAAAGGGCATAGATCTCTCTGAAACAACATGAACTTATGGCATAAAATTATCAGCAGGACAAGACTTAGTGAAAATCACTAAGTTCCTGAAATCAGCAACATCATCATCCCTACTTTGCATGCTTGTTCTAGTCAACACATAACTCACAAAAATACATGGAAAATACCCCTGGAAAGATGGCATGGCAATGTTCAACTCACATGTAGGACTCAAATTCATAGGGTGCACACATAATTCATGGCAAAAATGACAAAAGAGCTCGAGCTGATAAGATTCTGAAACTAATGATATGAAGCTATCTTCCAACAGCATTTTGGGCATCAAGATGAGCTCAAATGCAAATGATGCAATGGAATGAAATGATGTACTTTTCGAGACGAACATTTTGACATATTATACGCCCAAAACGGAGCCACGGTTGCAGAGATGTGATGCGTTGAAAAATGCACGAAATTAATCATAGACAAAACACTTAGTGGATTTCGGGGTGAGAAAAGTCAACCGTAGGGAATCTGCTCAGATCTGGATCGGGCGATGCTCGCCGGAGTTGGAGCTCCTCGCCGGAGAGGAGGTCGGGGCGGAGGAAGGAGAGCTGCCGGCGGGCTGGGGCGGCCGGATCCGCGACGCCGGCGCGGCGGTCCGGCAGAGGAGGCGGCGGCCTCGAGGCGGGGGGGCGGCAACGGGCGGCGCGCGGTGGCAGGCGGGCGGCAAGGCGGCGGCGGCGGGCGGGTAGGGCGGCGGGCAGACCGGGCGCGGAGGGCGGCAAGGCGGCGGGCGGCGGGCAGACGGCGCGGGCGCGGTGATGGCGGCGGCGATGGCGGCGGCGGCGGCGGTGGCGCGGCGGCTGGCGGCGCATGGCTGGCGGCGCGCGCTGGCCGAGGCGGGCGGACGGCGGCGGCGGACGGGTTCATGGGGCCGGGCAGCGGCTCGGGCGGGCCAGCGGCGGCGGGCGGCGCGCGACACGTGGCGAGCCCGGATTCGCCGGGGCCGGGCGCGGACGTGTCCGGCGCGACGCGGACGTGTCCGGCGCGGCGGATCTGGGATTTTAGGGTTTGCCCGGGATTTCGGGGGAGGGGTCTTTAAATAGGCATAGAGGGAGCTAGGAGAGTCCAAATGGGGTGTAGTTTTCGCCCACACGATCGTGATCGAACGACCGAGGACATGGAAGTGACTTAGATGGGTTATCGGGCTGTTTTGGAGGGTTGTTGGGCTGCAACTCAAAAGAGGCCTTTGCGAGAGTGCGGTTAACCGTTGGAGTACCAAACGAACTCCAAATGACCGAAACTTGACAGGTGGTCTACGGTGCTATACCAGGGCCACTTGGCAAGGCTCGGTCCATTCCGAGAATGTTCAACACCCGCACACGGAAAAAGAACAAGAGGGGACGCCGGGGAACATAGGAGTGTCGGATTGCAAAACGGACAACGGGGAATATGCTCGGAATCATAAGACGAGCACGTATGCAAATGAGATGCACATGATGACATGATATGAGATACATGACATGAACAAAATGCAAAATGAAATCAAAACCCAACCACGGAGGGAAAAATCATATCACATATCCGAAAATGGCAAGAGTTGGAGTTACAAATATGGAAAGATACATCCGGGGTGTTACATTTGTTCTCCGCTATTAGTGACTTTGGAGTGACTCTTTGTTGCACGTTGAGGGACAGTTATATGATCCAATTATGTTATCATTGTTGAGAGAACTTGCACTACTGAAAGTATGGACCCTAGGCCTTGTTTGTAAGCATTGCAATACCTTTTACACTCAGTTTTGTTATTTTTTACCTTGCTGTTTTTATATTTTCAGATTACAAAAACCTATATCTACCATCCATATTTCACTTGTATCACCATATCTTCACCGAACTAGTGCACCTATACAATTTACCATTGTATTGGGTGTGTTGGGGACACAAGAGACTCTTTGTTATTTGGTTGCAGGGTTGTTTGAGAGAGACCATCTTCATCCTATGCCTCCCACAGATTAATAAACCTTAAGTCATCCACTTTAGAGAAATTTACTACTGTCCTACAAAACTCTGCGCTTGGAGGCCCAACACGAGTCTACAAGAAGAAGGTTGGGTAGTAGACATCAAGCTCTTTTCTGGCACCGTTGCCGGGGAGGTTAGTGCTTGAAGGTATATCCTTACATCTTACAATCGAATCTTTTAGTTTCTTGTTTTATCACTAGTTTAGTCTATAAAAGAAAACTAAAAAAATGGAATAGAGGGTGCCTCATGTGCTTCATCTTTTTAATGTCTTTCATGAGAATGATGGAAAGGAAAATTGTGCCAAAGTGTTAGAAGAAGAGTGCATTAAAATACTTGGCACTAAATATTTGAATGATGAGCATGATTGCAATGTTGTTTGTATGAATTCCTTGAATATCCATGATGCTAATTATATGCAAAGCTACAAGCTTGGGGATGCTATGTTTGATAAAGATGATATTTTTAGTCCCCCAAGTTTTGATGCGAAAATTTATTTTGATGAAAGCATGCCTCCTATTTATGATGATTATATTGAGGAAAGTGGGTTTGGAAGAGTGTAAACTTTAGGAAGTAATGATCCCACTATTTTGGAGGGTATTGAATCTTATTGTTATAATTATGAAAGTTGATTTGGAGAGGTCATGATTTTATTTAGTGATGAATCCACTATTTCGGAAGAGGTTCCAATTATTATGAGAACAAAGTTGCTATCTATGATGATTACTATGATGACATGTATGCTATAAAGAATAATGATAACCATGAAACTTGTCATCTTGATTTTAATTTTCAATTGAATTGTGCCTCACATGATAGTTATTTTGTTGAGTTTGCTCCCACTACTATTCATGAGAAGGATTTTGCTTATGTGGAGAGTAATAAAATTTCTATGCTTGTGGATCATGAAAAGAAGGCTTTATGTGATGGTTATATTGTTGAATTCATTCATGATGCTACTGAAAATTATTATGAGGGAGGAATATATTCTTGTAGGAATTGCAATAATATCAAGTTTCCTCCCGATGTGCTTAAAATCTTGAACCTGTGCTTGTTTTACTTTCCTATGCTAGTTGATTCTTGTTCCCATAAGTTGTTTGCTCAAAAAATCCCTATGCATAGGAAGTGGGTTAGACTTAAATGTCCTAGTCATATTCTTCATGATGCTCCCGCTATGTTTCAATTCTTATCTTTTATACGAGCATCATTGAAATCATCATGCCTAGCTAGAAAGGCATTAAAGAAAAGCGCTTGTTGGGAGACAACCCAATATTTACCCTTATTATTTTTGTGTGTTCACATGATTATACTAATGTAGTAATCATGTTTATAGCTTTTTTTCAATAAAGTGCCAAGTAAGACCTTTGGGATAGCTTACGGTGATAGTTGTGTTGATCCGGTTGAAAAACAGAAACTTTTGTGCCCAGTAAATTACTTTTGATAATTCACAGTAACGTGCTTTCGATATGATTATTTTTTCTCTGGATTGGTACATAAATTTCTCAGGTTTTCCTTATTTGGCTGAATTTTTGGAGTTACAGAAGTATTCGAGAGTTACAGATTAATACAGACTGTTATGTTTTTGACAGATTCTGTTCTCTATGTGTTGGTTTCTTATTTTGATGAATGTATGAGTAGTATCGGAGGGTATGGACCATAGAGAAGTTGGAATACAGTATATATTACACCAATATGAATTTAGAATGAATTCACAACAGTACCTAAGTGGTGATTTATTTTCTTATACCAACGGAGCTTATGAAATTTTCTGTTGAGTTTTGTGTTGTGAAGCTTTCAAGTTTTGGGTGAAGTTTCGATGGACTACGGAATAAGGAGTGGCAAGAGCCTAAGATTGGGGATGCCCAAGCCACCCCAAGGTAATATTCAAGGACAAACAAGCATCTAAGCTTGGGGATGCCCCGGATGGCATCCCCTCTTTCGTCTTCGTTCATCTATAACCTTACTTGGAGCTATATTTTTATTCACCGCATGATATGTGTTTTGCTTGGATCATCATTTTTTTATTTTTTTTCTTGCTGTTTGAACAATATCCCAATATCTGAAATTCTTAAATGTTAGAGAGTCTTCACATAGTTACATAATTATTCGACTATAAATTGATCTTCACTTATATCTTTTGGAGTAATTTGTCATTTGCTTTAGTGCTTCACTTATATCTTTTTAGAGAACGGCAGTGGTTTTATTTCGAAGAAATTGATGAACTCTCATGCTTCACTTATATTATTTTGAGAGTCTTTAGAACAACATGGTAATTTGCTTTGGTTATAAAATTAGTCCTAATATGATGGGCATCCAAGGGGGATATAATAAAAACTTTCATAAAAAGTGCATTGGATACTATGAGAAGCTTGATTCTTTATGATTGTTTTGAGATATGAAGATGGTGATATGAAAGTCATGCAAGTGAGTAGTTGTGAATTTGAAAGATACTTGTGCTAAAGTTTGTGATTCCCGTGGCATGCACGTATGGTGAACCTTTATGTGATGAAGTTGGATCATGATTTATTTCTTGATTGTCTTCCTTATGAGTGGCGGTCGGGGATGAGCGATGGTCTTTTCCTACCAATCTATCCCCCTAGGAGCATGCGCATAGTACTTTGTTTTGATAACTAATAGATTTTTACAATAAGTATGTGAGTTCTTTATGACTAATGTTGAGTCCATGGATTATACATACTCTCACCCTTCCACCATTGCTAGCCTCTCTAGTACCGCTCAACTTTCACCGGTACCATACACCCACCATATACCTTCCTCAAAACAGCCACCATACCTACCTATTATGGCATTTCAATAGCCATTCCGAGATATATTGCCATGCAACTTTCCACCGTTCTGTTTTTATCACACGCTTCATCATTGTCTTATTGCTTCGCATGATCATGTACTTGACATAGTATTTGTGGCAAAGCCACCTTTCATAATTCTTTCATAAGTGTCACTCTTGATTCATTGCCCATCCTGGTACACCGCCGGAGTCATTCACATAGAGTCACATTTTGTTCTAAGCATTGAGTTTAATTTTTCGAGTTGTAAGTATATAAAAGTGTGATGATCTTCATTATTAGAGCATTGTCCCAGTGAGGAAAGGATGATGGAGACTATGATTCCCCACAAGTCGGGATGAGACTTCGGACAAAAAATAAAATAAAAATAGATTCCAAAAAAGGAGAGGGCAAAAAAAAACAAAAAACAAAAAAATGAGAGGAAAAGAGAGAAGGGGCAATGCTACTATCCTTTTACCACGCTTGTGCTTCAAAGTAGCACCATGATCTTCATGATAGAGAGTCTCCTATGTTGTCACTTTCATATAATAGTGGGAATTTTTCATTATAGAACTTGGTTTGTATATTCTAATGATGGGATTCCCCAAATGCCCTAGGTGTTCATGAGAAAGCAAGTTGGATGCACACCCACTTAGTTTCTTTTTGAGCTTTCATACACTTATAGCTCTAGTGCATTCGTTGCATGTCAATCCCTACTCACTCACATTGATATCTATTGATGGGCATCTCCATAGCCCGGTGATAGGCCTAGTTGATGTGAGACTATCTTCCTCCTTTTTGTCTTCTCCACAACCACCATTCTATTCCACCTATAGTGCTATGTCCATGGCTCACGCTCATGTATTGCGCGAAGATTGAAAATGTTTGAGAACATCAAACGTATGAAACAATTGCTTGGCTTGTATCGGGGTTGTGCATGATTTAAATATTTTGTGTGATGAAGATAGAGCATAGCCAGACTATATGATTTTGTAGGGACAACTTTCTTTGGCCATGTTATTTTGAGAAGACATGATTGCTTTATTAGTATGCTTGAAGTATTATCGTTTTTATGTCAATATTAAACTTTTTGTTTTGAATCGTATGGATCTGAATATTCTTGCCACAATAGAGAAGATTACATTGATAAATATGTAAGGTAGCATTCCACATCAAAAATTCTGTTTTTACCATTTACCTACTCGAGGACGAGCAGGAATTAAGCTTGGGGATGCTCGTATCCAACGTATCAATAATTTTTGATTGTTCCATGGTATTATATTATCCATCTTGGATGTTTAATATGCATTAATATACTATTTTATATGATTTTTTGGACTAACATATTAACCTAGAGCCAAGTGCCAGTTTCTGTTTTTTCCTTGTTTTTGAGTTTTACATAAAAGGAATATCAAACGGGGTCCAAGCGAGATGAAAATTTCTCGGTGATTTTTTATGGACCAGAAGAAGCCCCCGAAGCAAAAGAGTTGGGCCCGAAGAGTCCCGAGTTATCCACAAGGGTGGAGGGCGCGTCCTATCCCCCTTGTCGTGCCCCCTACCTCGTGGATGACTCAGAGACTCCCCTGCCGTGAAACTGACGCCAAAAATTCCTATAAATACAGAAACCCACCAAAAGAAACCTAGATCGGGAGTTCCGCCGCCGCAAACCTCTGTAGCCACCAAAAACCAATCAGGACCCAGTTCCAGCACCCTGCCGGATGGGGGAACCATCAACGGTGGCCATCTTAATCATCCCGACGCTCTCCATGACGAGGAGGGAGTAGTTCACCCTCGGGGTTGAGGGTATGTACTAGTACCTATGTGTTTGATCTCTCTCTCTCTCGTGTTCTTGATTTGGCACGATTTTGATGTACCATGAGCTTTGCTATTATAGTTGGATCTTATGATGTTTCTCCCCCTCTACCTTCTTGTAATGGATAGAATTTTTCCTTCGAAGTTATCTTATCGGATTGAGTCTTTAAGGATTTGAGAACACTTGATGTATGTCTTGCACATGCTTATCTGTGGTGACAATGGGATATTCACGTGATCTACTTGATGTATGTTTTGGTGATCAACTTGCGGGTTCAGTGACCTTGGGAATCTATGCATAGGGGTTGGCACACATTTTCATCTTGACTCTCCGGTAGAAACTTTGGGGAACTCTTTGAAGTTCTTTGTGTTGGTTTGAATAGATGAATATGAGATTGTGTGACGCATATCGTATAATCATACCCGCAGATACTTGTGCTGACATTGGAGTATCTAGGTGACATTAGGGTTTTGGTTGATGTGTGTCTTAAGGTGTTATTTTACTACGAACTCTAGGGTTGTTTGTGATACTTATAGGAATAGCCCAATAGATTGATCAGAAAGAATAACTTTGAGGTGGTTTTGTACCCTACAATAATATCTTCGTTTGTTCTCCGGTATTAGTGACTTTGGAGTGACTCTTGTTGCACGTTGAGGGATATTTATATGATCCAATTATGTTATCATTGTTGAGAGAACTTGCACTTGTGAAAGTATGAACCCTAGGCCTTGTTTCAAAGCATTGCAATACCGTTTTTGCTCCTACCTTGCTGTTTTTATATTTTCAGATTACAAAAACCTATATCTACCATCCATATTGCACTTGTATCACCATCTCTTCGCCAAACTAGTGCAGCTATACAATTTACCATTGTATTGGGTGTGTTGGGGACACAAGAGACTCTTTGTTATTTGGTTGCACGGTTGTTTGAGAGAGACCATCTTCATCCTACGCCTCCCACGGATTGATAAACCTTAGGTCATCCACTTGAGAGAAATTTGCTACAGTCCTACAAGCCTCTGCATTCGGAGGCCCAACAATGTCTACAAGAAGAAGGTTGCGTAGTAGATGATAGGTCTCCAACGTATCTATAATTTTTGATTGTTTCATGCTATTATATTATCTGTTTTGGATGTTTAATGGGCTTTAATATGCTCTTTTATATTATTTTTGGGACTAACCTACTAACCGAGGGCCCAGTGCCAGTTTCTATTTTTTTTTTGCCTATTTTAGAGTTTTACAGAAACGGAATACCAAACAAAGTCCAAACGCAATGACACCTTTGCGATGATCTTTATTGGACCGAAAGCAAACCAGAAGACCTGGAGATGAAGTCAGAGAAATAATGAGGAGGCCACGAGGCAGGAGGGTGCACCTAGGGGGGTAGGTGCGCCCCCACCCTCATGGGCCCCTCGTAGCTCCCCTGACCTAGTTCCTTCGCCTATATATACTCTTATACCCTAAAAACATCAGGGGGCCACAAAACCACTTTTCCACCATCGCAACATTCTGTACCTGTGAGATCCCATCTTGGGGCCATTTCCGGTGATCTGTCAGAGGGGGATTCGATCATGGAGGGCTTCTACATCAACACCATTACCTCTCTGATGAAGCGTGAGTAGTTTACCACAGACCTTCGGGTCCATAGTTATTAGCTAGATGGCATCTTCTCTCTCTTTGATTCGCAATACAAAATTCTCCTCGATGTTCTTGGAGATCTGTTCGACGTAATACTCTTTTGCGGTGTGTTTGCCGAGATCCAATGAATTGTGGATTTATGATCAAGATTATCTATGAATATTATTTGGTTCTTCTCTGAATTGTTATATGCATGATTTGATATCTTTGCAAGTCTCTTCGAATTATCGATTTAGTTTGGCCTACTAGATTGATCTTTTTTGCAATGGGAGAAGTGCTTAGCTTTTGGTTCAATCTTGCGGTGTCCTTTCCTAGTGACAGTAGGGGCAGCAATGTACGTATTGTATTGTTGCCATCGAGGATAACAAGATGGGGTTTTCATCATATTGCTTGAGTTAATTCCTCTACATCATGTCATATTGCTTAATGCGGTTCCCCGTTCTTTATGAACTTAATACTCTAGATGCATGCTGGATAGCAGTCGATGTGTGGAGTAATAGTAGTAGATGCAAGCAGGAGTCGGTCTACTTGACACGGACGTGATGCCTATGTTCATGATCATTGCCTTAGATTTAATCATAATTATGTGCTTTTCTATCAATTGCTCGCCAGTAATTTGTTCACCTACCGTAATATATGCTATCTTGAGAGAAGTCACTAGTGAAACCTATGGCCCCCGGTGTTGGGGAATGTAGTAATTTCAAAAAATTTCCTACGCACACGCAATATCATGGTGATGCATAGCAACGAGAGGGGAGAGAGTGTTGTCCATGTACCCTCGTAGACCGAAAGCGGAAGCGTTAGCACAACGCGGTTGATGTAGTTGTACGTCTTCACGATCCGACCGATCATGTACCGAACGCACGGCACCTCCGAGTTCAGTACACGTTCAGCTCGATGACGTCCCTCGAACTCCGATCCAGCTGAGCTTTGAGGGAGAGTTCCATCAGCATGACAGCGTGGTGAAGATGATGGTGTTCTAACGATGCAGGGCTTCGCCTAAGAACCGCTACAATATTATCGAGGTGGATTATGGTGGAGGGGGGCACCGCACATGGCTAAGAGATCCAAGGGATCAATTGTTGTGTCTATGGGGTGCCCCCCTCCCCCGTATATAAAGGAGTAGTGGAGGGGGCCGGCCAAGAGGAGGAGGTGCTCTCAAGGGGGGAGTCCTACTCCCACCGGGAGTAGGACTCCTCCTTTTCCTATTTGGAGCAGGAGAGGGAAGGAAGATGATGGAGGAAGGAAGGAAGGGGGGGGGGCGGCCCCCCTCCCAATTCGGATTGGGCTTGGGGGGGCCCTCTCTTGCTCCTTTCCCCTCCTTTCCACTAAAGCCCATTAAGGACTATATACCTCCTGGGGGGTTCCGATAACCTCCCGGTGCTCCGGTATTGTCCCAATCTTACCCGGAACCATTCCGGTGTCCAAATATAGTCGTCCAATATATAGATCTTTATGTCTCGACCGTTTCGAGACTCCTCGTCATGTACATGATCACATCCGGGACTCCGAACTACCTTCGGTACATCAAAACACATAAATTCATAATGTAACCATCATCTAACTTTAAGCGCGTGGACCCTACAGGTTCGAGAACTATGTAGACATGGCCGAGACACATCTTCTGTCAATAACCAATAGCATAACCTGGATGCTCATATTGGCTCCTACATATTCTACGAATATCTTTATCGGTCAAACAGCATAACAACATACGTTGTAACCTTTGTCATTGATATGTTACTTTTCCGAGATTCGATCGTCGGTATCTCAATACCTAGTTCAATCTCGTTACCGGCAAGTCTCTTTACTCGTTCCGTAATACATCATCATGTAACTAACTCATTAGTTAAAATGCTTGCAAGGCTTAGAGTGATGTGCATTACCGAGTGGGCCCTGAGATACCTCTCTGACAATCGGTGTGACAAATCCTAATCTCGAAATACGCCAACCCAACAAGTACCTTCGGAGACACCTGTAGAGCACCTTTATAATCACCCAGTTATGTTGTGATGTTTGGTAGCACACAAAGTGTTCGTCCGGTAAACGGGAGTTGCATAATCTCATAGTTATAGGAACATGTATAAGTCATGAAGATAGCAATAATAACATACTAAACGATCAAGTGCTAAGCTAACGGAATGGGTCAAGTCAATCACATCATTCTCCTAATGATGTGATCCCATTAATCAAATGACAACTCATGTCTATGGTTAGGAAACTTAACCATCTTTGATTTAACGAGCTAGTCAAGTAGAGGCATACTAGTGACACTATGTTTGTCTATGTATTCACACATGTATTATGTTTCCTGTTAATACAATTATAGCATGAATAATAAATATTTATCATGAAATAAGGAAATAAATAATAACTTTATTATTGCCTCTAGGGCATATTTCCTTCAGCCTCCCACTTGCACTAGAGTCAGTAATCTAGTTCACATCACCATGTGATTTAACACCAATATTCATATCTGTAGATGATTAACACCCATAGTTCACATCGTCATGTGACCAACACCCAAAGGGTTTACTAGAGTCAATAATCTAGTTCACATTTTTATGGGATTAACACCCAAAAAGTACTAAGGTGTGATCATGTTTTGCTCATGAGAGAAGTGTAGTCAACGGGTCTATCACATTCAGAGCCGTATGTATTTTGCAAAAAATATTCTATGTCTACAATGCTCTGTACGGAGCTACTCTAGCTAATTTCTCACACTTTCAATATGTATCAAGATTGACACTTAGAGTCATCTGGATCAGTGTCAAATCTTGCATCGACTTAACCCGTTACATTGAACCTCTTGCCACCTCCATAATCGAGAAACATATCCTTATTCCACTAAGGATAATTTTGACCAATGTCCAGTGATCTATTCCTAGATCACCATTGTACTCCCTTGTCAAACCAGGGCATAGTATACAATAGGTCCGGTCCATAGCATGGCATACTTTTATAGACCCTATTATTGATGCATAGGGAATGACTTCCATTCTCTTTCTATTTTCTGCCATGGTCGGGATTTGAGTCTTACTCAATTTCATACGTTTGCAACACAGGCAAGAACTCTTTCTTTGACTGTTCCATTTTGAACTACTTAAAAATCTTGTCAAGGTATGTACTCATTGAAAGTCTTATCAAGCGTCTTGATCTATCTCAATAGATATTGATGCTCAATATGTGAGTAGCTTCACCTAGGTCTTTCTTTGAAAAACTCTTATTCAAGTATCCTTTTATGCTATCCAGAATTTCTATATCATTTCCAATCAACAATATGTTATCTACATATAGGTTTAGAAAATGCTACAAAGTTCCCTCTCACTTTCTTGTAAATGCAGGCTTCTCCAAAAGTGTTTATAAAACCATATGCTTTGATCAACTCATCAAAGCGTATATTCCAACTCCGAGATGCTTGCACCAGTCCATAGATGGATCGCTGGAGGTTGCACATTTTGTTAGCACCTTTAGGATTGACAAAACCTTCTGGTTGCATCATATACAACTCTTCATTAATAAATCCATTAAGGAATGCAGTTTTGACATCCATTTGCCAGATTTCATAAAATGTGGCAATTGCTAACATGATTCGGACAGACTTAAGCATCGATACGAGTGTGAAAAATCTCATCATATTCAACGTCTTGAACTTGTCGAAAAACCATTTTCGACAACTCTAGCTTTGTAGGTAGTAACACTACTACCAGTGTCTATCTTCCTATTGAAGATCCATTTATTTTCTATGGCTTGCCGATCATCGGGAAAGTCCACCAAAGTCCACACTTTGTTCTCATACATGGATCTCATCTCAGATTTCATGGCCTTCAAGCCATTTCATGGAATGTGGGCTCATCATCGCCTCCTCATAGTTCGTAGGTTCATCATGGTTTAGTAACATGAATTCCAGAATAGGATTACCGTACCACTCTGGTGTGGACTGTACTTTGGAAGACCTATGAGGTTCTGTAGTAACTTAATCTGAAGTGTCATGATCATCATCATTAGCTTCCTCACTAATTGGTGTAGGAATCACTGGAACTGATTTTTGTGATGAACTGCATTCCAATTCGGGAGAAGGTACAATTACCTTATCAAGTTCTACTTTCCTCCCACTCACTTCTTTCGAGAGAAACTCCTTCTCTAGAAAGGATCCATCTTAGCAACGAATAACTTGCCTTCGGATCAGTGATAGAAGGTGTACCCAACAGTTTCCTTTGGGTATTCTATGAAGATGCACTTCTCCGATTTGGGTTCGAGCTTATCAGGTTGAAACCTTTTTCACATAAGCATCACAACCCCAAACTTTAAGAAACGACAACTTTGGTTTCTTGTCAAACCACAATTCATAAGGCGTCGTCTCAATAGATTTTGATGGTGCCCTATTTAAAGTGAATGCAGTTGTCTCTAATGCATAACCCCAAAACGATAGTGGTAAATCGTTAAGATATATCATAGATCGCACCATATCCAATAAAGTGCGGTTACGATGTTCGGACACACCATTACGCTGTGGTGTTCCATGTGGTGTGAGCTGTGAAACTGTTTCACATTGTTTTAAATGAAGGCCAAACTCGTAACTCAAATATTCTCCTCCACGATCAGATCGTGGAAACTTTATTTTCTTGTTACGATGATTCTCCACTTCACTCTGAAATTCTTTGACCTTTTCAAATGTTTCAGACTTATGTTTCATTAAGTAGATATACAGATATCTTCTCAAATCATCTGTGAAGGTCAGAAAATAATGATACCCGCCACGAGCATCAACACTCATCGGACTGCATACATCGGTATGTATTATTTCCAATAAGTTATTAGCTCGTTTCATTGTTTCGGAGAACGGAGTTTTAGTCATCTTGCCCACAAGGCACGGTTCGCAAGCATCAAATGATTCATAATCAACTGATTCCAAAAGTCCATCTTTATGGAGTTTCTTCATGCGCTTTACACCGAGTTGACCCAACACGGCAGTGCCAAAAATATGTTGCACTATCATCATTAACTTTGCATCTTTTGGCATCAATATTGTGAATATGTGTATCACCATGATCAAGATTAAATAAACCATCCACATTGGGTGTATGACCATAGAAGGTTTTATTCATGTAAACAAAATAACAATTTATTCTCTGTCTTAGATGAATAATCGTATCGCAATAAACATGATCTAATCATATTTATACTCAGTGCAAACACTAAATAATATTTATTTAGGTTCAACACTAATCTCGAAAATATAGGGAGTCTGTGACGATGATCATATCAATCTTGGAACCACTTCCAACACACATCGTCACTTCACCCTCAACTAGTCTCTGTTTATTCTGTAACTCCTATTTCGAGTTGCTAATCTTAGCAACCGAACAATTATCAAATACCCAGGGGTTACTATAAACACTAGTAAGGAACACATCAATAACCTGTATATCAAATATACCCTTGCTCACTTTGCCATCCTTCTTATCTACCAAAAATTCAAGGCATTTCCACTTCTAGTGACCATTTCCTTTGCAGTAGAAGCACTCAGTTTCAGGCTTTGGTCCAGGTTTGGGCTTTTTCGCGGGAGTGACAACTTGCTTGCCATTCTACTTGAAGTTCCCTTTCTTTCCCTTTGCCCTTTTCTTGAAACTAGTGGTCTTGTCAATCATCAACACTTGATGCTCTTTCTTGATTTCTACCTTCGTTGATTTCAGCATCATGAAGAGCTCGGGAATCGTTTTCGTCATCCCTTGTATATACTATAGTTCATCACGAAGTTCCAGTAACTTGGTGATGGTGACTAGAGAACTCTATCAATCACTATCTTATCTGGAAAATTAACTCCCACTTGATTCAAGCGATTGTAGTACCCAGACAATCTGAGCACATGCTCACTAGTTGAGCAATTCTCCTCCATCTTTTATTTATAGAACTTGTTGGAGACTTCATATCTCTCAACTCGGGTATTTTCTTGAAATATTAACTTCAACTGCTGGGACATCTCATATGGCCCATGACGCTCAAAACGTCTTTGAAGTCCTGATTCTAAGCCATTAAGCATGGTGCACTAAACTATCAAGTAGTCATCATATTGAGCTAGCAAAACATTCATAACATCTGCATCTTCTCCTGCAAATAGGTCCGTACCTAGCGGTGCATCAAGGACATAATTCTTCTGTGCAGCAATGAGGACAATCCTCAGATCACGGATCCAATCCGCATCATTGCTACTAACATCTTTCAACACAGTTTTCTCTAGGAACATATCAAAATAAACGTATGAAAGCAACAACGCGAGCTATTGATCTACAACATAATTTGCAAAATACTACCAGGACTAAGTTCATGATAAATTTAAGTTCAACTAATCATATTACTTAAGAACTCCCACTTAGATAGACATCTCCCTAATCATCTAAGTGATCACGTGATCCAAATCAACTAAACCATAACCGTTCATCACGTGGAATGGAGTAATTTTTAATGGTGAACATCACTATGTTGATCATATCTACTATATGATTCACGCTCGACCTTTCGGTCTCAGTGTTCCGAGGCCATATCTGCATATGCTAGGCTCGTCAAGTTTAACCTGAGTATTCTGCGTGTGCAAAACTGGCTTGCACCCGTTGTAGATGGACATAAAGCTTATCACACCCGATCATCACGTGGTGTCTAGGCACGACGAACTTTGACAATGGTGCATACTCAGGGAGAACACTTTTATCTTGAAATTTAGTGAGAGATCATCTTATAATGCTACCATCAATCAAAGCAAGATAAGATGCATAAAAGATAAACATCACATGCAATCAATATAAGTGATATGATATGGCCATCATCATCTTGTGCTTGTGATCTTCATCTCCGAAGCACGTCATGATCACCATCGTCACTGGTGTGACACCTTGATCTCCATCGTAGCATCGTTGTCGTCTTGCCAACTATTTCTTCTACGACTATCGCTACCGCTTAGTGATAAAGTAAAGCAATTACAGGGCGATTGCATTGCATACAATAAAGTGACAACCATACACTAGTAGAAAAAGGGTCATACATGAAGCCCAATAGTGCCGGTTTGTATTAGAGCCGACACTAATGTGTACAATAGCACCGGTTCGTGGCGGCGATCAATAGCACCGGTTCGTGGCGAACCTTTAGTACTGGTTCATGCCACGAACCGGTACTAAAGTGGATGTGTCAGCCTGCGGTCAGGCTATGGCCCCACCATCACCATTTAGTGCCGGTTCGTGGTACGAACCGGTACTAATGAGGTTTTGGCAAGCTGTTTTTAGTCCCACCTCGCTCCCCTAACAAGCCTTTTACCACCTTAAATATGTTATTTCTCAAACTATCACAAGCACTTGGTCTTCACTGAACTCTATGTGTAGAATTTGTGGCCGCCATATGAGTCTTCATCGGTTTATAAATCGTTGATGACTCATATTGACAATTCAGATTGTACACACAAAGATCATTGATGATCAAAGTATTTTTGATGTTATAAGATCATATTGACAGTTTAGACTCTAAAGAAATATAAGATCGTGATGTAAATGCTCTTATATTTTTATGCTCAAGATGCACCATTCAAAGTGACGCCATCAACTTTCAACCATTTCGCCTTCATTTGCTATTTTCATGCATTCAATGATTTGTTTTGAGAACTAAATGACCTGAAAATTGAAAAGCACTACAAATGAACTCTGAAAAAGTTGAAACTTGGCATGGTATCATCATTTCACCCACATAGATTGTTCAAAAAAGTAGAGAGGGTTACGGCAAAAACTGGATGCACTTCGTTTACAAACTGGACAATCTCTTGCGAAGTATTCAGGTTTCTGACGAAATTAAACTCATCTATAACAAAGGCATTTCATTTTTTTAAACTTATTACAACTCCAGACTTTTTGTGCATTCAGTATGCATCATTCAAAGCGACGACATCAAATTTCAACCATTTCTGCCTTCATTTGCTATTTTTCATGCATTTAATGATTTGTTTTGACTAAATGACACTAATTAAATTTTGTGCAGGAAGCGCACACCTTTAGTACCGGTTGGTGGCTCCAACCGGTACCAAAGGGTAAGCTGTTTTTTAGTCCCACCTCGCCAAGAGAGAGGGAGTAGGAGCGGTTTATAAGCCCAGGTGCAGAGCGATGAAGAAGAGGCTCAATGCTCACGTTAGTTAGCTTCAAGCCTTTAGGAATATGGTAGATTTCAGAGCTACGCAGCAGGCAGCTTTACTATTCCAAAAGGCTTGAAGCAAATTAACTAGCATTGCACCTCTTTTTATTTTTAATAACTTATTACAACTCCGGACTTCTTCTTTTTTATTTTTAATAACTTATTACAACTCCGGACTTCTTCTGTTATGGCAAAAGGAAGGAGGAGAAGAAGAAGAAGGAGGAGGAGGAGAAGAAGAAGAAGAAGAGGAAGAAGAAGGAGGAGGAGGAAGAAGGAGAAGAGGAAGAAGAAGGAGGAGAAGAAGAAGAAGAAGAAGAAGAGGAGAAGAAGGAGGAGGAAGAAGAAGGAGAAGAAGAAGAATAAGAAGAGGAAGAAGAAGGAGAAGAAGGAGAAGGAGAAGGAGAAGGAGAAGGAGAAGAAGAATAAGAAGAGGAAGAGGAAGAAGAAGAAGAAGGAGGAGAAGGAGAAGGAGAAGGAGAAGAAGAATAAGAAGAGGAAGAGGAAGAAGAAGAAGAAGAAGAATAAGAAGAAGAAGAAGAAGAAGAAGAAGAAAAAAAAACCAGAAAAGAAATAACTATATAAAAAACATTACTCAAAAATAAATAGAAGAAAATAAATAATGCAGAAAAGAAAAAAACTAATATAAAGCACAAATATTCACAAAGAAACTAAATACGGCAAAAAACTACTCAGAAATAAATAGAAGAAAAAATAAAGAGGAAAAGAAATAACTATATAAATAAATTACTCAAAAATAAATAGAAGAAAATAAATAATGCAGAAAAGAAAAAAAACTAATATAAAGCAAAAATATTCACAAAGAAACTAAATACGGCAAAAAACTACTTAGAAATAAATAGAAGAAAAACTAAAGCAGAAAATAAATAACTATATAAAATAATTACTCAAAATAAATAGAAGAAAATAAATAATGCGGAAAAGAAAAAAAAATTAAAAAAATGTGGGGGCGCTGCCCGGTGGGCCTCCAAAACCTAGGGTGTGCAAATGCAGGCCCAGAAGGTCCGGAGGCTCACCGGCAGCAGCGCCATAGTTAGGCCCGAAGCTCGCTATATAGAGCGATTCGAAAGGGCAGCCGGCTGGGTTTATAAACCAGCGGCGGCTGCCCTTCGCTTCAGCAGGTGGGACTAAACATAGCGCACCGCTGGTGGTAAGCAAGACGGCCTTTAGTACGGTTTGTGGCACAAACCGGTACTAAGGGTTTTAGTACCGGTTGGAGCCACCAACCGTACTAAAGGGCCTCGTTCCGCCGCTTAGGCTGGCAAAATTGGCCTTTAGTACCGGTTGGTGGCTCCAACCGGTACTAGAGGCTCCCGCTATATATATGGCACTTACGATGAATCAGTTATCGTCGCCACTTTCATTCCACGTTTCTCGCTCGATCTCTCGCCGACGCCGCCGCGCCGCCGTGCCGTCGCCCTCGCCGCCTTCGCCGCTTCGTCGTCGTCATCGCCGCGCGCCCGCCGCCGTTGTCGTCGTCGTCGCCGCCCCGCCGCCGCCGCCGTCGTCGTCATCGCCGCTACCGCTGTCGTCGTCGTCGCCGCCACCGCCGCCGTCGTCGTCGTCGCCGCCACAGCCCGCCCGCCGCCATCGTCGTCGCTGCTACCCCGCCGTCGTCGCCGCCGCCCGCCCGCCATCATCGTCGTCGCCGCCCGACCCGCCTTGCATACCGTCGTCGCCGCCCAGCGCCCGTCGTCGTCGCTGCCTCAGCCACCAGACGACGCCCTATATATGTACACACGCATACCTATATACACACATACACACACACACACGCACACACACACACACACACACACATACACACAGACACGTACACACAACACACACACACGTATATACACACACACACATATTTTTTTACTTATTTTCTGTTTTCTATATATAATATGTTTAGATGAATTAGAACACACACACACGTATATACACACACACACACACATATCTAGTTTATTTTTAGTAAATATAATGCTTTTAGTTGAACTTGTTGAATTAATATATAGAACTAGTTTATTTTTAGTAAATGCTTAATTAGTTGAACTAGTTGAATTAATATAACTAGTTTATTTTTAGTAAATGCTTAGTTGAACTAGTTGAATTAATAGATTTTTCTGTTAATAGATTTTTTTCTGTTAATAGATTTTTTTCTGTTAATAGATTTTAATGATTTTTTGTTCATAGAATTTAGAAAAAGGGAAAAAAGAAGAAGTAGTTTATATATAGTTGAACTAGCTAGTTGATTTAATAAACTAATTTATTTTACTATATATAGAAGTAGTTTGTTTTTAGTAAGTACTACTTATTTATTTATAGTAAATGCTTAGTAGTTCAACTAGATAGTTGACTAATAAAACTAAATTATGAACGTAGGCCGGAAATGTCGTACTCATCGGACGATGATAACCGCCCGGGGGAGTGCGACTGGTGCCACGACGATCGAGGTATCTCATGACAGTTCATTGAGCTGGACGAAGATCGGCGCTTCAAGATTAAGCTCGGGAGACCTGCGATGTTCATACGATGCATAGCAGCGACAATAGTTTTTTTCGTAATTAAGCACGACTTCAACTATTTTAACGTGTATTTTTCATCTTTCCAATTCGACTAGCTTATCCCATGCTTTGCAAGATGCTATGTCTTGGAGAGGATGGATTTTGAAGACCATGAAAATTTTGAAACCAAAAAAATTATCCTAAGTACCCAACATGGTGTGGATTTTCAAGTAAAGCTGTACAATGCTCAGAGTGTAACCCATTTTGGTTGCAAAAATTGGGATGCATTTTGCAAGATGTATGGTCTTGATGAGGGTATGCTTGTCACCATGGATCTTGGTGATCCTACAATCGAGCAAGAGACACCTACGATTTGGGTCTTTGTGGATTCACCTCCAGTTCTTCCCTCATGTGAGCTAAACATAGTTATTAAGTAATTTGTATTGTTTATTTCAAAATATAATTTTGACAACTTATCTCCATTGACAGCTTATTTTCATTCTTCAAAGAATGTGCGGAAGATGGTAGATGAAGCGTACTACTTGAAGGCTCGAATTAACTTATCGGGAGAAAACTCATCCGGTCGGATTTTGTACTGATCTTGAGAATTACATTATCTACAATCAAACTCCTCAACATTATGGTCAATACGTGCCACTAGTGCACGTGTTGAACTCTGATAACTACCATGGAGATACCTGGTAAGATTATTTTTACTATTACAACATCCGTGCATCTTTTGCACACTTCTAAAACTAGTACATCATTGCTAACTACAAAGTTATTATTATGTTTTTCAACAGATAATCCCGAATGATTGTGTGCCTCATCGATGTATCTGGCGTGGTAGCCTTCATGTTTTGAACATACTACCAGGTTGTCCTACGAATCTCAACTTTCCATACCGGGTTTCTAAAAGAAGTGGAGACATAACAATCAAAGAATGGAAAAAATGTATGGACAGTCGTAAGGAGCTTCTTGGAAGCAATAAGCAGCGAAAGGCAAGAATTGGAGACAGGATGATCGCCATTCTTCATAATGGAGAGTCAGGGTCTATATTGTTTTATGCTATTTTACCTTAAGGGTGTTTAGGTCCTACCTGATACTGATGATCATGTGCTAAGAACAATTATGTAGGGTTGGGTTCGATGACTATATATGCGGATGATGATCGTATGACTTATTATTAATAACGAGTAGAAGTTGTATGATGATGCATGATTAGTAGTACTTGTTATTATATATATATGATGATGTAATGATGCAAAAGCATGCATGAGCATGTTATATCTGCGGGTGCAATGAACATAGCAGCAGCTTTGATAAACAAAGCATGCATGATGTATATATGATGCATAACGTGTACAATGTGTAGTATCATAAAATACCAGCAAATGAAAAAGAATTAAAATGGAAACACAAAATTAAATGAAAAAGAAATCATAAAACTAAAAACCCACCAAACCTTATAGTACGGTTGGTGTTACCAACCGGTACTAAAGGGCTCGAGCCCTGAGCTGGCTAGTGCCACGTGGTTGCCTTTTTAGCACCGGTTCGTGCTGAACCGGTACTAAAGGGGGGGCTTTAGTGACCACAAATTAGTGCGGTTATGTAACCGCACTATAGGTCCTATGAACCGGTGCTAATGCCCGGTTCTGCACTAGTGATATGGCTCCTGCCAGTTGCTGATAACTCGGTTACAAAACATGATCATCTCATACAATAAAATATAGCATCATGTCTTGACCATATCTCATCACAACATGCCCTACAAAAACAAGTTAGACGTCCTCTACTTTATTGTTGCAAGTTTTACGTGGCTGCTACGGGCTTAGCAAGAACCGTTCTTACCTACGCATCAAAACCACAACGATAGTTCGTCAAGTTAATGTTGTTTTAACCTTCTCAAGGACCGAGCGTAGCCACACTCGGTTCAAGTAAAGTTGGAGAAACTAACACCCGCCAGCCACCTGTATGTAAAGCACGTCGGTAGAACCAGTCCCGCGTAAGCGTACGCGTAATGTCGGCCCAGTCCGCTTCATCCAACAATACCGCCGAACCAAAGTATAACATGCTTGTAAGCAGTCTGACTTGTATCGCCCACAACTCACTTGTGTTCTACTCGTGCATATAACATCAATGCATAAAACCAGGCTCTGATGCCACTGTTGGGGAACGTAGTAATTTAAAAAATTTCCTACGCACAAGCAAGATCATGGTGATGCATAGCAACGAGAGGGGAGAGTGTTGTCCACGTACCCTCGTAGACCGAAAGTGGAAGCGTTAGCACAACGCGGTTGATGTAGTCATACGTCTTCACGATCCGACCGATGAAGTACCGAACGCACGGCACCTCCGAGTTCAGCACACGTTCAGCTCGATAACGTCCCTCGAACTCCGATCCAGCCGAGCTTTGAGGGAGAGTTCCATCAGCACGACGGAGTGGTGATGATGATGATGTTCTACCGACGCAGGGCTTCACCTAAGCACCGCTACGATATTATCGAGGTGGATTATGGTGGAGGGGGGCACCGCACACGGCTAAGCGATCCAATGGATCAATTGTTGTGTCTATGGGGTGCCCCCTCCCCCGTATATAAAGGAGTGGAGGAGGGGCCGGCCAAGAGGAGGAGGCGCGCCCAAGGGGGCAGTCCTACTCCCACCGGGAGTAGGACTCCTCCTTTTCCTATTTGGAGAAGTAGAGGGAAGGAAGATGATGGTGGGTGGAAGGAAGGGGGGGGGGGGCGGCCCCCCTCCCAATTCGGATTGGGCCTCGGGCGCCCCTCTTGCTCCTTTCCCTTCCTTTCCACTAAAGCCCATTAAGGACTATATACCTCCCGGGGGCTTCCGATAACCTCCCGGAGCTCCGGTATTGTCCCAATCTTACCCGGAACCATTCCGGTGTCCAAATATAGTCGTCCAATATATCGATCTTTATGTCTCGACCATTTCGAGACTCCTCGTCATGTACATGATCACATCCGAGGCCCCGAACTACCTTCGGTACATCAAAACACATAAACTCATAATATAACCATCATCTAACTTTAAGCGTGTGGAACCTACGGGTTCGAGAACTATGTAGACATGACCGAGACACGTCTACGGTCAATAACCAAGAGCGGATCCTGGATGCTCATATTGGCTCCTACATATTCTACGAAGATCTTTATCGGCCAAATCGCATAACAACATACGTTGTTCAGTTTGTCATCGGTATGTTACTTTTCCGAGATTCGATCGTCGGTATCTCAATACCTAGTATAATCTCGTTACCTGCAAGTCTCTTTACTCGTTCTGTAATACATCATCCTGTAACTAACTCATTAGTTACAATGCTTGCAAGGCTTATAGTGATGTGCATTACCGAGTGGGCCCAGAGATACCCCTCCGACAATCGGAGTGACAAATCCTAATCTCGAAATACGCCAACCCAACAAGTACCTTCGGAGACACCTGTAGAGCACCTTTATAATCACCCAGTTAACACACAAAGTGTTCCTCTGGTAAACGGGAGTTGCATAATCTCATAGTTATAGGAACATGTATAAGTCATGAAGAAAGCAATAGCAACATACTAAACAATCAAGTGCTAAGCTAACGGAATGGGTCAAGTCTATCACATCATTCTCCTCATGATGTGATCCTGTTAATCAAATGACAACTCATGTCTATGGTTAGGAAACTTAACCATCTTTGATTTAACGAGCTAGTCAAGTAGAGGCATACTAGTGACACTATGTTTGTCTATGTATTCATACATGTATTATGTTTCCGGTTAATACAATTACAACATGAATAATAAACATTTATCATGAAATAAGGAAATAAATAATAACTTTATTATTGCCTCTAGGGCATATTTCCTTCACCCAGATCTCTTTTCCATATTATTGAATCTCATTTACATCTTGCTAGTTTCCGATCTACTATTTTGAAATCTTTACTTTCCAATCTATAAACCAAAAATACCAAAAAATATTTACTTTATTATCTCTATCAGATCTCACTTTTGCGAGTGACCATGAAGGGATTGACAATCCCTTTATCGCGTTGGTTGCAATTACTTGATTGTTTCTGCAGGTATTTGGTGACTTGTGTGTCATCTCCTACTGGATTGATACCTTGGTTCTCAAAACTGAGGGAAATACTTGCGCTACTTTGCTGCATCACCCATTCCTCTTCAAGGGAAAACCAACGCAATCTCAGGGGGTAGCAGTAGACATCATTCACCAGAGCCCAATGGGTGTGACGAGGAGCATGCATGTGAAGGCAAACCTGCTGGACATGATACTGGATATCCAAACGCGTCAGTGTGAGGTACTGAGGAGCCCCGACGATGGAGCGGTAGAAGGGAGCATCGGACGCCGGAGAGCCCTCGACGGCGCACACCTTAGCCTTCGTGTCAACTGGCGTGGAAGCAGGCTTGCAGTTAAGCAAGTCGGCTTGCTCCAGAAGATCGTAGGCATACTTCTGCTAATGCAGGAAGAAGCAAGTGTCACGGCAAACAACCTCGACGCCGAGGAAGTAGTGCAGAGCCCCCAAGTCCTTGAGGGCGACCTCAGTGCCGAGGCGAGCTGTGATAAGCTAAAGTAGCACTGGCGAGGACCTCAGTGGCACCATGGTGATAAACAAACAGGGAGGCATCGGACCGTGTGGATCGGAACCCCTTCTGCTGAAGGAAGGTCGCGACCCGCTGATACCAGGCTCAAGGTGCCTGCTTCAATCCGTAAAGAGAACGCGAGAGCAAGCACACGTGGTCCGGATAGCCGGTGTCGACAATACTAGTAGGCTGCTGACAAAACACCTGCTCGTCGAGATGGCCATGCAAGAAAGCATTCGACACGTGGAGCTAGTGAACTAGCCAGGCGCGAGAGACAACAAGATGGAGGACTGCGCGAATTGAGCCCAGTTTGACAACTGGGGCGAAGGTGTCGGTGAAGTCCACGCCGGCACGCTGGCGGAAGCCGCGCACCAGCCAACACGCCTTGTAGCGCTCGAGGGAACCGTCGGGGCGAGTCTTATGGCGGAAAACCCACTTGCCAGTGATAACATTGGCACGGGGAGGCCGCGGGGCAAGCTCCCACATATGGTTGCGCTGCAGGGCATCAAACTCCTCACGCATCGCAGCAAGCCAGTTCTGATCCCGAAGGGCTACATGTGCGGAGGTGGGTAGCGGAGACGGGGCTGAGGTAGAAACGGCACATGCATACTCGTCGGAGGTGTAGCGCATGCTAGGACGAAACGTCCCAGTCCGAGCCTCAGTAACCACACCGGTTAGGGGTGCCGCCACAGCCGGCGGAGCCGAGGGGAGGGGGATCGGCGAGGAGGAGGTCAAGCCGGTCTCCGATGACTTTGAGGGTTCCATGGCGATGGGGGCGCTCACGGGGGCCGGCGGCGGGGGCGCCAGAGGCCGCGATGGCGGTGGCGCCCGAGGGGGCGGCCCACCCGAAGCGCTATGGGAGGGGGCGGCCGGTGCCGGAAGCGCAGGTAGGGCCGGGCCCAGTGCTCAGCTCAACAAGGAGTGCAGCTCGCCGTAGGTGGTGGCAGGGGCGAGCCGCACCGCGAGAGGCGCCGAGGAGGACGGTACCTGCTGAAAAGGGAACACCAGCTCATCAAAGTACACGTGAGGCGATGTATAAACGCGGTGGGACACTGGATCATAGCACTGGTAACCTTTGGTGTTGGGAGGGTAGCCGGGAAAGATGCAAGGAACCGACTGGGGAGCGAGTTTGTGAGGAGTAGTGGACGTGGTGCTAGGATAACAGAGACACCCGAAAATGCGAAGACCATCATAAGATGGAGCCGCACCATAGAGGAGCTCGTGAGGAGCATAGTTCCAGCTCGGACGACATGAGCGGATGTTAATGAGGAGGCTGGCGGTGGCAAGAGTGTCCGGCCAGAACCGGGGAGGCACGTTGGAGTGGAAGAGCGACATGCGGCACAGTCATTAAGAGTGTGTATGACGCACTCGGCATGACCATTCTACTGCGACATGTAAGGGCAAGTGAGGCGAAAAATGGTGCCGTGAGAAGCGAGGAGATTACAAACAGCAACGTTGTCGAACTCTTTTCTGTTGTTAGTTTGTAAGGCAAGAATGGGACGACCAAACCGTGTGGTGACGTATGAGTAAAACACAGTGAGTGTGGCAAGAGCATCAGACTTGCGACAGAGAGGAAATGTCCACACATAATGGGAGAAATCATCCAATATCAGCAAATAGTATAGATAACCCGGGTTGCTTGCAACCAGAGACGTCCCAACATCACTATGCAATAATTAAAACGGAAAAGTGGAAATGTCTGTAGACTTGCTAACAGGAAGACAAACGTGCTTGCCGAGACGGCAGGCCTCACAAGTGTGGTTGCCAACCTTATTACATGAGAATGAAAAACTCTGAAGAATCTAACGCAAAACTGTGGAATTGGGGTGACCGAGACGGGCGTGCCAAAGATCGACATTAGCGGTGAGGGCGGCTGGACGGGTGGTGGTGGCGGCGGAAGGATGCACCGGGTAGAGCTCGCCAGGGCTATCACATCGATGGAGTACCATCCGTGTACGGGCGTCCTTCACAGAAAAGCCAACATCGTCAAATTCAACAGTAATAGGGTTCTCACGAGCAAGGTGACCAACAAAGACAAGGTTAGTAACTAAGTCAGGGGATACGAGAACATTAGACATGTTAATAGGAGTAGAGGTGGAAGAAAACAACATATGACCGACATGTGTAATGGGTAAAGAGGAACCGTTACCAGCGGTGATACGAGTGAGAGTATGAACGGGAGTGGAAGAGGTGAGGTTACCGGGATGAGATGTCATGTGAGATGTCATGTGAGCGTTGGCGCCTGAGTCCATGTACCAGTCACCGCCGCTACCATAGTTTGTAGGTGACGGAGCCGAGTGCAGAGCGGCGAGCAGGGCGGGATCCCACGATGCCGGCACCTTGGGCGGGTAGAACCCGCCATAGGGAGGCGTGGGGGTGACATAGTAGCCACTCATGGCCGGTGATGCAGGGAGCGCCGGGTAGGAGGCGGCGCCGGGCGTGGCAAGGTATGGCTGATGGCTTGCCAAATGAGGCCCAAGGATGCCCAGGGCGGGAGGCCAAGGAACTGACATCGAATATGCGTGAACGACGCCCGTCCATGGATTGGTGCCATAGGTCCACGGTGCAGTCACCTACTGCAGACGAGCCCCCCCCCCCCCACGTGCGCCTGCCCCCGACGGTGGTTGCCACGTCGACCGCCACCCTGCGACTACTGCTGAGGGGCAGCGGAAGGGGAAAGAACCCCGGGGGACTGCTGCCGTGCGCAGTAGGGGCGGGTGGCGGCGGGGCGCCACGAGAGGTGCCGGTGGCGAGGGCATGGTGCTGCAAGCTCTTCTTCACCCCCTTTACCCGGTGCTCCTCCAACCGCAAGTACGATACAAACTTGGGGAAGGAGGGCTCCGGCATCAGGTGAGGTTGGAGGCGGCGTTGCCGGAGTCCTTGTTGAGGTCGGTGGTGAGCGTGCTGAGGAGGAGGTCGTCATCAACCTTGGCGCTGATGTCACAGGGTTCATCCGCCAACATCTTCAGGCGGCGGCAGTAGTCATCGGTAGACTGTTCATCCCGATGACAGTCAAAAACTTCCTGCTGCAGAAAAATGTGGCACTGAAGCTTATTGTCGGTGAAGAGGCCGCTGAGCTTGACCCACACGGTGCGTGCGTCATCACCATTGCTCACGACCGTGTGAAATGGGTCCTTGAAGATGGTGGTGAAGAACCACCGGATGAGCGTAGCGTTGATCGCGATCCACTCAGAGTCGCCCACCATGGCACGAGAGTCATGGTGCCATCAACATGATCCACGAGATTGTTCTCGCGGAAGACAAGCGAAAAGTACGTCTTCCACGCGGAGTCGGTGGTATCAAGGACGACGGGGACGCGTTCATGGATGTTGATGTCGTGGATGTTAGCGGGGTCCGGCCCGACAAAGGTGTTGGAGTAGGTGGAGGCGTTGGACGACATGGCGGTGGCCCCGGGATGAGAAGGAGGGGCGGCGGCTAGGGTTGGCTGGGGATGGCGCGGCACAGCGGGAGAGGTGGCACGGCGGGAGAAGCGGCACGACGGGAGAGGCGGCACGGCAGAGGAAGGGTGGCGCGGCTGCGGGGAGGTGAGGGCAGCAGCGTGGGGAGGGGAGAGCAGCGGTGGCGGCGGCCCGAGGCGGCGGCGGCTAGGGTAGGCGGAAGCGATTAGGAGAGGATCGGGACGGTATCTGATACCATGTAGAATTGATTGTGTGCATCGATATTCACATTGATCGTGCACTAGGCACATATATAGGCACAAGGGCAGATGGAGAGAGATACTACAAGTGCGGCATTCAAAACCCAGACCTATATATGTGTACACATGTTCAACAATTACGGTCGCATCTTGGTGGTTGGCACAGAGAAGCTGAGCACGCTTAGTATAGAGGCTTTGGAGGTTGCGCCAGCAAAGGAAAGCACGCAGTAGAAAAGCCGATCGCCGATGGCTAAATGCAGCGTCATGACCCGGGAGGGAGCGCACTGTCGTTACCAACCGAGCGAGCGAGAGAGAGTGATGCAAGCGAGAACGATGAACATGAACTAGAGAGAGAGTGGTTTTTCCACAGCACAAACCTCGCAGCTTTTCTGTTATCTTTCTCTTTCTCTTTTCTTAGTTACATTGAGTGAAAACAACTAACTAGCTAACCTCCCGGCATGCTCGTAGTGATCCTGTGAGGTCTTGGAGAAAAACAACGAGAAAGAAGGAGTGCATGCACTGTGCACGTCTCCACTACGGGTTCGGCTCCTCTGCAGTACAGGTATTACTGTACGCGTACTGTAGCATCTAGCATCTGCCGTCTATTTTAATCGGATGGCTCCAACCAAGAATCGCTGGGCTTATATAAAAAAGTAAAGAAAACTAAAACAGACCCATGCGGCCACACCATTCCCCACTCTCTCTCTCTCTCTATCTCTCTGTCTCTCTCTTATCTCTTTCCTCTAGACAAGCTCGGCCACAGTTTTTTCCCAATCCACAACACTGCTCCGGCCGAGCGAAATCCAGGTACACTGCGCTACTCCGGCCAAATTCGCTAGCCCTGAACTACTCTGGCGATGCCCTCCCTCTATAGCCCTGCCTCTCTAGGCGCTGCTTCTTATCCATCCTTGTGCGGCCGTGCCCCATTGCTTCTACCGGCTTGTCACGCTCAATATGCGATACTATCCTAAAGAGACTCGAAGGCCCCACTAAGGATAGAACCGCATATTGATACGCTTTTGCAAGGTGGATATCATTACATCACCATTACATAATAGATGGGTGTAACGCCCTCGATGCGGCTATATCTCCCACGTGTCGAAGCACGACTTAGAGGCATAACCGCATTGAAAGCAATGCCGCAAGTGAGGTAATCTTCACACAACCCATGTATTACATAAGGAAAAGAGATACATAGTTGGCTTACAATCGCCACTTCACACAATTACATGAATAAAGCATTACATCAACCAGATACAATCAAGGTCCGACTACGGAACCAAAATAAAAGAAGAACCCCAAATGCGATAAAGGTCCCGATCGACCCCAACTGGGCTCCACTACAGATCAACTAGAACGAAACAACACAAAGGGCAAGATCTTCATCGAGCTCCTCCTTGAGCTTGATTGCGCCACCTGCTCGGTAACATAGGCACCTGCAAACTGGTTTTGGAAGTATATGGTGAGCCACGAGGACTCAGCAATCCCATTACCATGGGTATCAAGACTAGCAAAGCTTAATGGGAAAGGAAGGGTAAAGTGGTGAGGTTGCAGCAGCGACTAAGCATGATATGGTGGCTAACATACGCAAATGAGAGCGAGAAGAGAAACAAGCGGAACGGTCGTGAAGCTAGCAATGATCAAGAGGTGATCCTGAACACCTACTTACGTCAAACATAACCCATAAATCGTGTTCACTTCCCGGACTCCGCCGAGAAGAGACCATCACGGCTACACACTCGGTTGATGCGTTTAATTCGGATCAAGTGTCAAGTTGTCTACAACCGGACATTAACAAATTCCCATCTGCCACAAAACCGCGGCCACGGCTCTCGAAAGTTTAAACCCTGCAGGGGTGTCCCAACTTAGCCCATGACAAGCTCTCGCGATCATCGAAGGAATAGACCTTCACCCGAGACACTCCGATCAGACTCGGTATCCCGGTACATCAAGACATTTCGACAATGGTAAAACAAGACCAACAAGACCGCCCGATGCGCCGACAATCCCGATAGGAGCTGCACATATCTCGTTCTCAGGGCAACACCGGATGAGACAGGCTACGAGTAAAACCAGACCTCGAGTTGCCCTGAGGGGGCCCCGCAGGCGGCTCGGTTCGGACCAACACTTAGACAAGCACTGGCCCGGGGGGGCTAAAATAAGGATGACCCTTGGGTTAATTACTCCCAAGGAAAAAGTAGGTGGTGGTGAGGCAAATGGTAAAAGTCAATGTTGGGCCTTGCTGGACAAGTTTTATTCAAAGCGAACTGTCAGGGGGTCCCATAAATCACCCGACCGCGTTAGGAACGCAAAATCCGGGAACATAACACGGTATGACGGAAACTAGGCGGCAGAGTGGAACAAAACACCAGGCATAAGGCCTAGCCTTCCACCCTTTACCAAGTATATAGATGCATTAATAATATAAGAGATATTGTGATATCCCAGCATAAACCCTGTCCACCATGGAGAAATCTTCAACTTCACCTGCAACTAGCAACGCTATAAGAGGGGCTGAGCAAAGCGGTTACATAGCCAATCAATGGTTTGCTAGGAATGGTGTCAAAGGTTAGAGGTTCATGGCAATTTGGGATGGCTGGATAAACAGGTAATAGGTAGCGCAGCATAGCGAAAGAACGAGGCAACTAGCATAGCAATGATAGTAGTGAGATCCAGGGTAGCGGTCATCTTTCCTGAAATCCCGCAAGGAAGAAGAACGAGTCCATGAAGAAGATGAACCACACGAAGACGAACGCATCCTCACGATCGCAACGAAAAGGGAACTATCGAGAAGAAGCACACAACATGGTAAACACACCACACATGAGCAAGGCATGATGCACAACAAGCATGATGCATGACCAAGCTACATGAAGCTACTCATGGCAAGAGATGATGCAAACAAGAACAACACATCAAGGCAAGTTTAAATGAGGCCGGGAGCAACATAAAACAATTCCGGTAAGTCCTCATATGCAAATTTCGAAATTGGTCCAGAACTGAATAAACCTTATGTTCAAGTTGTTAAACAGCAAGTTAAGATGCACCAAGATGATCTACACGAAATTCTAGTCAAGTTACATATAAAGTTCATTAGATTCGGAGCTACGGCCTATAAGATATGAGCAAAACAAGTTATACATGGCATTGATGCAAAATGCACCCAAACATCAAGCAAACACACCAAAACAAGGATGCAACATGATAATATGAAGCTACATGCAAAATCAAGCAAGTTTCATATAGAGCACACTCAAAACGGAGCAACGGTTCAACACCCACACACTATACAAGTCATAGCAACAATCTGTCCAAAACAGCAACTAGGCATCTTACAAGCATCAAAACAATATGCTACAGCACCCCAACATAATAACAAAAGACATGGGCATGAAGTACACGTAAAGCATAACAAAATATGAACACTGAGCTATCTCCAGAAACAACTAGAACATGCTCAAAAAGACATGGAGATATTGCAAATAATAACAGTTTCAGACTTTAGCAGAAATAACATCAGGTTGCAATGTTTAGAGCTATCAAACAACATGTTACAGGAACTTATCATGGCAAACAAAGGCATGGCATGAATCTACTAATTGCATATATCAAAAGACCCTTACTAACCATGAGCCAAAAAGGCATAGAAAATATGATGGCACCCATGTAAACATGGCAAGTTATATTACAGATTCAAACATGGCAGGAACAACAATAAGTAGGCATGTTCGTGAGCTCGAACCACTCACTACAGAGCAATACATGGCATGGCAAGGCAACCAACAGTAAGAAGGCATGTTTATGAAGCTAATCATGGCAAGAGCAAGGTCATAGGGTGCATGGATCACGAGGAAAACACATGGGAACAAGTGAACTTAATGTTAACAGGCTGACAAACAACATTTTCAAGCAACTTTGGAGCAAGATTACAACATGTTCCAGCAGGCTATAATTGCAACCAAGGGCCTGAATGGATAGAGCATGACATGTAGTTCAAAACATGTTTATAGTACATCTCCAGATTATGCATAGAATGATTAGTGGAAGCATATTAACATAGCAACAAAATATACAGAATCACTGTCAGAAATCAAGAACAAAGAACTACCCTACTTTACAAGCTTGATACACTCAGCACACAACTCACAAAAATACAAGGTCAACACCTCTGGAAAGATGGCATGGCATAGTCCAACATTCATGTAGAGCTCATACTCATAGGATGCACACATCAATCATGGCCAAAATGATAAAACCACAAGTTATAATAGTTTCAGCAGATTAACATCAACATGCACACTTCCAACAGCATTTCGGGCATCAAGATGAGCTCAAATGAAAATGATGCAATGGAATGAAATGAAGTACTCGTCGAGACGAACAATTTGACATATTACACGCGCAAAACAGAGCTACGGATGTACAGATGTGATGCCATGAACATGGCATGAAAATTATAAAAATCTAGGAGTTAGCAAAAATCTCACCTCCGAAACTGGATCTAGGGATTCGGGCACACGGTTCGAGGCAGGGCCGGATCTCGCCGGAGTTGTCGCCCTGACGCGGGGGAGGCGGCCCCGGGCGGATCTGGCGGATGGCGGCGTTGGCGGCGGGCGGGCACGGCTGGCGGCGGCGGGCGGCGGCCGGGCGCGGAACCGAGGCGGGGCCGCCGCCCGGCCACCGGCGGAGGAGCCGGCGGCGGCGGGCGGAGGGCCGAGGCGGCGGCGGCGACGGGGCGCGCGGAAGGCGCGGACGCGGCAGCAGCGGGCGGCGGCGGCGAAGCGACACCGGCAGACAGCCGCGGCACGGCACATGGCGGCGCGCGGCGCAGCGGCGGCGGCGGCCGGGCGGCGTAGGCGCAAGGCGGCGGGGCAGAGCGGGCGGCGCGGATCGGGCCATGTGGGCCCGGATGGACTCATGGGCGGCGGCGAGGTGGGCGCTGGGCGCCACATGGCAGCCTCCAATTGGCTGCGGGCGGCGGCGGCGAAGCGTCCGGCGCGGATGGACGTGTACGGTGGCGGCGCGAGGACGATTTTTAGAGTTAGGGGGAAATGATCCGGAAATGGAGAGGGGGAGACGTTTTTATAGGTAGAGGGAGCTAGGAGAGTCCAAATGAGGAGCGGTTTTCGGCCACGCGATCGTGATCGAACGAACGAGAGCATGGAGGGGAGTTTGGTGGGTTTTGGGCCACTTTGGAAGAGATGATGCATACAAGAACATATCAAGGCAAGTTTAAATGAGGCCGGAAACAACATATAACAAATCCAGTAAGTCCTCCTATGCAAATTTAGAAATTGGTCCAGAACTGAATAAATCTTATGTTCAAGTTTTTAAACAGCAAGTTAATATGCACCAAGACGATCTACACGAGATTCTAGTCAAGTTACATATAAAGTTCATTTAATTCGGAGCTACGGCCTAGAAGATAAGAGCAAAACAAGTTAAACATGACATTGATGCAAAAGGCATTCAAACATCAAGCAAACACTCTCAAAACAAGGATTCAACATGATAAGATGAAACTTCATGCAAATCTAAGCAAGTTTCATATAGAGCACACTCCGAACGGAGCAACGGTTCAACACATACACTCTATACAAGTTTAAAGGACAAGCTGTCCAAAACAGTAACTAGGCATATAGCAAGCATCAAAACAATATGTTACAACATCTCAATGTGAAAACAAAAGGCATGGGCATTAAGTACAGATAAAGCATTACAAAACAAGAACACTGAGCTTTCTTCAGAAAACAATATAACATACTCAAAAGGGCATGACAAGATAGCAAATAATAACAGTTTACAGACTTGGCAGAAATAACATCAGGTTGCAATGTTTAGAGCTATCAAACAACATGTTACAGGTACTTATCATGGCAAACAAAGGCATGGCATGCTAATACTAAAGACAAAGAACAAAACTCCCGTACTGAACTTATTCCAAAGATTAATAGAAACGATGGTGGCATCCATACAAACATGGCAAATGATATGACAGGTTCAGACATGGCAGGAACAACGATAAGTAGGCATGTTGTGAGCTTGTACCACTCACCAGAGCAATACATGGCATGACAAGGTGATCAACGGTAATATGACATATTCTTAAAGCTAAGAATGGCAAGAACAAGTTCATAGGGTGCATGGATCACTAGCAAAGCTCATGGCAAAACTGAACTTAACGTTAACAGGTTGACAGCCACATTATTTACCAATTTGAAAGCAAGATTACAACAAGCTAAAGAGGTCTATAAATGCAACCAAGGGCATCAGTGGATAGAGCATGACATGTATAACAAAACATCCTTAGTGAACATCTCCATATTATGCATAGAATGACTTGTGGCAGCAGGTTTACATAGCATCATGATATAGCAGATTCAGCCTAGCAAAACAGTAACAGCAAGTACCCTACTTCACGAGCTCGATGCACTCACTACAAGGCACACAAAAATACATGGATGGCACCATTGTAAATATGGCATGATGGAGCTCCTAACGCATCTAGACATCAAGCTCATAGGATGCACACACAAAATGCAATGAAAAAGACAAATCATCAAGTTATGTTAACAGACTGGTAAACATCATATAGCACTTTTGCAACGACGATTAGAGAATCAAGATGGACTCAAACAAGCATTGCACGATGGAACAAAATGAAGAGAATCTCACAATGAAGATTTTGATATATCATATGCATGAACCGGAGCAGCACACATGAAGTTATGGCACGATGAACATGGCATCAGAATGCAATAAACTGGGGACAGACGAAAATATACCAGCGCGAAAACGGGATCGGGCGGACCCGGGACAGAGGGATCCGGGACCGGCGGGGCGTTTGGATTGGCGGCTTGGTGGATCTAGTCCAGGCCGCCGGATCCGGATCGGTGGCTGCGGCCGGCGACGACGGCGAAGTCGCCGGAGATGGCGGGTCTGGCGGGTCCGGCCGGAGGCGGCGACCGCGCGGCAGCGAGGGCGCAGATCCGGCGGGCGACGGGCGGCTACTCATGGGAGAGGAGGCGCCTGGCGGCGGTTGGTGGCTCGCATGGAGGAGCTGCGGCGGTCCGGCGGGCGGCGTGGCGGCACGCCGGCGATAGGGCGGCAGAGTGAACGGCGGGTGAGGGAGTCCTAGACTAGGGGGTGTCCGGACAGCTGGACTATCAATATCCGCCGGACTCCAAGACTACGAAGATAGAAGATTGAAGACTCCGGCTCGTGTCCGGATGGTACTTTCCTTGGCGTGGAAGGCAAGCTTGGCAATACGGATATGTAGATCTCCTACCATTGTAACCGACTCTGTGTAACCCTAGCCTCCTCTGGTGTCTATATAAACCGGAGGGCCTTAGTCCGTAGGACAACATACATTACAAAAATCATACCATAGGCTAGCTTCTAGGGTTTAGCCTCCTTGATCTCGTGGTAGATCTACTCTTGTACTACCCATATCATCAATATTAATCAAGCAGGACGTAGGGTTTTACCTCCATCGAGAGGGCCCGAACCTGTGTAAAAACATTGTGTCCCTCGTCTCCTGTTACCATCCACCTAGACGCACAGTTCGGGACCCCCTACCAATCGATCCGGATTGGGCGCCGGCCGCGGACATCTTCCAACGCTCGCCTTTTGGCGATATCCTGAATTCACTAAAGCATCTCTCGCTATCAGGAGAGTCCTGGCCGGACTATGGCCAGGATGGTTGGGGCACGGACGACGAAGAAATTCAGAGCCCACCCACCACCCACTTTGTAGCCGCTATCGACGATCTAACCGACATGCTAGACTACGACTCCGAAGACATCGACGCTATGGACGACGATGCCGGAGACGAACAGGAACCAGCGCCTACAGGACACTGGAAGGCCACCTCGTCATACGATATATATATGGTGGACACCCCAAAAGACGGGCTGGCGAAGAAGCAGGAGAGGCAGACTCTTTAAAGAAGCAGCCCAAACGCCGGCGTCAGCGGCGCCGCTCTAAATCTGGCCACAGCAAGAATGGAGATTCCGGCACAGGAGATAATAACACTCCAGAGAGCGCCGAAGACAATCCCCTCCAGCAAGACTCAGCGCAGGAGGATGCAGAAGCAAGCCCTCATGAAGGGGCGGCAGACGAAGAGGTTGAGGATCATAACTATATGCCTCCCTCCGAAGACGAAGCAAGCCTCAACGATGACGAATTCGTCGTGCCCGAGGATCCCGTCGAACAAGAGCGCTTCAAGTGCATGCTTATCGCCACAGCAAACAGCCTAAAGAAAAAGCAGCAACAGCTCCAAGCTGATCAAGACCTGCTGGCCGATCGATGGACCGAGGTCCTCGCGGCCGAAGAATACAAACTCAACGCCCTCCAAAAGTTACCCAAGACGCAAGCTGCTCCCCGATTAGAGGAGGAAGCATACATACCTCCATCACCGGCGCCGACGATATGGCTGACCGACCACCCGTGGTCGTGGACGGAGAGGCATCCAGGCCCCAGCCAAGACCATACCCGGCATCGCTCCAAAAGCACGGCCAAGAGGGAACGCTACGGACTTGTGAGACATCTTGGAGGACAAGGCAAGGCAATCCAGATCCATCTATTGATCACGGGCGCCCTACGACCCACAGCGAATACCGTCGTGCGGATACAATAACCCGGCCGGGCCGAACACAGCAGACAGCGCTCTCGAGCTGCATCGCGATATCGCTCATCTACAGGCACCGCACACCCGTTATGCTTCACTGACGAAGTAATGGATCATCAGATCCCCGAAGGGTTTAAACCCGTAAACATCGAATGTTACGATGGCACAACAGACCCCGCGGTGTGGATCGAAGACTATCTTCTCCACATCCATATGGCCCGCGGGGACGATCTCCATGCCATCAAGTACCTCCCACTCAAGTTTAAAGCACCAGCTCGGCATTGGCTTAACAGCTTGCCCGCAGAGTCAATTGGGTGTTGGGAAGACCTGGAGGCCGCATTCCTTGATAACTTCCAAGGCACATATGTGCGAGCACCAGACGCCGATGACCTGAGCCACAATATTCAGCAGCCAGACGAATCGGCCAGACATATCTGGACACGGTTCTTGACAAAGAAAACCCAAATCGTCGACTGTCCGGATGCAGAGGCCCTTGCAGCCTTCAAACATAACATCCGGGATGAATGGCTAGCCCGCAACCTGGGGCAGGAAAAGCCGAAATCCATGGCATACCTCACATCGTTAATGACCCGCTTTTGCGCGGGAGAGGACAGCTGGCTAGCCCGTAGCAACAACCTCCGTAAAAATTCTGGCAGTCCGGATACCAAGGACAACAACGGCAGGTCACGTCGAAACAAAAACAAGCGTCGCATTAACGGCGACGATAAAGAGGATACGGCAGTCAATGCCGGATTCCGAGGCTCTAAACCCGGTCAGCAGAAGAAGCCATTCGAAAGAACCACTCCGGGTCCGTCCAATTTGGACCGAATACTCGACCGCTTATGCCAGATACATGGCACCTTTGAAAAGCCAGCTAACCACACCAATAGAGATTGCTGGGTGTTCAAGCAGGCCGACAATGACAAGGGGCTAAATAGCGACAACGAGGAAGAGACCCGGCTGCCGAACAATAGAGGACAGAAGGGTTTTCCCCCACAAGTGCGGACGGTGAATTTGATATACGCGACCCATATACCCAAGAGGGAGAGGAAGCACGCACTACGGGACGTCTATGCGATGGAGCCAGTCGCCCCAAAGTTCAACCCATGGTCCTCTTGCCCGATCACTTTCGATCGAAGAGACCATCCTACCAGCATACGCCATGGCGGATTCGCCGCATTGGTTTTAGACCCAATCGTCGATGGGTTCCACCTCACGAGAGTCCTGATGGACGGCGGTAGCAGCCTGAACCTGCTTTATTAGGATACAGTGCGCAAAATGGGCATAGACCCATCAAGGATTAAACCTACAAAGACAACCTTTAAAGGTGTCATACCAGGAGTGGAAGCCAACTGTATGCAGGCTCGATCCACACCGAAGTGGTCTTGGATCCCCGGATAATTTCCGAAGCGAAGAGTTAATCTTCGACATAGTCCCGTTCCGCAGCGGCTATCACGCTCTGCTCGGACGAACCGCGTTTGCAAAATTCAATGCGGTGCCGCACTATGCATACCTAAAGCTCAAGATGCCAGGCCCTCGTGGAGTCATCACGGTCAATGGGAATACGGAACACTCCCTCCGAACGGAGGAACATACAGCGGCTCTCACGGCAGAAGTACAGAGCAGCCTTCTAAAGCAATTCTCTAGTCCGGCCGTTAAACGGCCGGATACAGCAAAGCGCGCCCGGAGCAATGCCAACCAAGACCACCTGGCGCGATCAGAGCATGCGTAGCAATGCGGCCCCAACCCTCGCCCGCGTATGATCGCAAGAATAACACTCCGCGTACATCATTACGCCTTGGAGATACCATGGGCACAGGGGAGGGGGCACGATCGCAACAGACCCAGAGTATGGTTCGACCACACCGGGGGCTCGCAAGTGTGCCCCCCTTTCTTTTTTATTTTTTATTTTTCTTCTTTTATGAACGCATGACTCTGTTAACCAGAAGCCCTGTCCGGTGGTGAACCTGCTGAACTCATGATGCAACAGTCAGGGACTAAAGAAGGCCGCGACGAACACTCAGGTGGTCTCAATTACGAGCATTAAATTCGATTATATACACCAAGTCTGCAGCTCATCTCTGGAGGGGGACATGTTTATTTGGTCCAAATCCCTTGCTTACCGCACTATTTGTATCAGTCCGCTCTACTAGCAGACTTTCATTCATAAATAATGCAGCACCTCTTTATTGCAATTGCATTATCTTTTAAATATATGTTCATTACATGACATCTTGCACCCGTATATTTTGGTACGGCCGAATACGCCAGGGTCTTCTGTTCCCCAAATTATGGTGTGATAAAGTCTGAACACTTTCACAAGTGCGGCACCCCGAACTTATAGCATTATATGAATCGGCTCCGAATCATGTCTTGGGTCAATAGTTGGGTTTGCCCGGTTCCCACGTTTTGGTGCCTTATGTTCCGTTCACATCGGCTAAGGTGGCACTGGAGAACCATCGCGATTGCGCCCGGTTGAGCCAGGCTAACGCCTCGATGAGAAAGCTAAAACTGATCGGCATGATAAGGCGAGAGACCGGTCGCTGTTCGAGAGGTTTTTGGGTCCTTAAAGACTCACGCCGCTTGCGAAGTTCGGACAATGTCCGAAGAAGGCGTGGATAGCGCCCCGGATTCGCTCTTCCGAATACAAGGGGCTTTGCCGAAATTTAAAATTATAGAATTCTATGGCTAAGTGAGAGTGTTCAAGCATTATAAGTCTGGTTGCCTCGTTCGTTGTGTTGAGCGCCTCCCTCGATGGACCCAACAATGGGAACAAGAGTGCTCATGTTTATCCCGAACACCCCAACACTCGCGGCTTGGGGGCTGAAGCCAACGACTTGCCATCTCTCAGATTTTATAAACGGCCGCACAGAAGGTAATATTTTAAATTAAACAAGCGTTGCTCATGGCGCATATGAACGAAGTTCTCAGCGCACATGATAAATATACAGCGAGTTCACTCAAAAATTACATTTCTGGAGCACTCATCTGCAATATCGCAGGCTCCCTTCAGGACAATTTTATAATACTTCTCCGACATGCGATACTCCTTGCCCGGCAGCGGTGGGTCCGTGAGAAGCTTCTCCGCATCCAATTTGCCCCATTGCACCTTTATGCGGGCAAGGGCCCGGCGAGCGCCTTCGATACAGGCGGAGCGCTTGACTACATCAAGCCTGGGGCATGCATCCACCAGCCGCCGCACGAGGCCAAAGTAGCTTCCAGGCATGGCCTGTCCAGGTCACTGCTGGACTATGAGACCCTTCATGGCCTCCTCAGCTACCTTGTGGAGTTCGACCAGCTGCTTTAGCTGGTCGCTTGGGGGCACCGGATGGCCGGCCTCAGAGTACTAAGACCAGAAGACCTTCTCCGTCGAGCTCCCCTCCTCGCCACGATAGAATGCGGCGGCATCAGACGCACTATGCGGCAGATCTGCAAACGCATACGAGAGCTCGAACGCGGGTAAGTGTCGTATTTCACATTAACATGCCTGCTTTGTATGAAAAATGCCTTACCCGCCGCTATCTTCTTTATGTCCTCAACCTCCTGAAGGGCCTTACGGGCCTCGGCCTTGGCGGACTTGGCACTTTTCGAGAGCGAGGCAAGCTCGGACTCTTGAGTCTTGAGTCACGCCCAAACTCTCATGCTTTTCCATGAGAGCCCGGAGCTCTTGCCGAACTTCCGCCACCCGTGCCTCTTGCTTTTCTCGCTCAGCCCGCCCGTGGCCAGATTATGCTCGTCACAAGACAAGGCATCCTTCGGGCTGCCACCTCGTTAGTGGCCCCGCGATACACATATTATCCTTGTTAATTCTATTTGCAACCAAAATCCTTTTACAGAAGGTACTTATTCAAAGAGGTGTTACTCACCTTCTTTTTCCTCGAGCTGCTTCTTCGCATGGCCGAGCTCTTGCTCGGACCGCTCGAGGTCCTTCTTCAGCACATCGACCTCCGCCGTTAAAGCGGCAGAGGCCAGCAGCGCAGCCTGCAAACCCATATTGACATATTTTTAGCAACCCTGCGCATATCTTGTTAGATCCTTAGTCCGGCTTTTCTTTCCGAACACCAAACTGAGCATCAGGGGCTACTGTCTATGCGGTATTACATTACATAATTTTAACTTCTTACCTCAAAGCCCGTTAGAAGGGCTGCAGAAGCTTCGGTCAGCCCGCTCTTAGCGAGCTGAACCTTCTCAATCACCGCACTCATGATAGTGCGGTGTTCTTCCTCGATGGAAGCGCCTTTAAGCCCCTCCAACAGGTTATCCGGCGCCTCCGGTTGGACGGAAAAGGATCGTCGACGTGGTCCAAGTCATGCTCATCCGGCGGATCCTCCCATGCCAAGAACGGGCATTTAATTTGTGGGAGTTCAATCTGGAACATCACCAGGCGCTAAGCGGGCTCTTCGATACAACATACGAAGGCGCCTGGAGGGTGCTGTTCAAGGGCGCCGAAGCCCCCACGTCCGCGATGGAAGATCGCAGATTCAGCTCGCAGTATCCAACTGACGAGGTAAGTGATTCAACCCCATTACGGGACACTCGTGATAATTAAATTGAATTTTAGTGAGGTTTCATTCTGCCTCTTCCTTTGACAAGAATGGATGGAGAAGGCCAAGTTGCTTATCAGCCCGGCTCCCATGCCAGAAGACCCAGTGGACGCCCGCTTAATAGGGCTGCTGGTTCCGGCACCGCACGTGGTGCCGGAGAAGAAGGCCAAGAAGGTGGCCACGGGGACTCGAAAGAGCTCCCGTAATCAGGCGTCTGACGACGACGAGGACTCCTCCCCTGAAGACGAGGAGGAGGAGTATTCTCTCCCGGAGGAGGGAGAGAAGAAGAGGAAGGCTTCCCCAATCGGGGAGGCCGAAGGGTCCAAGAGGGGGAGAACTATCCCCCCGGACAGTTTTGCCAACATCAGCGTTGGCGAGGATGAGTGGCCCCCAAGGGCCAAGCGTCCGGCGAGATCGTAAGTATCCGGATCCTTGATGTGTAATTTCTTTTATGTCGCGTAGTATCCTTCTAACGCCGCATTCAGTCCGTAGTTCGGCCAAGGATGATCTCCCCGACTCATCGAGCGGGTCATTGGCCTCGTCGGATGTGAATTCCATCCCGACTGCCTCTACTCCACGCGCCGACGAGGACGCCGAGGTGGGATCCCAAAGAAGGACCCATCAGGAGGAGGCTCCGGAGGCGCCGTTAGGCAACCTCCCGTACTTTGTGCCAGACTCTACATCGGGACCCGCAGTGGTTCCAGAGTCCAGCAAGCGGCCCCTTCGAAAGAAGGGCAGGACGGTGATGCCAGGGGCCTCCGTCGAACCGGAGGCGCCGGATAACCTGTTGGAGGCGCTTAAAGGCGCTTCCATCGAGGAAGAACACCGCACTATCATGAGTGCGGTGATTGAGGAGGTTCAACTTGCTAAGAGCGGGCTGACCAAAGCCTGCAGCAGCCTTCTAACAGGCTTTGAGGTAAGAAGTTAAAATTATGTAATGTAATACCGCATAGACAGTAGCCCCTGATGCTCAGTTTGGTGTTCGGAAAGAAAAGCCGGACTGAGGATCTAACAAGATATGTGCAGGGTTGCTAAAAATATGTCAATATGGGTTTGCAGGCTGCGCTGCTGGCCTCTGCCGCTTTAACGGCGGAGGTCGATGGGCTGAAGAAGGACGTCGAGCGGTCCGAGCAATAGCTCGGCCATGCGAAGAAGCAGCTCGAGGAAAAAGAAGGTGAGTAACACCTCTTTGAATAAGTACCTTACAGAAAAGGATTTTGGTTGCAAATAAAATTAACAAGGATAATATGTGTATTGCAGGGGCCACTAACGAGGTGGCAGCCCTGAAGGATGCCGTGTCCGCGGGCGAACTCAATGCGGCCACGGAACGGGCTGAGCGAGAAAAGCAAGAGGCACGGGTGGCGGAAGTTCGGCAAGAGCTCCAGGCTCTCATGGAAAAGCATGAGAGTTTGGAGCGTGACTCCAAGACTCGAGAGTCCGAGCTTGCCTCGGCTCTCGAAAGTGCCAAGTCCGCCAAGGCCGAGGCCCGTAAGGCCCTTCAGGAGGTTGAGGACATAAAGAAGATAGCGGCGGGGAAGGCATTTTTCATGCAAAGCAGGCATGTTAATGTGAATTACCTGACACTTGCCCGCATCCGGAGCTCTCCAGGGGCGTTTGCAGATCTGCCGCCAGAGTCGCCCGATGCCGCCGCATTCTATCGTGGCGAGGGGGGAGCTCGACGGAGAAGGTCTTCGGTCTCAAGATTGAGGCGGCCATCCGGTGCCCCAAGCGACCCGGTGAAGCACTGGTCGAACTCCACAAGGTAGCCGAGGAGGCCATGAAGGGTCTCATAGTCCGGCTGTGGGCGGATAGGCCATGCCCGAAGCTACTTTGGCCTCGTCGCGGTGGCTGGTGGATGCATGCCCTGTGCTTGATGTAGTCAAGCGCTCCTTTGTCAGATCGGCGCTCGCCGGCCCTTGCCCGTATAAAGGTGCAATGGGGCAAATTGATGCGGAGCTTCTCACGTACCCACCGCCGCCGGGCAAGGAGTATCGCATGCCGGAGAAGTATTATAAAATTGTCCTGAAGGGAGCCTGCGATATTGCAGATGAGTGCTCCCGAAATGTAATTTTTGAGTGAACTCGCTGTATATTTACCTTGTGCGCTGAAAACTTCGTTCATATGCGCCATGAGCAATGCTTGTTTAATTTAAAATATTACCTTCTGTGCGGCCGTTTATAAAATCTGAGAGATGGCAAGTCGTTGGCTTCAGCCCCCAAGCCGCGAGTGCTGGGGTGTTCGGGATAAACCTGAGCACTCTTGTTCCCATTGTTGGGTCCATCGAGGGAGGCGCTCAACACAACGAACGAGGCAACCGGACTTATAAGGCTTGAACACTCTCACTTAGCCATAGAATTCTATAATTTTAAATTTCGGCGAAGCCCCTGGTATTCGGAAGACTGAATCTGGGGCGCTATCCACGCCTTCTTCGGACATTGTCCGAACTTCGTCAAGCGGCGTGAGTCTTTAAGGACCGAAAAAACCTCTCGAACAGCGACGGTCTCTCGCCTTATCATGCAGTCAGTTTTAGCTTTCCTCCGAGGCGTTAGCCCGGCTCAACCGGGCGCAATCGCAGTGGTTCTCCAAAGGCACCTTAGCCGATGTAATGTAACGTAAGGCACCAAAACGTGGGAGCAGGCAAACCCAACTATTGACCCAAGACATGATTCGAGCCGATTCATATAATGCTATAAGTTCGGGGTGCCGCACATGTGAAAGTGTTCGGACTTTATCACACCATAATTTGGGGAACAGAAGCCCCTGGCGTATTCGGCCGTACCAAAATATACGGGTGCAAGATGTCATGTAATGAACATATATATAAAAGATAAAGCAATTGCAATAAAGAGGTGCTGCATTATTTATGAATGAAAGTCTGCTAGTAGAGCGGGCTGATACAAATAGTGCGGTAAGCAAGGGATTTGGACTAAATAAACATGTCCCCCTCCAGGGATGAGCTGCAGACTTGGTGTATATAATCTAATTTAATGCTCGTAATTGAGACCACCTGAGTGTTCGTCGCGGCCTTCTTTAGTCCCTGACTGTTGCATCATGAGTTCGGCAGGTTCGCCGCCGGACAGGGCTTCTGGTTAACAGAGTCCTGCGTTCATAAAAGAAGAAAAATAAAAAATAAAAAATAAAGGGGGGCACACTTGCGAGCCCCCGGTGTGGTCGAACCGTACTCTGGGTCTATTGCGATCGTGCCCCCTCCCCTGTGCCCATGGTATCTCCAAGGCGTAATGATGTACGCGGATTGTTATTCTTGCGTCATACGCGAGGCGAGGGTGGGGCGCATTACTACGGCGTGCTCGATCGCGCCAGTGGTCTTGGTTGGCATTGCTCGGCGCGCTTGTTGTATCCGGCCGCTTAACGGCGGACTAGAGAATTGCCTTAGAAGGCTTCTCAGACCGCCGCGAGAGCATTGTATGTTCCTCCGTTCGGAGGGGCGTTCGTATTCCCATTGACCGTGATGACTCCACGAGGGCCTGGCATCTTGAGCTTTAGGTATGCATAGTGTGGCACCGCGTTGAATTTTGCAAACGCGGTTCGTCCGAGCAGAGCGTGATAGCCGCTGCGGAACGGGACTATGTCGAAGATTAACTCTTCGCTTTGGAAATTATCCGGGGATCCAAACACCACTTCCAGTGTGACTGAGCCTGTACAGTTGGCTTCCACTCCTGGTATGACACCTTCAAAGGTTGTCTTTGTAGGTTTAATCCTTGATGGGTCTATGCCCATTTTGCGCACTGTATCCTGATAAAGCAGGTTCAGGCTGCTACCGCCGTCCATCAGGACTCTCGTGAGGTGGAACCCATCGACGATTGGGTCTAAAACCAATGCGGCGAATCCGCCATGGCGTATGCTGGTCGGATGGTCTCTTCGATCGAAAGTGATCGGGCAAGAGGACCATGGGTTGAACTTTGGGGCGATGGCTCCATCGCATAGATGTCCCGTAGAGCGCGCTTCCTCTCCCTCTTGGGTATATGGGTCGCGATAACATATTCACCGTCCACACTTGTGGGGAAAACCCTTCGTCCTCTATTGTTCGGGCGGCGGGTCTCTTCCTCGCCGTCGCTATTTAGCCCTTGTCATTGTTTTCGCAATTAACTTGCGGCCTCGCTTGAACACCCAGCAATCTCTATTGGTGTGGTTAGCTGGCTTTTCAGAGATGCCATGTATCTAGCATAAGCGGTCGAGTATTCGGTCCAGATTGGACGGACCCGGAGTGGTTCTTTTGAATGGCTTCTTTCGCTGACCGGGTTTAGAGCCTCAGAATCCGGCATTGACTGTCGTGTCCTCTTTATCGTCGCTGTTAATGCGGCGCTTGTTTTTGTTTCGACGTGACCTGCCGTTGTTGTCCTTGGTATCCGGACTGCCAGAATTTTTACGAAGGTTGTTGCTATGGGCTAGCCGGCTGTCCTCTCCCACGCAAAAGCGGGTCATTAACAATGTGAGGGCTGCCATGGATTTCGACTTTTCCTGCCCCAGGTGCCGGGCTAGCCATTCGTCCCGGATGTTATGTTTGAAGGCTGCAAGGGCCTCTGCATCCGGACAGTCGACGATTTGGTTTTTCTTTGTCAAGAACCGTGTCCAGAATTGTCTGGCCGATTTGTCTGGCTGCTGAATAATGTGGCTTAGGTCATCGGTGTCTGGTGGTCGCACATATGTGCCTTGGAAGTTATCCTTTAAGCCTGAGTGGGAGGTACTTGATGTCGTGGAGATCGTCGCCGCGGGCCATATGGATGTGGAGAAGATAGTCTTCGATCCACACCGCGGGGTCTGTAGTGCCATCGTAAGATTCGATGTTTACGGGTTTAAACCCTTCTGGGATCTGATGATCCATTACTTCGTCGATGAAGCATAACGGTGTCTGGCGCCCAGATTGAGCGATATCGTGACGCAGCTCAAGAGAGCGCTGTCTGCTGTGTTCGGCCCGGCCGGGGTTATGGTATCCGGCACGACGGTATTCGTCGTGGGTCGTAGGGCGCCCACGTGATCCATAGATGGATCTGGATTGCCTTGCCTTGTCCTCCAGTATGTCTTACAAGTCCGGCGCGTTCCCTCTTGGCTTCGTGCTTTTGGAGGGATGCCGGGGTATGGTCTTGGCTGGGGGCCTGGATGCCTCACTGTCATGACCACGGGGTGGTCGGTCAGCCATATCGTGCGCTGGTGATGGAGGTATGTATGCTTCCTCCTCTAATCGGGGGAGCAGCTTGCGTCTTGGGTAACTTTTGGAGGGGCGTTCGAGTTTGTATTCTTCAGCCGCGAGGACCTCGGTCCATCGATCGGCCAGCAGGTCTTGATCACTTGGAGCTGTTGCTGCTTTTTCTTTAGGCTGTTTGCTGTGGCGATAAGCCTGCGCTTGAAGCGCTCTTGTTCGACGGGATCCTCGGGCACGATTTAATTAAATCATCGTTGAGGCTTGCTTCGTCTTCGGAGGGAGGTATATAGTTATGATCCTCAACCTCTTCGTCTGCCGCCCCTTCATGAGGGCTTGCTTCTGCATCCTCCTGCACTGAGTCTTGCTGGAGGGGATTGTCTTCGGCGCTCTCTAGAGTGTTATTATCTCCTGTGCTGGAATCTCCATTCTTGCTGTGGCGGGATTTAGAGCGGCGCCGCTGACGCGGCGTTTGGGCTGCTTTTTTAAAGAGTCTGCCTCCGCTGCTTCTTCGCCATCCCCGTCTTTTGGGGTGTCCACCATATATATATCGTATGACGAGGTGGCCTTCCAGTGTCCTATAGGCGCTGGTTCCTGTTCGTCTCCGGTATCGTCGTCCATAGCGTCGATGTCTTCGGAGTCGTAGTCTATCATGTCAGTTAGATCCTCGACAGTGGCTACAAAGTGGGTGGTGGGTGGGCTCTGAATTTCTTCGTCGTCCGTACCCCAACCATCCTGGCCATAGTCCGGCCAGGACTCTCCTGATAGCGAGAGATGCTTTAGTGAATTCAGGATATCGCCAAAAGGCGAGTGTTGGAAGATGTCGCGCGGTGAATTCCATAACCGCGCCCAATCCGGATCGATTGGTAGGGCGCGGGAGGTTCGGAGTCGGCATGGAGTCCGGCGCCTCAGGATCACGAGTTTCGCAAGGGACAAGATTGGTGTTCGGCTCCATTGCCGTGGATGTTGAAGCCCCCAGGCAGCGTCTATCCACCGGCCCTCGATCTGGGCGATCGGCTCCGGGCTAACGGCCGAAGCGGATCCGTGTGCGGCCACCAAGGCACCGTTCGGCGGCAGAGCTAAATCATGCCCATCGTTACAGTGCGGCACGCTTGGCTGCGGCTCGAGTCCGTCGAAGATCAAGTCTCCGCGGACATCGGCCGTGAATCTGACCTGACGGCCAGGGGCGTAGCTTTCGATCTGCTCCAGATGGCCAAGTGAATTGGCCCGCAGGGTGAAGCCGCCGAATACGAAGATCTGTCCGGGGAGAAAAGTGTCACCCTGGGCAGCGTTGCTGGTTGAAGATGCCATCCAGCCTATCAGTGACGATACAGAGGAACTCTCAATGAAAGCACCAATGTCGGTGTCAAAACCGGCGGATCTCGGGTAGGGGGTCCCGAACTGTGCGTCTAGGCGGATGGTAACAGGAGACGAGGGACACAATGTTTTACCTGGTTGGGCCCTCTCGATGGAGGTAAAACCCTACGTCCTACTTGATTAATATTGATGATATTGGTAGTACAAGAGTAGATCTACCATGAGATCAAGGAGGCTAAACCCTAGAAGCTAGCCTATGGTATGATTGTTGTAATGTATGCTGTCCTACGGACTAAGGCCCTCCAGTTTATATAGACACCGGAGGAGGCTAGGGTTACACAGAGTCGGTTACAATGGTAGGAGATCTACATATCCGTATTGCCAAGCTTGCCTTCCACGCCAACGAAAGTACCATCCGGACACGAGCCGGAGTCTTCAATCTTCTATCTTCGTAGTCTTGGAGTCCGGCGGATATTGATAGTCCGGCTGTCCGGACACCCCCTAGTCCAGGACTCCCTCAGTGGTTTTCCTCTTTGCCTAAAAATAGTATTGATTCTTGGAACAAGTGCAAAGATGCTTTTATCGCTAAGTATTTTCCTCCAGCTAAGATTATCTCTCTTAGGAACGACATTATGAATTTTAAGCAACTTGATCATGAACATGTTGCACAAGCTTGGGAGAGAATGAAATTAATGCTATGTAATTGTCCACTACTAGGGAAAAGCCTATACACAGAATCTTATCTGCAGCGCGCTTCAAAGTACCACGCTACTGCTACTTAGCAGCAGCGCGTGTCTGCCAAACGCGCTACTAACTTAGAAGTAGCAAGATGCGCGTTTGAGGCATCTGGCGCTATCTGCTATAGTTGCCATGACCTTGGCCCCCGCTAGCTATAGCGATGGCGCGTTATCTTGAGAGCGCCATCGCTATTTATGTTAGCTGTAGCGCTTTTGCCCAAAGCGCTACAACTATCCCTACCTTATCCCCACGGAGGACCGGCCCTCACTCACACTCTCACTCTCGCCGCTACAACCCATGAGTAAGTCGTCCGTCGCCGCCGCCGCCCGTTAAATCCGCCGCCGAGGTACTCCCTCCTTCCGTCCCTCCTCCATCCTCCTCGCACATCCTCCCCTCCGCTGCGGCCACCCTCCCTCCTCCTTGCCGCCCTCCTCCATCCTTTCTGCCGCCCTCCTCCTCCTCCGCCCGCAGCCCGCCTCCCACCGCCCTCGACCTCGCCGCCCCTAGCTACCTCTCCGTCACCCCCACCCCTGCCACTAGTTAGTACTAGATTTAGTAGTAGATGTTAATTTAGGGTTAGCTAGTACTAGATGTTAATTTAGTAGTAGTAGATGTTAATTTAGCTTAGTTAGTACTAGATTTTTAGTAGTAGTAGTGGTAGTTGAACTACTTTAGTTGTAGTTGAACTAGTTTAGTAAGTAAATTAATAAACTAGTTGAACTAGTTGAATTAACAGAACTAATCTATTTTTAGTAAGATAATTAATATAACTAGTTGAACTACTTTATTTTTAGAAAGAACTAGTTTTTTTCTATTTATAGTAAGTTTATATTTAGTAAGAACTAGTTGAATTAATAAAACTAGTTGAACATGTTTTGTTGATAGTGATAACTTATATGGTTTTGGTGACCTCCGTCATCCCGTCACCAACCCCTCCGACAACCCCGCCATCATCCCGGTCACCGACGTACCCCTCCGACATCGAGGTGAGACCAGCCAAATATCCTTGTATATTTTGTGTTGTTGCTCAAATAGGATATGTGGTTGCCCAAGTGGCCGTTCATGTTCAGTTTACATCTCCGAGTGGCCTCGTTTTGTCGGAGTGTTGATTAATTTCCGTTCCGCAAATTTCAGCGCTCGATATGTCCTTTTTAGCAAAGGTCATGCCTGATTTTGTCGTGAATTCTGACATGACTTGTGCTAGAATATGTACAAGTTTAATCTTTGAATTATGATTGTAGGAAATGTCGTACTCGGACGACGACGGTCTCCCGGGGGAGTTTAGCTGGTGCCACGACGATCGAGGTATGTGCGACAGTTCGTTCATTTGGACGACGATCGCCGCTTCAGATTAAGCTCGAGGAGACCTGCGATGTTCATACTGATGCATAGCAGCGACAATAGTTTTTTCTCCATTAAGCATGACTTCAACTATTTCAACATCTAATTTTCATATTTTACAATTCGACTAGCTTATCCCATGCCATGCAAGACGCTGTGTCTTGGAGAGGATGGGTTTTGAAGACCATGAAAATTTTGAAACAAAGAAAATACACCTAAGGACCCATCATGATATGGATTTTGAAGTAAATCTGTATAATGCTCAGAGCGTAACCCATTTTGGTTGCCAAAATTGGGAAGCACTTTGCAAAATGTATGGTTTTGATGAGGGTATGATTATCACCATGGATCTTGGTGATCTGACAATGAGGAAGACAATATGGACATTTGGGTCCTTGTTGATCGCTGCCGATTATACCGCTATGTGAGTTTATCAAACATAGTTATTAACTAATTTATATTCTTTATTTCAAAATAGTTGATAGCTTATTTCCATTGACAGCTTATTTTGATTCTTCAAAGTATGCGGAAGATGGTAGATAAAACCCACTACACGAAGGCACCCAATTAACATATAAGGAGAAAAATCATCGATCGCATTTTGTACTCTTCTTGAGAATTACAATGCCTATTATCGAACTCCTCCAAATTATGGTGAATCGTGCCACTAGTGCATGTGTTGAACAATGATAACTTCTCTGGAGATACCTCGTAAGATTTTTTACTATTACGACATTCGTGCATTTTTGCATACTTCTAAAACTAGTACATCATTGCTAACTACAAAGTTATTATTATGTTTTCAATGAAACTCCCAATGGATTGTGTGCCTCATCGATGTGTCTGCATGGTCGCCTCTCGATTCTGAACATCTTGCCGAGTAAATCTAGGGAGCTCACTGTGCATATCGGATTTCTATAAACCGTGAACACATGATCATCGAGAATGGAAGAAATGTATGGACATTCGCAAGGAGGTTCTTGGAAGTAACATTGAGCGAAAGGCAAGAATGGGAGACAGGCTAATCTCCATTCTCCATAATGGAGAGTCAGGGCTATCTTGTTTTTGTTATTTTACCTTAGAAAATGTAGTAGGTCTTAATCGAATGTAATAGGTCCTATGAGGTACAATATGTTTATTATGTGGTAATGTGTTAGAGTTGATAATGATGATCTTGAGGAGGTGTTATGTGATGTCAATGATGAAAACGATGATATTGAGGAGGTGTTATATGACAATGATGTATTATGATGCTAAGTTGTTAATGATATGTTGATGATGATGATATTATTATATCATTGGGTGAAAGAATCATGATTAGTTTCAAGTGGATGGACATCCACTTGAAACTAGTCCACGATTCTTTCACCCCATGATGTAATAACTCATTATGATGTAAAACAATCTCTAAATTCCTGTTGTATGAAAACTTGTGTAAAGGTGTATGAATACAACATGAAATAGAAAAGAAATAAAATACTAAATAGTAGTAGTAGCGAGGTTAGGAGAAGCGCTACTACTAATTAACGATAGCGATGTTATAAAGAACCGCTGCTAGTAAGTCAATTTAGCGATGGCGTCGTCAAGCCGCGCTATTGCTAAGCATTAGCTGTAGCGCCTTATGAGTAGCGCTTGTGCCCGCGCTACTGATAGGCCCAAAACCCGCGCTGCTGCTAGGCTTTTCCCTAGTAGTGGTCCTACTCATGGTTTGAACTTGTGGATGATTATACAAATTTTTTATGCTGGATCGAATTTTGCTTCTAGAAATCTTTTAGATTCAGCCGCGGGAGGCACTTTTATGGAAATCACTTTAGGAGATGCTACTAAACTCCTAGATAATATTATGGTCAATTATTCTCAATGGCATACTGAAAGATCTACTAATAAAAAAGTGCATGCTATAGAAGAAATCAATGTTTTGAGTGAAAAGATGGATGAACTTAGGAATTTATTTTTTAAGAGTGTTTCTTCTGATCCCAATAATATGCCTTTATCTACTTTGCTTGAGAACAATAATGAATCTATGGATGTGAATTTTGTTGGTAGGAATAATTTTGGTAACAACGCGTATAGAGGGAATTTTAATCCTAGGCCTTATCCTAGTAATCCTTCTAATAATTATGGAAATTCCTACAACAACTCTTATGGAATCTTTAATAAGATGCCCTTTGAATTTGAAAGTTGTGTTAAAGAGTTTATGAATTCACAAAAGAATTTTAATGCTTTGCTTGAAGAGAAATTGCTTAAAGTTGATGATTTGGCTAGGAACATTGATAGAATTTCTCTTGAGGTTGATTCTTTAAAGCTTAGATCTACTCCTCCTAAGCATGATATCAATGGGTCTCTCAAAGCCATGAGAATTTCCATTGATGAGTGCAAAGAAAGAACCACTAGGATGCGTGCTTCCAAAGATGACTTTATTAAAGCATGTTCTTATAATCCCTATGAAAATCAAGATGAAGATCTAAAATTTATTGATGCGTCCCCCATTAAATCTTAGTTTTGCAATATGAATCTTGATGAATCTTTATATGATCTTCCTTTACCTAGAAGGCGTTCTAAGAATTCGGAGTTTCTAGATCTTGATGATGAAATTGATAAAGTGGGATTGAAATAAATAAAAACCATGATGTTGCTAAACCCACTATTTTGGATCTCAAGGAATTTAATTATGAAAATTTCTCTTTGATTGGTTTTATTTCCTTGTTGCAATCCGTGCTAGAATCTCCTCATGCTTATAGTCAAAATAAGGCCTTTACCGAACACATTGTTGATGCTTTGATGAAGAAAAACTTGAGATGAAAGTTTCTATCCCTAGAAAACTATATGATGAGTGGGAACCTACTACTAAAATTAAAATTAAAGACTTTGAGTTTCATGCTTTATGTGATTTGGGTGCTAGTGTCTCTACTATTCCCAAAACTTTATGTGATTTGCTAGATTTCCGTGATTTTGATGATTGCTCTCTAAACTTGGATCTTGCAGATTCCACTATTAAAAAACCTATGGGAAGAATTAATGATGTTATTATTGTTGCAAATAGGAATTATGTGCCCGTCGATTTTATCGTTCTTGATATAGATTGCAATCCTTCATGTCCTATTATTCTTGGTAGACCCTTTCTTAGAACGATTGGTGCAATTATTGATATGAAGGAAGGAAATATTAGATTCCGATTCCCCTTAAAGAAGGGCATGGAACACTTTCCTAGAAATAAAATAAAATTACCATATGAATATATCATGAGAGCCACTTATGGATTGTCTACCAAAGATGGCAATACCTAGATCTATCCTTGCATTTATGCCTAGCTAGGGGCGTTAAACGATAGCGCTTGTTGGGAGGCAACCCAATTTTATTTTGTGTTTTTTGTTTTTGGTTCTGTTTAGGAATAAATAATCCATCTACCTTCTGTTTGGATGTGGTTTTATGTTTTAATTAGTGTTTGTGCAAAGTACGACCTATAGGATAACCTACGATGATAGTTGATTTGATTCTGCTGAAAAACAGAAACCTTAGCGCTCACGAGATTAGCTGCCATTTTTTACTGGAGAGTGCTTTTGCGTTGATTCTTTTTGCTGATGATCAATAAAATTTTTCTCCAGGACTTACTATTTTGGTAGAATTTTTAGAGTTCCAGAAGTTTGCGTTAGTTACATATTACTACAGACTGTTCTGTTTTTGACAGATTCTGTTTTGCGTGTGTTGTTTACTTATTTTGATGAATCTATGGCTAGTAAAATAGTTTACGATCCATAGAGAAGTTGGAATAAAGTAGGTTTAACACCAATATAAATAAAGAATGAGTTCATTACAGTACGTTTAAGTAGTCTTTTGTTTTCTTTCTCTAACGGAGCTCACGAGATTTCTGTTGAGTTTTGTGTTGTGAAGTTTTCATGTTTTGGGTGAATTCTTTTGATGGATTATGGAACAAGGAGTGGCAAGAGCCTAATCTTGGGGATGCCCATGGCACCCCCAAGATAATCCAAGGACACCAAAAAGTCAAAGCTTGGGGATGCCCCGGAAGGCATCCCCTCTTTCGTCCACTTCCATCGGTAATTTACTTGGAGCTATATTTTTATTCACCAACATGATATGTGTTTTGCTTGGAGCGTCTTGTATTATTTGTGTCTTTGCTTGTTAGTCTACCACAATAATCCTTGCTGTACACACCTTTTGAAAGATCCATACATGATTTGCAATTTGTTAGAATACTCTATGTGCTTCACTTATATCTGTTGAGCTTGATAGTTTTGCTCATAGTGCTTCACTTATATCTTTTTGAGCGTGATAATTTTTGCTCTAGTGCTTCACTTAGATCTTTTAGAGCATGGTGGTGGATTTGTTTTAAAGAAACTTGATCTCTCATGCTTCACTTAGATTATTTTGAGAGTCATTAATAGCATGGTAAGTTGCTTAATGTTAATATACTTAGTGTTCGAGATATGTGAAACTTTCTTTTGAGTGAATTGAATACTAAGATAAATTTAATGCTTAATAATTGTTTTAAGATATGGAGGTAATAATATCAAAGTCGTTCTAGTTGAGTATTTGTGAATTTGAGAAATACTTGTGTTGAAGTTTGCAAGTCCCATAGCATGCACGTATGGGTAAAGTTGTGTAACAAATTTGAAGCATGAAGTGTACCTGGCTTGTGCATCCTTATGAGTGGCGGTCGGGGACGAGCGATGGTCTTTTCCGACCAATCTATCCCCCTAGGGGCATGCGTAGTAGTACTTTGCTTCGAGGGCTAATAAACTTTTGCAATAAGTATATGAGTTCTTTTGACTAATGTTGAGTCCATGGATTATCGCACTTTTACCTTTCCGCATTTGCTAGCCTCTTGATGCCGTGCATTGCCCTTTCTCACCTTGAGAGTTGGTGCAAACTTCGCGGTGCATCCAAACCCGTGATATGATACGCTCTTTCACACATAAACCTCCTTATATCTTCCTCAAAACAGCCACCATACCTACCTATTATGGCATTTCCATAGCCATTCCGAGATATATTGACATGCAACTTTCCACCGTTCCGTTCATCATGACATACTTTACTTTTGTCATATTGCCATTGCATGATCATGTAGTTGACATCGTATTTGTGGCAAAGCCACCACACATTATTTTTCATACATGTCACTCTTGATTCATTGCACCATCCCGGTACACCGCCGAAGGCATTCATATAGAGTCATATCTTGTTCTAGTTTCGAGTTGTAATATCAAGTTGTTGTAATGAAAGTGTGATGATCATCATTATTAGAGCATTGCCCCAGTGAGGAAAAGGATGATGGAGACTATGATTCCCCCACAAGTCGGGATGAGACTCAGGACGAAAATAATAATAATAATAATAAAATAAAAAAAGAAAAGAAAAATGAGGCCAAAAAAAGAGAGAGAGAAAAGGCCCAAATAAAAAAAATGAATGAGATAAAAAGAGAGAAGGGGCAATGTTACTATCCTTTTAACACACTTGTGCTTCAAAGCAGAACCTTGTTATTCATGTAGTGAGTCTCATATATTTGTGCTTCAAAATAGCACCATGTTTTTCATATAGTGAGTCTCATAAATTATCTTGTTCATACTAGTGGGAATTTTTCATTATAGAACTTGGCTTGTATATTCCAATGATGGGCTTCCTCAAAATGCCCTAGGTCTTCGTGAGCAAGCGAGTTGGATGCACACCCACTAGTTTTCTTTTATTGAGCATTCATAGCTCTAGTGCATCCGTTGCATGGCAATCCCTACTCGTCATGTTGACATCAATTGATGGGCATCTCCATAGCCCGTTGATTATCCTCGTCAATGTGAGACCTTCTCCCTTTTTTTGTCTCTAACGTATCTATAATTTTTGATTGCTCCATGCTACTTTATCTACTGTTTTGGACTATATTGGGCTTTATTTTCCACTTTTATATTATTTTTGGGACTAACCTATTAACCGGAGGCCCAGCCCAGAATTGCTGTTTTTTTGCCTATTTCAGTGTTTTGAAGAAACGGAATATCAAATGGAGTCCAAATGGTATGAAACCTTCGGGAACGTGATCTTCTCACCGAACGTGATCCAGGAGACTTGGACCCTACTCCAAGAAGCTTCCGAGGAGGTCACGAGGGTGGGGGGTGCGCCCCTCCCCCCTGGGCGTGCCCCCTACCTCGTGGGCCCCTCGGAGCTCCACCGACGTACTCCTTCCTCCTATATATACCTACGTACCCCCAATAGACCAGGCACGGAGCCAAAAACTTAATTCCACCGCCGCAACTTCCTGTGTCCACAAGATCCCATCTTGGGGCCTGTTCCGGAGCTCCGCCGGAGAGGGCATCCACCAAGGAGGGCTTCTACATCAACACCATAGCCCCTCCAATGAAGTGTGAGTAGTTTACTTCAGACCTTCGGGTCCATAGCTAGTAGCTAGATGGCTTCTTCCCTCTTTTTGGATCTCAATACAATGTTCTCCCCCTCTCTCGTGGAGATCTATTCGATGTAATCTTCTTTTTGCGGTGTGTTTGTTGAGACCGATGAATTGTGGGTTTATGATCCAACTTATCTATGAATAATATTTGAATCTTCTCTGAATTCTTCTATGTATGATTGAGTTATCTTTGCAAGTCTCTTGGAATTATCCGTTTGGTTTGGCCAACTAGATTGGTAGTTCTTGCAATGGGAGAAGTGCATGGCTTTGGGTTCAATCTTGCGGTGTCCTTACTCAATGACAGAAAGAGTTGCAAGGCACGTATTGTATTGTTACCATCGAGGATAATAAGATGGGGTATTTATCATATTGCATGAATTTATTCCTCTACATCATGTCATATTGCTTAAGGCGTTACTCTGTTTTTAACTTAATACTCTAGACGCATGCTGGATAGCGGTCGATGAGTGGAGTAATAGTAGTAGATGCAGAATCGTTTCGATCAACTTGTCATGGACGTGATGCCTATATACATGATCATACCTAGATAACCTCATAATTATGCTCAATTCTATCAATTGCTCAATTGTAATTTGTTCACCCACCATAGAATACTTATGCTCTTGAGAGAAGCCACTAGTGAAACCTATGGCCCCCGGGTCTATTCTCATCATATCAATCTCCATCACTTTTATTTACTTGTTTTGCTTTTACTTTTTACTTTGCATCTTCTTACCAAAAATACCAAAAATATTATCTCTATCAGATCTCGCTCTCGTAAGTGACCGTGAAGGGATTGACAACCCCCAAGCGTTGGTTGCGAGTTGCTACCGTTTTGTGCAGGTACGAGGGAGTTGCGCGTGACCTCCTACTGGATTGATACCTTGGTTCTCAAAAACTGAGGGAAATACTTACGCTACTGTGTTGCATCACCCGTCCTCTTCGTGGAAAACCAACGCAAGCTCAAGACGTAGCAGGCCCCTCGGGCGGCCACCGACGTACTTCTTCCTCCTATATATACCTACGTACCCCGAAAACATCCAGGAGCACCACGAAACACAATTTCCACCACCGTAACTGAGGGAGTCCTGGACTAGGGGTGTCCGGATAGCCGAACTATCATCATCGGCCGGACACCTAGACTATGAAGATACAAGATTGAAGACTTCGTCCTGTGTCCGGATGGGACTTTCCTTGGCGTGGAAGGCAAGCTTGGCAATACGGATATGTAGATCTCCTACCATTGTAACCGACTCTGTGTAACCCTGGCCCTCTCCGGTGTCTATATAAACCGAAGGAGTTTAGTCCGTAGGACAACAACAATCATACCATAGGCTAGCTTCTAGGGTTTAGCCTCCTTGATCTCGTGGTAGATCCACTCTTGTACTACCCATATCATCAATACTAATCAAGCAGGAGTAGGGTTTTACCTCCATCGAGAGGGCTCGAACCTGGATAAAAACATCGTGTCCCTTGTCTCCTGTTACCATCCGCCTAGACGCACAGTTCGGGACCCCCTACCCGAGATCCGCCGGTTTTGATACCGATATTGGTGCTTTCATTGAGAGTTCCTCTGTGTCATCACCGATAGGCTGGATGGCTCCTTTGATCATCAATGACGCAGTCCATGGTGAGACTTTTCTTCCCAGACGGATCTTCGTATTCGGCGGCTTTGCACTGCGGGCCAATTCGCTTGGCCATCTGGAGCAAATCGAAAGCTACGCCCTTGGCCGTCAGGTCAGATTCGGAAGTCTGAACTTCACGGCCGACGTCCGCGGAGACTTGATCCTCGATGGATTCGAGCCACAGCCAAGCGCGCCGTACCGTCACGATGGGCATGATTTAGCTCTGCTGCCGGACAGTACCCTGGAGGCCGCACATGAGTCCGCTCCAATCCCTAATTCGGAGCCGACTGCGCAGATCGAGGACGGGTGGCTAGACACCACCTCGGGGGCTGTAACCTCTACAGCGATGGAGCCGAATACTGACCTTGTCCCTTGTGAAGCTCGTGACTCCGAGGAGCCGGACTCCTCGCCGGACTCCGAACCTCCCACGCCCCCTCCAATCGAAACCGATTGGGCGCCAATCATGGAGTTCACCGCTGCGGACATCTTTCAACACTCACCTTTTGGCGACATCCTGAATTCGCTAAAGTATCTCTCGTTATTAGGAGAGCCCTGGCTGAACTGCGGTCAGGATGGTTGGGATGCGAACGACGAAGAAATTCAAAGCCCACCCACCACCCACTTTGTAGCCACTGTCGACGATCTAACCGACATGCTAGACTACGACTCCGGAGACATCGACGGTATGGACGACGATGCCGGAGACGACCAAGAACCAGCGCCTACGGGGCACTGGAAGACCACCTCGTCATACGACATATACATGGTGTGATGAGGACATCAATACCATTGTTACACCCACAGCCCCTGCTGCTATACATACTGGACCAATTACTAGAGCTCGCGCACGCCAACTAAATTACCTGGTACTTTCGTTTCTTGGTAATGATTCTAATGTTCATGAGAATATGATGCTGCCTAAATTGGATACATTTGTTTTGCTTACAAATGAAGGGCCTAGCTTGGAGAAGGATGAACATTGGAGCAAGAACACACATGGAGTTGATGGCTGCGCAAGGATCAAGAACGGAGTTACAAGTGATGATTTCAGGACTTTGAAGCCACCATAAGGAGTGCATGAAGCCTTGGACGACATATACAAGATGCCACTTCATAATATTCGTCCATAGGCTATTCTAGGTGCTGCGTCACCTTATTATTGGGCCAGGCCCATGTAATTTCGAAATACATTAGTATAGGCTATTTTTAGAGTCCGTATGTGTGGGGAAACAAGAGATAGGGTTAGTTTGGACCCCTCCACCAAGGGCCACGAAATTCACCCCTCTTCCTCCATATATACAGCCCTTAGGGCACCGTTTAGACTTGGGTTTTGTTTAGATCAAAAGTTCGCCATAGCTGCAACTTCGCAGCGTGCCGTTTGTGTTCAACGACCGGACAAAGGCGCCACAGAACCCCACCTTGATCAATAAAGCTTTCATCTTATATTCGCAATATCCAGATTGCAATCTCAGTTTCTTGCTGGTTCTTCGTTTGCTCGCAGGAAATAGACCCTCGTGGTCGTTGATCGTGCTCGGCGTGGTCAATAACCTCTCGGAGTTGGTTTAGCGATTGCTAAAGCGCGGCGTCCTCGCGACGCTTCGTAGTCGGATCGTCAAAGTCGACTTCCACCAAATCGAAATCCACCATCTCATCGAAAGACGGACAACTCTGCCTCTATCAAGTGGTATCAGATTTCCGTGTTGCTCGGTGAGATTTTACAGATTTTTCGTAGTTTAGATCGAGTCTGTTCTTCATACCTACAGTCCACGAAAAAGCCAAAAAATAAATAAATTAGGGTTAGGTCATCATATCCGAACCAATCTGAGCCTTTGCATAATCTTTTTCGTATTTGCGTTGTTGAATTTGCGGTTGCATCGCCGTGTCTAGTTGCTGGTCTTAGAGTCTAGTCTTTTAGAGTTTGAGTTCGGTCATAAGTTGTCACGCCGCCGCCGCACCATCATCATCGCCTCGCCATCTACCACCACCGCTTATCCGCCACCGCTTCGAATCCGTATCCATATACCACCACCGCTGCCATATACTACCACCGTTGCCATATACCACCACCATATATCCACCACCAATCCGAGTTCCTTGCATATTCGATTTGTTTTCGGGATCCATCTAAATTCCGATTCGTGTTTCCTTGTCTGAGTAGGTTTCGGATTCCAGCAATCTTTTGCCGTCCGTAGAAGAGGTTGGTTTCAAAAAAAAAAAAAAAAAAAAAAAATTCTTGCTATCCTATTTTTAGGTGTTTCTAATCGTATTGAGCCAGTCGCCGTTATAGAAAGTTTTTTTTGACCCGTTTCCAGTTTTTGGGTCCGGGCAGTCGAAAAAATAAAAAAAAAAAATTTGGTCGAAAAAATTTCGTGCCCATCCTGTCAGTTTGACCTGGGAAGAGTTTTGAGACACTCGCCATTATAGTGATTTTTCGCAAAAAAAAAAAAAAAAAAAAAAAAAAAAAAAAAAAAAAAAAAAAAGAAGAAAAAAAAATTCAGAGTGTGCTTTTTCCTTGTTTGCGTGCAGCGCCGTGATTTTGTTAGTGTTCTAGGCTCGCGTCTCTAGCACAGTCTAGCCTAGGACCAGACAAGACTGCGTCGTTGAGCGTTTATTCAACTTTGCATCTCTGAATTGATTATTGCTGACCCTTTTTGCTACCATATTATAAGCCTTCCCAGCTCCACATACATCTACGTCGTGCGTTTGACTCTCCCTGGCAATCGCTCTATCCAAGCTTTTGAGAGTTTTGATTTACAACGGTTGCCATCACCACTTTCTTGCTGGGTAAGAACTGGTAAGAATTTGAGATTTGCTTGACGGATTTGTGACACCCACCACCACCTCTTGTTAGTAGTCTGTAGGATCATATTCTTGTGTGTTTCTATTGCTGCTAACCATGGCAGGATCACAAGCCGACGAGACTGACTGGGAGAACATGACGAACAAACAGCTACATGATAAATTTCAGCAAATGATGAGTGGACAGGTGCAAGATGTGGTAAACAGATTTGACGAGGCCATGGAGAAGATAGATGGCATTGAGAAGACGTTTGAAACAAAGCTTGATAGCAAGTTTGATGAATTGCTCGCGCGTTTTCCACAACCACCGCCGGCTGCACCTATCGCACCTCTGCAACGACAACAACTACGCCCCCTTCCGAATCAGTATGGACGAGCTCAGCGTGTTCCTATTGAGCCAGGACAAAATTCTGGTGCCGCTGCTACTGCTGTTGGTGCTTCTTTGGCTCCTGCTACTGCTGCTGGTGGTACCGACGAGGATGATTATGTGGGAGATTACGAGGAGGAGGTTGATCAACATCAGAACTACGTGCAACCACCAGCACCACAACCACCAGGTCGTCCACATGCAAATAATGGCAATATTAGGGCTCCCCCTCAGGTACGAGATCATGACCATCTCCCTAAACTGAAATTGAATATTCCACCATTTGAGGGTAGATATGTTCCTGATATATATCTTACTTGGGAGTTAGAAACTGAACAATGATTTACATGTTTACAATATCCCGAGGAGAGACGTGTTCCGCTTGCTGTTTGTGCTTTCACTAGCTTTGCATGTGTTTGGTGGTCGAACATTGTCGATTATATCCTGTTCCAGCTACTTGGGCTGCTTTGAAAACTGCTATGCGTACTCGTTGGGTTCCACCATATTATCAACGTGAATTACTTCAAAAATTGCAGCGCTTAAGACAAGGAAAAATTCTGTAGAAGAATATTATCGGGAATTGCAAACCGGCTTGATTAGATGTGGTATTGTTGAGGAGAATGAAGCTATGCTTGCACGTTTTCGGGTGGATTAAATAGAGATTCAGACCATTCTAGACTATAAGGATTATAATAATATCACTCGTTTATTCCATCTTGCTTGTAAAGCTGAGCGTGAAGTGCAGGATCGGCAGGCATTGGCGGCGCACTAACTTTTCTGCAGGTCGACCTTCATCATGGACACCACGTGCATCATCTACTTCCTTTGCACCATCACCTCCTTGGTGCCACCTCCAACCGTGATACAAGAAAGCAGGCACAACCACCACTATCGCCAAGAGCACACCTGCTGGGCCTGCAGAGCTCTTCTTCCATGGCGTCAGCAGGCACACAAGTGATATTATTTGTCGTCGTTGTAAGGGAAGAGGACATTTTGCGAGAGAATGCAAATCTCAGCGTGTGATGATTGCTAACGAGGATGGTGGGTATGAGTCCGCTAGTGACTATGATGAGGAGACTTTGGCTCTTATTACACATGAGGAACACGGTGGAGATGATTACGATCATGAGACACAATACATGGCTCTGAAGATCTTGACAGGTATGAATGTTTAGTTGCTCAACGTGTTTTGAGTGTGCAGGTTACACAAGCTGAGCAAAATCAGAGGCATAATTTGTTCCATACAAAGGAGTTGTGAAGGAGCGTTCTATTCAAGCGTCATCATAGATGGAGGGAGCTGCAACAACTTGGCTAGCATGGAGATGGTGGAGAAGCTATCTCTCACCACAAGACCACATCCACATCCTTACTACATCCAATGGTTCAACAACAGCGGCAAGGTGAAGGTAACACGTATTGTTCGTGTGCATTTTAGTATCTCTACATATGCTGATTATGTTGATTGTGATGTGGTACCTATGCAAGCATGTTCCTTGTTACTTGGTAGACCATGGCAATTTGATAAAAATTCTGTACACCATGGTAGAAACAATCAGTATACTCTTGTTCATAAGGATAAAAATATTACTTTGCTTCCTATGACTCCTGAGTCCATTTTGAAAGATGATATTAATAGAGCTAATAAAGCAAAACAGGAGAAAAATAAGAGTGAAAATCAGATTGTGGCAAAAGAATTTGAGCAACACATGAAGCCTAATAATAAACCATCTCTGTTGCTTCTGAAATTAAATTGAAAAGTGCATGTTTACTTGCCACCAAATCTGATATTGATGAGCTAGATTTTGGCAAATCTATTTGCTATGCTTTTGTGTGCAAAGAGGCATTATTTTCATTCGAGGACGTGCCTTCCTCTTTGCCCCCTGCTGTCACTAACATTTTGCAGAGTTCACGACGTCTTTCCACAAGGCGTGCCACCGGATTACCACCTATTCGAGGATTGAGCATCAAATTGACTTAATTCGGTGCATCATTACCCAACCGTGCACCATACCGTACCAATCCAGAGGAGACGAAGGAGATTATGCGTCAAGTACAGGAGTTGCTCGACAAAGGTTATATACGCGAATCCCTTAGTCCTTGTGCTGTTCCTATTATTCTAGTGCCGAAAAAGGATGGTACGTCACGTATGTGTGTTGATTGTAGAGGCATTAATAATATTACTATTCGTTATCGTCATCCTATTCCTAGGCTAGATGATATGCTTGATGAATTGAGTGGCTCTACAATATTCTCCAAAGTTGATTTGCGTAGTGGATACCATCAAATTCGTATGAAATTGGGAGATGAATGGAAAACAGCATTTAAAACTAAGTTTGGTTTATATGAATGGTTAGTCATGCCTTTTGGGTTAACTAATGCACCTAGTACTTTCATGAGACTAATGAACGAAGTTTTACGTGCTTTCATTGGACGATTTGTGGTAGTCTATTTTGATGATATACTGATTTATAGCAAATCTTTGGACGAACATTTGGAACATTTACGTGCTGTTTTTAATGCTCTACGTGATGCACGTTTGTTTGGTAATCTTGGGAAGTGCACCTTTTGCACCGACCGAGTATCTTTTCTTGGCTATGTTGTTACTCCACAGGGAATTGAAGTTGATAAAGCCAAGATTGAAGCTATTGAGAGTTGGCCGCAGCCCAAAACGGTCACACAAGTGAGGAGTTTTCTTGGACTCGCTGGTTTCTATAGGCGTTTTGTGAGAGATTTTAGCACAATTGCTGCACCTCTCAATGAGCTTACAAAGAAGGATGTGCCTTTTGTTTGGGGTACCGCACAGGAAGAAGCCTTCACGATATTGAAAGATAAGTTGACACATGCTCCTTTACTCCAACTTCCTGATTTTAATAAGACTTTTGAGCTTGAATGTGATGCTAGTGGAATTGGATTAGGAGGTGTGTTATTACAAGATGGTAAACCTGTTGCATACTTTTACGAAAAATTGAGTGGGCCTAGTCTGAATTATTCTACTTATGATAAAGAATTATATGCTCTTGTTCGGACTTTAGAAACATGGCAACATTATTTATGGCCCAAAGAATTTGTTATACATTCTGATCATGAATCTTTGAAACATATTAAAAGTCAAGCTAAACTGAATCGTAGACATGCTAAATGGGTTGAATTCATTGAGACTTTCCCTTATGTCATTAAACACAAGAAGGGTAAAGAAAATGTTATTGCTGATGCATTGTCTCGTCGCTATACTATGCTTTCACAACTTGACTTCAAAATATTTGGTTTGGAGACCATCAAAGATCAATATGTGCATGATGCTGATTTTAAAGATGTATTGCAGAATTGTAAAGAAGGTAGAACATGGAACAAGTTCGTCATTAATGATGGATTTCTGTTTCGTTCTAACAAGCTATGCATTCCAGCTAGCTCCGTTCGTCTTTTGTTGTTGCAGGAGGCGCATGGAGGAGGACTAATGGGACACTTTGGCGTGAAGAAGACTATAGATATACTAGCTACACATTTCTTTTGGCCAAAGATGAGACGGGATGTTGAGCGTTTTGTTGCTCGCTGCACTACATGTCAAAAAGCTAAGTCACGACTCAATCCTCATGGTTTATATATGCCTTTGCCTGTACCTAGTGTTCCTTGGGAGGATATATCTATGGACTTTGTTTTAGGTTTACCTCGAACAAAGAAGGGGAGGGATAGCATATTTGTTGTCGTGGATAGATTCTCGAAAATGGCACACTTTATACCATGTCATAAAAGCGATGATCTTTGTTAATGTTGCTGATTTGTTCTTTCGTGAAATTATTCGCTTGCATGGTGTGCCAAATACTATTGTTTCAGATCGTGATACTAAATTTCTTAGCCACTTTTGGAGATGTTTATGGGCTAAGTTGGGGACTAAACTGCTTTTAGTACTACTTGTCACCCCCAAACCGATGGACAAACTGAAGTAGTCAATAGAACATTGTCTACTATGCTTAGGGCTGTTTTGAAGAATAATAAGAAAATGTGGGAAGAATGCTTGCCTCATATTGAATTTGCTTATAATCGTTCATTGCATTCTACTACTAAGATGTGCCCTTTTGAAATTGTGTATGGTTTCCTACCTCGTGCACCTATTGATTTATTGCCTCTTCCATCTTCGGAGAAGGTTAATTTTGATGCTAAAGAACGTGCTGAATTGATTTTAAAAATGCATGAGTTAACTAAGGAAAACATTGAGCGTATGAATGCTAAATATAAACTTGCTGGAGATAAGGGTAGAAAACATGTTGTGTTTGCACCTGGAGATCTTGTTTGGTTACATTTGCGTAAGGATAGATTTCCTGATTTGCGCAAATCAAAGCTAATGCCACGTGCTGCTGGTCCCTTTAAAGTGTTGGAGAAAGTAAATGATAATGCATATAAACTTGAGCTGCTGCAGATTTTGGGGTTAGTCCCACTTTTAACATTGCAGATTTGAAGCCATATTTGGGTGAGGAAGATGAGCTGCCGTCGAGGCGACTTCATTTCAAGAAGGGGAGGATGATGAGGACATCAATACCATTGTTACACCCACAGCCCTGCTGCTATACATCTTGGACCAATTACTAGAGCTCACAAGACGCCAACTAAATTACGGTACTTTCGTTTCTTGGTAATGATTCTAATGTTCATGAGAATATGATGCTGCCTAAATTGGATACATTTGTTTTGCTTACAAATGAAGGGCCTAGCTTGGAGAAGGATGAACATTGGAGCAAGAACACACATGGAGTTGATGGCTCATGCAAGAGGATCAAGAACGGAGTTACAAGTGATGATTTCAGGACTTTGAAGCCACCATAAGGAGTGCATGAAGCCTTGGACGACATATACAAGATGCCACTTCATAATATTCGTCCATAGGCTATTCTAGGTGCTGCGTCACCTTATTATTGGGCCAGGCCCATGTAATTTCGAAATACATTAGTATAGGCTATTTTTAGAGTCCGTATGTGTGGGGAAACAAGAGATAGGGTTAGTTTGGACCCCTCCACCAAGGGCCACGAAATTCACCCCTCTTCCTCCATATATACAGCCCTTAGGGCACCGTTTAGACTTGGGTTTTGTTTAGATCAAAAGTTCGCCATAGCTGCAACTTCGCGTACTTGTTTTGTGTTCAACGACCAGACAAAGGCGTCACAGAACCCCACCTTGATCAATAAAGCTTTCATCTTATATTCGCAATATCCAGATTGCAATCTCAGTTTCTTGCTGGTTCTTCGTTTGCTCGCAGGAAATAGACCCTCGTGGTCAGGTTGATCGTGCTCCGGCGTGGTCAATAACCTCTCGGAGTTGGTTTAGCGATTGCTAAGGCGCGACGTCCTCGCACGCTCGTAGTCGGATCGTCAAAGTCGACTTCCACCAAATCGAAATCCACCATCTCATCGAAAGACGGGACAACTCTGCCTCTATCATGGTGGACATCCCAAAGGATGGGAATGGCGAGGAAGCAGCGGAGGAAGACTCCTCCAAGAAACAGCCCAAGCGTCGGCGTCAGCGGCACCGCTCTAAATCCCGCCACAGCAAGAATGGAGATTCCGGCACTGGAGACAATAACAGCCCTGACAGTGCCGAAGACAACCCCCTCCAGCAAGATTCAGCACAGGAGGATGGAGACGTCAGCCCTCATGAGAGAGCGGCAGACGAAGAGGTAGAGGATGATAACTACATGCCTCCCTCTGGGGACGAGGCAAGCCTTGACGACGACGAATTCGTCGTGCCTGAGGATCCCCTCGAACAAGAGTATTTTAAACGCAGGCTTATGGCCACGGCAAGCAGCCTCAAGAAAAAGCAGCAATAGCTTAAAGCTGATCAAGATCTGCTAGCCAACAGATGGACTGAAGTCCTTGCGGCCGAAGAGCATTAACTCGAACGCCCCTCCAAAAGCTACCCCAAACGCAAGCTGCTCCCCCGATTATAGGAGGAGGCATATAAACCTTCATCACCAGCGCACAATACGGCTGACCGACCACCTCGTGGCCGCGACAGAGTGGCCTCTAGGCCCTCCACCAGAACCGTACCCCGACACCGCTCGAAAAGTACGAAGCCACATGGGAATGCGCCAGACTGGCGAGACATATTGGAGGATAAGGCAAGACAATCAAGATTGATCTACGGATCGCGTGGGCGCCCCACGATGCGCGACGACGACCGTCGCGCCGGATACAGCAACTCCGGCCGGGCCGAACACAGTAGACAATGCTCGCTTGAGCTACGTCGTGATATAGCCCAATACAGAGGCGCCACACACCCACTATGCTTCACAGATGAAGTAATGGATCATCAAATCCCCGAAGGGTTTAAACCCGTGAACATTAAATCCTACGATGGCACAACAGACCCCGCGGTTTGGATCGAAGACTATCTCCTTCATATCCACACGACCCGCGGTGATGATCTTCACGCCATCAAATATCTCCCACTCAACCTTAAAGGACCAGCTCGACATTGGCTTAACAACTTGCCAGCAGAATCAATTGGGTGTTGGGAGGACCTAGAAGCCGCATTTCTTGACAACTTCCAGGGCACATATGTGCGACCACCAGACGCCGATGACCTAAGACACATAATTCAGCAGCCAGACGAATCGGCCAGACAATTATGGACACGGTTCTTAACAAAGAAAAATCAAATTGTCGACTGTCCGGATGGAGAGGCCCTCGCAGCCTTCAAACATAACATCCACGACGAGTGGCTTGCCCGGCACCTAGGACAGGAAAAGCGGAAATCCATGGCAGCCCTCATTTCACTCATGACCCGCTTCTGCGCGGGAGAGGACAGCTGGCTAGCCCACAGTAACAACTTCAACAAAAATTCTAGCAGTCCGGATACCAAGGACCGCAATGGCAGGTCGCGTCGCAACAAGAACAAACGCCGCGTTAACGACGATAACACTGAGGATACGGCAGTCAACGCCGGATTCAGAGGCTCCAAACCCGGTCAGCGGAAAAGCTATTCAAAATAGCTACTCCGGGTCCGTCCAATTTGGACCGAATACTCGACCGCTCTTGCCAGATACACGACACCCCCGAAAAGCCAGCTAATCACACCAACAGGGATTATTGGGTATTCAAGCAGGCAGGCAAGTTAATTGCCAAAAACAATGACAAGGGGCTGCACAACAATGACGAGGAAGAGACCCGCCCGCCGAACAATAGAGGACAGAAGGGTCTCCCCCCACAAGTGCGGACGGTGAACATGATATACGCAACTCACATACCCAAGAGGGAGCGGAAGCGTGCACTCAGGGACGTATACGTTATGGAGCCAGTCGCCCCGAAGTTCAACCCATGGTCCTCCTGCCCGATCACTTTTGATCGAAGGGACCACTCCACCAGTATCCGCCACGGCGGATTCGCCGCATTGGTTTTAGACCCAATCGTCGATGGATTTCACCTCACTAGAGTCCTGTTGGACGGCGGCAGCAGCCTGAACCTGCTTTATCAGGATACAGTGCGCAAGATGGGCATAGACACCTCAAGGATTAAACCCACAAAGACGACCTTCAAAGGCGTCATACCAGGTGTAGAGGCCAATTGTACAGGCTCAGTCGCACTTGAAGTGGTCTTCGGATCCCCGGATAACTTCCGAAGCGAGGAGTTAATCTTCGACATAGTTCCGTTCCGCAGCGGCTATCATGCTCTGCTCGGACGGACCGCGTTTGCAAAGTTCAATGTGGTGCCGCACTACGCATACCTCAAGCTCAAGATGCCAGGCCCTCGAGGAGTCATCACGGTTAACGGAAACACTGAACGCTCCCTCCGAACGGAGGAACACACAGCAGCTCTCGCGGCAGAAGTACAGAGCAGCCTCTTAAGGCAATTTTCGAGTCCGGTCGTTAAGCGACCGGACACGGCCAAACGTGCCCGGAGTAACCTACAACAAGACTACCTGGCACGTTCCGAGCACACGTAGTAGTGCGGCCCCAACCCCAGCCCTTGCAAAATAGCAAGACTGGTCCTTCGCGTACATCATTACGCTCTGGAGATACCACGGGCATAGGGGGAGGGGCACGACCACGACAGGCCCAGAATGCGTCTTAACCACACCAGGGGCTCCCAAGTGTGTCATTCCTTTTTCTTTTTCTTTTTTCTTACCCACAGGACTCCGTTCACCAGAGGCCCTGTCCGGCAGTAGACCTGCCGAACTCACGATGCAATAGCCAGGGAAGGAGAAAGGCTACGATGAGTATCCAGGTGGTCTCCATTACGAGCATTAAATCTGTTTTATACACCATTCCGCAGCCTACCCCTGGAGGGGGACATGTTTAAATTGTCCCATCCCTTGCTTACCGCACTATTTGTATCGTTCTGCATTCATGGCAGTATTTCTTGAATAAGCAATGCATCGCTTTTTTCTTATAATTGCATTTCTTTCTTATACATATGTTCATTTATGACATGTTGCATCCGTACACTTTGGTACGGCTAAATACACCAGGGGCTTAAGTTCCCCACATTATGGTGTGATAAGTCCGAACACTTTCACAAGTGCGGCACCCCGAACTTATAGCATTATATGCATCGGCTCCGAATCATGTCTTGGGTCAATAGTTGGGTTTGCCCGGCTCCCATGTTTTGGTACCTTACGTTTCGTTATATCGGCTAAGGTAGCACTGGGAGAACCACTGCGATTGCGGCCTAGTTAAGCTGGGCGAGCGCCTCAGTGGAGAAAGCTAAAACTGACCGTCATGATAAGGCGAGAGCTGGTCGCTGTTCGAGAAGTTTTTTCGAGTCCCTAAAGACTTATGCCGCTTAGAGCGAGGAACCGGCTTTGTCCGGCCCAGGCGTGGATAGCGCCCCGAACTCGGTCTTCCGAACACTAGGGGCTTCGCCGAAATTTAAAATTATTGAATTCTATGGCTAAGTGAGAGTGTTCAAGCATCATAACTCCGGTTGCCTCGTTCGTTGTGTTGAGCGCCTCCCTAGATGGACCCAAAAATGGGAACAAGAGCGCTCAAGTTTATCCCGAACACCCCAGCACTCGTGGCATGGGGGCTGAAGCCGACGACTTGCCATCTCTCAGATTTGATAAACGGCCGCACAGAAGGTAATATTTTATATTAACAAGCGTTTCTTAGCGCGTATGAACAAAGTTTTCAGCGCACAGGATAACAAAATGCGAGTCTACTCAAATATTACATCTTCGGAGCACTCACCCGCAATCATGCGGGCACCCTTCATGACACTCTTATAATACATCTCGGGCGTGCGATACGCCTTGCGCGTCGGTGGCGCATCCGTCACAAGCTTCTCAGCGTCCATCCTGCCCCAGTGCACCTTTGCATGGGCAAGGGCCTGACGGGCACCTTCAATGCAGGAGGAGTGCTTGACGACTTCAACCCAGGGACACGCATCCACCAGCCGCCGTACCAGGCCGAAGTAGCTCCCAGGCATGGCCTCCTTGGGCCACAGCCGAACTATGAGGCCCTTCATGGCCTGTTCGGCCACCTTGTGAAGATCGACCAGCTGCTTCAGCTGGTTGCTAAGGGGCACCGGGTGTCTGGCCTCAGCATACTGAGACCAGAAGACCTTCTCCGTCGAGCTCCCATCCTCGGCCCGGTAGAAAGCGGCAGCATCGTTCACGCTGCGAGGCAGATCTGCGAACGCTCCTGGAGAGCTCCAAATTCGGGTAAGTAATAGGTAATTCACATTCACATGCTTGCTTTGCATGAAAAATGCCTTACCCGCCACTATTTTATTCAACGCCTCGATTTCCTGGAGGGCCTTATGGGCTTCGGCCTTAGCGGCTTTGGCACTCTCAAGAGATGACGCAAGCTCGGACTCTCGAGTCTTCGAGTCACGCTCCAAACTCTCGTGCTTTTCCACGAGAGCCTGGAGCTCTTGCTGTACCTCCGCCACCAACGCCTCCTGCTTCTCTTGCTCGGCTCGTTCCGCGGCCGCATTGTGTTCGGCCGCTGACACCGCCTCCTTCAGGGTTGCCACCTCGTTCGTAGCCCCTGGAGTACCCACGTTATCCTTGTTATTTCTCTTGCAACCAAATCCTTTTCTGTAAGGTACAAATTTAATACGGTGTTACTCACCATCCTTGTCCTCGAGCTGCTTCTTGGGACGGCCGAGATCGTTCTCGGACCGCTCGAGGCTCTGCTTCACGGTATTGACCTCCGCAGTCAGTGCGGCAGAGGTCAGCAGTGCAGCCTGCAATCCCATATTGACATATTTTTTCAGACTCCTGAGTATATCTTTTTAGATCCTCAGTCCGGCTTTTGTTTCTGAACACCGAACCGAGCATCAGAGCTACTGACTATGCGGTATTATATTACATATCTTAAAATTCTTATCTCAAAGCATGTTAGAAGGCTGCTGCAGGCTTCGGTCAGCCCGCTCTTGGCAAGCTGAACCTTCTGAATCACCGCACTCATGACAGTGCGGTGTCCTTCTTCGATGGAAGCGCCGTTGAGCACCTCCAACAAGTTATCCGGCGCCTCCGGTTGGACGGAGGCCGCCGGTGTCACAGTCTTGCCCTTCTTACGAAGGGGCCGCTCGCCGGACTCCGGAACCACTGCAGGTTCTGGTGCGGAGTCCGGTGCAAAGTCCGGGAGGTTGCCATGCGGCACCTCCGGGGCCTCCTCCTCCTGGCGGGTCCCTTCCTGGGATCCCACCTCAACGTCGTCAGCGTCACGGGGGGTGGAGGCGGTCGGCAGAGAATCCATATCCGACGTGCCCAAGGACCCGCTCGACGAAGCGGGAAGATCGTGCTTCGGCGGACTACATGTTCTATGCGGCATTAGAAGGACACCGTGTGGCAAAAAGAAAAATTATAAATCATCTAGGAGTCCGGATACTTACGACCTTGCCAGGGGCTTGGCCCTTGAGGGCCACTCCTCGTTGTCGTCGCCGACATTGGCGGAACAGTCCGGGGGAAGGGTCCTTCCCTTCTTGGACCCTTCGGCCTCCTCGTTGGGGAGGCCTTCCTCTTCTTCTCTCCCCCCGCTGGGGGAGAGGCCTCCTTCTTCTCCTCCTTGTCCTCGTGGGAGGAGTCCGCCTCGGAGTCATCGGACGATGAGTCCGATACCACCTGACGCCGGGAACTCCTTCGGGTTCCCGTGGCCTTCTTCTTGGCCTTCTTCTTCGGCACTGCGTAAAGTGCCGGGACCAGCAGCCCTGTTAAATGGGCGTCCACTGGGTCTTCTGGAAGGGGGGCCGGACAGTTAACCTGTCCGGACGTCTTCTGCCAGGCCTGTTAAAGGTATCGGGAGTTTAGATCCCGCATAGAGTCAAACTATGAAAAGTGAGTGTCCCATAAAGGATAACATAGCTTACCTCGCCAGCCGGACGCTGCGTGCTGAATCCGCGATCTTCGGTAGCGGATGCGGGAGCTTCGGCGCCATTGAACAACACCCTCCAGGCAGCTTCGTAAGTAGTGTCGAAGAGCCTGCTCAAGGTCCGGTGCTGTGCCGGATCAAACTCCCACAAATTGAAGTCCCGTTGTTGGCAGGGGAGAATCCGGCGGACGAGCATGACCTGGATCACGTTGACAAGCTTGAGCTTCTTGTTCACCAGGGTCTGGAGACAGGATCGAGTCGGTCGCTCTTGAACTACCCCATAGCAAGCCCTTCTCTTTCCAGGAGGTGAGCTGCATGGGGATGCCAGATCTGAATTTGGGGGCCGCTGCCCATTTAGGGTCACGCGGCTCGGTGATGTAGAACCACAGCGATTGCCACCCTTTGATGGATTCCACGAAGGCACCCTCAAGCCAAGTGACGTTGGGCATTTTGCCCACAATGGCGCCTCCGCACTCCGCTTGGTTGCCCTTCACAACCTTCGGCTTGACATTGAAGGTCTTTAGCCACAAGCCGAAGTGGGGCTGGATGCAGAGGAAGGCCTCGCACACGATGATAAACGCCGAGATATTGAGGATGAAATTCGGGGCCAGATCGTGGAAATCCAGGCCGTAGTAGTACATGAGCCCCGGACAAAGGGGTGGAGTGGGAAGCCCAGTCCGCAAAGGAAATGGGGAAGGAATACCACCCTCTCATGGGGCCTGGGGGTGGGGATGAGCTGCCCCTCATCGGGGAGCCGATGCACGATGTCGTTGGACAGATATCCGGCGCTGCGCAGCTTCTCTATGTGCCCCTCCATGACAGAGGAGGCCATCCACTTGCCTCCCACTCCGGACATGGCTAGAGAAGGTCGAGGTGAGATGTGCGGACTTGGGCGCTAGAGCTCGAGTGCGCGGAGATGGATAAGCAAAGGAGGAAGAAGGCGTAGGTAAAAGAGGTGGATCCTTATCCCCTTATATATGGGCGGATGAAACTATGCGTCCCCACCGGCCTGGTAAAACTTGCTTATCTCCCAAGCGCCACAATCAATGGCGCGGTTGGGTTACCCACGTCCGTATTGATGGGAATCCCGGAATAAGGGGAACACGATCTCTGCTTTGACAAGACGTGCCAAGGAAACCGCTTCTCTAGACGCGTTGAGGTGGTATAATAAAAACAATTCGAGTAAAGGCTTGGTAGTGGTGTGATGTCACGCCACAAAATACGTTAGCAGATTGAACTTGTGTAAATATTATTCTATCTATGGTGGTACGTGGAACTTATTTTGCAGAGCCGGACACTATCCTGGTGTTCACTATCTTCTATGAATTATTCGGAGGAGGAACCCGCCTTGCAATGCCGAAGACAATATGCGCGCCGGACTCGTCGTCATTGAAGCCTGGTTCGAGGGCTCTTGAGGAGTCTGGACTAGGGGTGTCCGGATAGCCGAACTATCATCATCGGCCGGACTCCTAGACTATGAAGATACAAGATTGAAGACTTCGTCCCGTGTCCAGATGGGACTTTCCTTGGCGTGGAAGGCAAGCTTGGCAATACGAATATGTAGATCTCCTACCATTGTAACTGACTCTCTGTAACCCTAGTCCTCTCCAGTGTCTATATAAACCGAAGGGTTTTAGTCCGTAGGACAACAACAACCACAACAACAATCATACCATAGGCTAGCTTGTAGGGTTTAGCCTCCTTGATCTCGTGGTAGATCCACTCTTGTACTACCCATATCATCAATATCAATCAAGCAGGAGTAGGGTTTTACCTCCATCGAGAGGGCCTGAACATGGGTAAAAACATCGTGTCCCTTGTCTCCTGTTACCATCCGCCTAGACGCACAGTTCGGGACCCCCTACCCGAGATCCGCCGGTTTTGACACCGACAGTAACCTTCTGTATCCGCGAGATCTCATCTTGGAGCCTTCGCCGGCACTCTGCCGGAGGGGGAATCGACCATGGAGGGCCTCTACATCAACATCCTTGCCCCTCCGATGAGTTGTGAGTAGTTTACCACAGACCTACGGGTCCATAGTTATTAGCTAGATGACTTCTTCTCTCTTTTTGGATCTCAATACAATGTTCTCCCCCTCTCTTGTGGAGATCTATTCGATGTAAACTCTTTTTGCGGTGTGTTTTTCGAGGTCCGATGAATTGTGGGTTTATGATCAAGTTTATCGATGAATAATATTTGAATCTTCTCTGAATTCTTTTATGTATGATTGAGTTATCTTTGCAAGTCCCTTCGAATTATCAGTTTGGTTTTGCCTACTAGATTGGTCTTTCTTGCCATGGGAGAAGTGCTCAGCTTTGGGTTCAATCTTGCAGTGTTCTTACCGAGTGACAGAAAGGGTTGCAAGACACATATTGTATTGTTGCCATCGAGGATAACAAGATGGGGTTTATATCATATTGCGTGTGTTTATCCCTCTACATCATGTCATCTTGCTTAATGCGTTACTCTATTCTTATGAACTTAAAACTCTAGATGAAGGCAGGAGTCGGTCGATGTGTGGAGTAATAGTAGTAGATGCAGGCAGGAGTCGGTCTACTTGTTATGGACGTGATGCCTATATACATGATCATGCCTAGATAATCTCATAACTATGCGCTTTTCTATCAATTGCTCGACTGTAATTTGTCCACCCACCGTAATACTTATGCTATCTTGAGAGAAGCCTCTAGTGAAACCTATGGCCCCCGGGTCTATCTCTTATCATATTTGCTTTCAATCTACTTTATTTGCATCTTTACTTTTTGCATCTATACTACAAAATACCAAAAATATATTTATCTTATCATACTATGTTTATTAGATCTCACTTTCGCAAGTGGCAGTGAAGGGATTGACAACTCCTTTATTGCGTTGGTTGCGAGTTCTCAGTTTGTTTGTGTAGGTGCGAGGGACTTTTGAGGAGCCTCCTACTGGATTGATACCTTGGTTCTCAAAACTGAGGGAAATACTTATGCTACACTTCTCTGCATCACCCTCTCCTCTTCGAGGAAAACCAATGCAAGCTCAAGACGTAGCAAGAAGGATTTCTAGCGCCGTTGCCGGGGAGGTCTTTGCTCAAGTCAAGGCATACCAAGTACCCATCACAAATCCATCTCCCTCGCATTTACATTATTTGCCATTTGCCTCTCATTTTCCTCTCCCCCACTTCACCCTTGCCGTTTTATTCACCCTCTCTTTCCCAATCTCCTTCTCTCTTTTCGCTTGCCGTTTTTTGTTTGTTTGTGTGTTGGATTACTTGTTGCCATGGCTCAAGATAATACCAAGTTGTGTGACTTCTCAAATACCAATAATAATGATTTCCTTAGTACTCCGATTGCTCCTCTTAATGATGTTGAGTCTTGTGAAATCAATACCACTTTGCTGAATCTTGTTATGAAAGATCAATTTTCCGGCCTTCCTAGTGAAGATGTCGCTACTCATCTAAACAATTTTGTTGATTTGTGTGATATGCAAAAGAAGAAAGATACGGATAACAATATTGTCAAATTGAAGTTATTTCCGTTTTCACTTAGAGATCGTGCTAAAGTTTGGTTTTGTTCTTTGCCTAAAAATAGTATTGATTCTTGGAACAAGTGCAAAGATGCTTTTATCTCTAAGTATTTTCTTCCCGCTAAGATCATCACTCTTAGGAACGATATTATGAATTTTAAACAACTTGATCATGAGCATGTTGCCCAATCTTGGGAAAGAATGAAATTGATGCTTCACAATTACCCTACTCATGGTTTGAATTTATGGATGATCATACAAAATTTTTATGCCGGTTTGAACTTTGCTTCTAGAAATCTCTTAGATTCGGCCGCGGGAGGCACCTTTATGGAAATCACGTTAGGAGATGCTACAAAGTTGCTTGATAATATTATGGCTAACAATGGCACACCAAAAGGTCTTCTAGTAAAAAAGTGCATGCTATAGAAGAAATTAATGTTTTGAGTGGAAAGATGGATGAATTTATGAAGATGTTTGCTACTAAAAATACTCCTCTTGATCCCAATGATATGCCTTTGTCTTCCTTGATTGAGAATAATAATGAATCTATGGGTGTGAATTTTGTTGGTAGGAATAGTTTTGGAAACAATGCTGATAGAGGAAATTTTAACGCTAGACCGTTCCCTAGCAATCCCTCTAATAATTATGGAAATTCCTACAATAATTCTTATGGTAATTTTAATAAGATGCCCTCTGATTTTGAGAATAGTGTGAAAGAATTTATGATTTCTCAAAAGAATTTTAATTCTTTGCTGGAAGAAAAATTGCTCAAAGTTGATGATTTGGCTAGGAACGTTGATAGATTTTCGCTTGATGTTAATTCTCTTAAACTTGGATCTTCTTCTCCTAAGCATGATATCAATGAGTCTCTCAAAGTAATGAGAATTTCCATTGACGAGTGCAAGGAAAGAACCGCTAGATTGCGTGCTAAAAAAGAAAGCTTTATAAAAGCGTGTTCTTCTAGTCTTCATGAAAATAATGATGAGGATCTTAAAGTTATTGATGCGTCTCCAATTAGATCTATGTGTTGCAATATGAATTTTGATGATTATGGGAGTGATGATGAATCCACTTTGCCTAGAAGGCGTCCCAAAAATCTGGAGTCTTTAGATCTTAATGCTAAATTTGGTAAAAGTGAGATTGGAGAATCCTCAACTTCTAATAATGTTGAACTTACTATCTCGGGTTTCAAGGAATTTGATTATGATAATTGCTCTTTAAAAGGTTGTATTTCCTTGTTGCAATCCGTTGTTAATTCTCCTCATGCTTATAGTCAAAACAAAGCTTTTACCAAACATATTGTTGATGCCTTGATGCAATCTTATGATGAAAAACTTAATTTGTAAGTTTCTATACCTACAAAACTTAATGATGAGTGGGAACCTACTATAAAGATTAGAATTAAAGATTATGAGTGTTTTGCTTTGTGTGATTTGGGTGCTAGTGTTGCCACAATTCCGAAAACTTTATGTGATATTCTAGGTTTCCATGATCTTGATGATTGCTCTTTAAATTTGCACCTTGCAGATTCCACCATTAAGAAGCCTATGGGAAGGATCAATGATGTTCTTATTGTTGCAAATAGAAATTTAGTGCCAGTAGATTTTATCGTTCTTGATATACATTGCAATATTTCTAGCCCTATTATTCTTGGTAGACCTTTCCTTAGAACGATTGGTGCGATTATTGATATGAAGGAAGGGAATATTAGAATCCAATTTCCTTTAAAGAAAGGCATGGAGCACTTTCCAAGAAAGAAAGTCAAATTACCTTATGAATCTATCATGCGTGCTACTTATGCATTTAGTGCCAAAGATGGCACTCGTTAAATCTATCTTTGCTTTTATGCCTAGCTAGGGGCGTTAAACAATAGCGCTAGTTGGGAGGCAGCCCATTTTTCTTTATGTTTTTTGTTTTTGCTCCTGTTTAGTAATAAATTTTGCATCTACCTTCTGTTTAGATGTGTTTTTATCTTTTACTTAGTGTTTGTGCCAAGTGGAACCTATAGGATAACCTACGATGATAGTTGATTTAATTCTGCTGAAAAACAGAAACATTGCACGCACGAATATAATTTTGTTAAATCACAGGAATGTGCTTTTGCGTTGATTATTTTTGCTTCTGTTCAATAAAATTTTTTTCCAGGACTTCCTATTTTGGTAGGATTTTTAGAGTTCCCGAAGTTTGAGTTAGTTACAGACTGCTACAGACTGTTCTGTTTTTGACAGATTCTGTTTTTCGTGTGTTGTTTGCTTATTCCAATGCATCTATGGCTAGTAAATTAGTTTATAAACCATAAAGATGTTGGAATACAGTATGTTTAACACCAATATAAATAAAGAATGAGTTCGTTGCTGTACCTTATGTGGTGGTTTTGTTTTCTTTCACTAACGGAGCTTATAAGATTTCCTGTTGAGTTTTGTGTTGTGAAGTTTTCATGTTTTGGGTAAAGCTTTTATGGACTATGAAATAAGGAGTGGCAAGAGCCTAACCTTGGGGATGCCCATGGAACCCCAAGATATTCAAGGATAGCCAAAAGTCTAAGCTTGGGGATGCCCCGGGAAGGCATCCCCTCTTTCGTCTTCGTTCATTGGTAACTTTACTTGGAGCTATATTTTTATTCGCCACATGATATGTGTTTTGCTTGGAGTGTCGTGTATTATATTAGCCTTTGCTTTTTAGTTTACCACAATCATATTTCCTGTACACACCTTTTGGGAGAAGCCTATTTGATTAGAATTTTCTAGAATACTCTATGTGCTTCACTTATATCTTTTGAGTTTGATAGTTTTGGCTCTAGTGCTTCACATATATCTTTTAGAGCACGGTGGTGTCTTAATTTTGAAGAAATTACTAGTATCTCATGCTTCACTTATATCATTTGAGAGTCTTTTAGAACAGCATGTTATTTGCTATGATCATAAAGTTGGTCCTAGAATGATGAGCATCCAAGTTGGGTATAATAAAAACTATCATAGAAAGTGAATTGGATGCTATGATCAATTTGATGCTTGATAATTGTTTTGAGATATGGAGGTAGTAATATGAAAGTCATGCTAGTTGGGTGATTATGAATTTAAAGAATGCTTGTGTTGAAGTTTGTGATTCCCGTAACATGCACGTATGGTGAACCACTTTGTGATGAAGTTGGAGCACAATTTTATTTATTGATTGTCTTCCTTATGAGTGGCGGTCGGGGACGAGCGATGGTCTTTTCCTACCAATCTATCCCCCTAGAAGCATGCGCGTATTGCTTTGGTTTTTGATGACTTCTAAATTTTTGCAACAAGTATATGAGTTATTTTGATTAACGTTGAGTCCATGGATTATACGCACTCTTTCACCCTTCCACCATTGCTAGCCTCTCTTGTATCGTGCAATTTTCGCCGGTACCATACACCCACTATTTACCTTCCTCAAAACAGCCACCATACCTACCTATTATGGCATTTCCATAGCCATTCCGAGATATATTTCCATGCAACTTTCCACCGTTCCGTTCATATGACACGCATTACTTTAGTCATATTGCTTTTTGCATGATCATGTAGTTGACATTGTATTTGTGGCAAGGCCACCTTCATAATTTTCATACATGTCACTCTTGATTCATTGCATATCCTGGTACACCGCCGGAGGCATTCATATAGAGTCATATCTTGTTCTAGCTTTGTGTTGTAAATCCATAAAAGTATGATGATCTTCATTATTACAGCATTGTCCTAGTGAGGAAAGGATGATGAAGACTATGATTCCCCCACAAGTTGGGATGAGACTTCGGACTTTACAAAAAGAAAAAGTAAGAGAAAGAAAAGAAAAAGAGAAAGGCCAAAAAGAAAAAAAGGAAGGCTAAAGAAAAAAAGAAGAAAAAAGAAGAGAGAAAAAATAAAATGAGAGAAAAAGAGAGAAGGGACAATGCTACTATCTCCTTTCCACACTTGTGCTTCAAAATAGCACCATGATCTTCATGATAGAGAGTCTCATATGTTGTCACCTTCATATACTAGTGGGAATTTTTCATTATAGAACTTGGCTTGTATATTCCAATGATGGGCTTCCTCTAAGTGCCCTAGGTCTTCGTGAGCAAGCAAGTTGGATGCACCCCACTTAGTTTCTTTTATTGAGCTTTCATATATTTATAGCTCTAGTGAATCCGTTGCATGGCAATCCCTACTCACTAACATTGATATATATTAATGGGCATCTCCATAGCCCGTTGATACGCCTAGTTCATGTGAGACTATCTTCTCCTTTTTGTCTTCTCCACAACCACCATTCTATTCCACATATAGTGCTATGTCCATGGCTCACGCTCATGTATTGCGTGAAAGTTGAAGAAGTTTGAGATTATTAAAGTATGAAACAATTGCTTGGCTTGTCATCGGGGTTGTGCATGATTAATTACTTTGCGTGATGAAGATAGAGCATAGCCAGACTATATGATTTTGTAGGGATAACTTTCTTTAGCCATGTTATTTTGAGAAGACATGATTACTTTGACTAGTATGCTTAAAGTATTACTATTTCTTATGTCAATATGAACTTTTATTTTGTATTCATTTGGGTCTGAACATTTATGTCACAATAACGAAAATTACATTGAGAAATAGGCTAGGTAGCATTCGACATCAAAAATTTCTTTTTTATCATTTACCTACTCGAGGACGAGCAGGAATTAAGCTTGGGGATGCTTGACACGTCTCCAACGTATCTATAATTTTTGATTGTTCCATGCTATTTTATTACCCCTTTTGGATGTTTATGAGCTTTATTTTACCCATTTATATCATTTTTTGGACTAACCTACTAACCGGAGGCCCAGTCCATATTGCTGTTTTTTTGCCTATTTCAGTATTTGAAAGAAAAGGAATATCAAACGGAGTCCAAACGGAATGAAACCTTTGGGAGCGTGATTTTTGGAACAAACGTGATCCGGAGAGCTCGGAGTGCAAGTCAAGAAGCCTCTGACGGCCCCACAAGATAGGGGGGCCCCCCCTGTAGGGCGCGCCCCTGTCTCGTGGGCCCCTCGGGCGGCCACCGATGTACTTCTTCCTCCTATATATACCTACGTACCCCAAAAACATCCAGGAGCACCACGAAACACAATTTCCACTGTCGTAACCTTCTGTATCCGCAAGATTTCATCTTGGAGCCTTCGACGACACTCTGCCGGAGGGGGAACACATCCTTGCCCCTCCGATGAGTTGTGAGTAGTTTATCACAGACCTACGGGTCCATAGTTGTTAGCTAGATGGCTTCTTCTCTCTTTTTGGATCTCAATACAATGTTCTCCCCCTCTCTTGTGGAGATCTATTCGATGTAAACTCTTTTTGCGGTGTGTTTGTCGAGATCCTATAAATTGTGGATTTATGATCAAGTTTATCTATGAATAATATTTGAATCTTCTCTGAATTCTTTTATCTACGATTGAGTTATCTTTGCAAGTCTCTTCGAATTATCAGTTTGGTTTGGCCTACTAGATTGGTCTTTCATGCCATGGGAGAAGTGCTCAGCTTTGGCTTCAATCTTGCGGTGTTCTTACCCAGTGACAGAAAGGGTTGCAAGACATGTATTGTATTGTTGCCATCGAGGATAACAAGATGGGGTTTATATCATATTGCATGTGTTTATCCCTCTACATCACTTCATCTTGCTTAATGCGTTACTCTGTTCTTATGAACTTAATACTCTAGATGCAGGCAGGAGTCGGTCGATGTGTGGAGTAATAGTAGTAGATGTGGGCAGGACTCGGTCTACTTGTTATGGATGTGATGCTTATATACATGATCATGCCTAGATAATCTCATAACTATGCGCTTTTCTATCAATTGCTCGACTGTAATTTGTCCACCCACCGTAATACTCATGCTATCTTGAGAGAAGCCTCTAGTGAAACCTATGGCCCCCGGGTCTATCTCTTATCGTATTTGCTTTCAATCTACTTTATTTGCATCTTTACTTTTTGCATCTATATTACAAAATACCAAAAATATATTTATCTTATCATACTATCTTTATTATAATTCACATTCGCAAGTGGCCATGAAGGGATTGATAACCCCTTTATTGCGTTGGTTGCGAGTTCTCAGTTTGTTTGTGTAGGTGTGTGGGACTTTTGAGGAGCCTCCTACTGGATTGATACTTTGATTCTCAAAACTGAGGGAAATACTTACGCTACACTTTGCTGCATCACCCTCTCCTCTTCGAGGAAAACCAATGCAAGCTCAAGACGTAGCAGCAGGGACGGGACCCAGCAGCGGGTGGCCGGGCGGCGGAGGCGCAAAGGCGGCGGAGCGAGGCGCCCGGATGGCGGCAGCGGCGTCTTGGGCAGGAGGGCCAATCCGGCCCCGGCAGGCCTGGCGGCGGGGCGCGGAGGAGAGAGACAGCGGGGGACACGTGGCGGCGTCTGGTTCGCTGAGGGCGGCGGCGCGATTTCGTCCGGTGGGAAACGGACATGTCCGGCGGCGGAGGTAGGTGGAGGCTAGGGTTTGGACTGCGGGATTTCGGGGAGGATCACATATATATAGGTAGAGGGGAGCTAGGAGAGTCCAAATGAGGTGCGGTTTTCGCCCACATGATCATGATCGAACGACCTAGAGCATGAATGGGGTTAGGATGGGCTCATGGGCTGATTTGGAGGGTTGTTGGGCTGCACACAAAAGAGGCCTTTGCGGCTACCTGGATAACCTTTGGAGTATCAAACGGACTCCAAATGGTACAAAACTTGACAGGCGGTCTACCGGTGGTGTACCAAGGCCGCTTGGAAAATCACGGTCCATTCTGAGAATGTTTAACACCCACTCACAACAAGAGACAAAAGGGGGACGCCGGAGGACATAGGAGTGTCGGATCGCAAAACGGACAACGAGGAAAATGCTCGGATGCATGAGACGAACATGTATGCAAAATGAGATGCACATGATGACATGAAAAAATGCAACACGCAAGCAAACGACATGGAAATGAAGGCAAATAACTGGCGGACACCTGGCACATCAAATCCGGGGCGTTACAACACTCCTCCACTAACAAGAGAACTCGTCCCGAGATCTTAGGAACGAGACGGAAGAGAAAAGGGATGAGGTAAAACAAGAACAAAAGATAGAAGATGAACAAAGTTGAGAGCACTAGGTAGGGAAGAGGAACGACGAGTATGGCGAGAACCAAAAGGCTCAAGGAACAAGATGGACTCTCAAACCACTCCGGTTAGAACAAGATAAGAATGCAATAAGACTGAAATAATTTAGGCAGAACTTGGGCTGAACAAGGAAAGAATAGAACATGAACTTCACAACATGGGATGGAACTTGACGATATGAACAACACAATGCCTCCGGAAGAGTTGAAAGAATGGAATGAAATGAATTTAGAAGGATTGAATGGAGTAGTTGAGAAAATAAACAACGAAAGAATAAGCTTGTTGTTGGCTTATCAAAACAACTCAAAATTTGAGGTGAAATTGTACCACAACCCAAGTCTGAATAGCTGAGAAGGACGAAGAAATGCAAAACTCCACTTCAAAAGAAATACAGAGAATTAATTGCACTTCGAGACGCGAGAAGAAAAGATACTTGAACTCCACCAACAAGAATGTTGATGAACTCTTGAAGAATGAATTAAATCATGAAGAACCACCATGAAGAACTCCAGTGACAAAAGGATGATGAGATAGAATGAAGGATGAAAGAATAAGATTAAAGCTTGCGGTGATTTAGATGGATGTTCCGATGAAATGGCCGAGGAAATTTGAACTCCGGAAAAGAAAAGATGAAAAACGCTTGGAACTAGAATTTATTCATCAAGGACAAGCTCCGAAGGAAGGGATTAATCACTTTGAGGAAATAAGAATAAGATTTATTGTATTCTTATCCTTCATCAAATTAAATTGATGACAAGCAATGGATTTAGCATACTACTTATTCTTGTTGAAAAGGCTTAAGGGGGGATATAGCGCCAAATTTGGGAAGATCTTCATGAACCACTGGTAGGATTGAAAAGAACGAAAGAATTGATATGATGAGAACGGAAAAGGAATCTTCAACAAACCACTGTGAAAATGTAATGGAACAAAGAGAAGAGAACGAATCGCCGGAAGGAATTAGAAAATGAACAAAGATACTTGAGTGAATCAAGATGCACGGGAACGAAGAGATCGCGAACTGAGTAAATAAAGCTTGAACAAAGCACCGGGATAAATAAAGAACAATAACCGGAATGATGGCCTACGGTGATTTTTTTGGAAAAACAACTTCTGACATACTCCGGATGGGTGAGAAAAAAAGGAATATCTGACAAATGAAATAATTCGAGAGGATAACATGAAGCTAGAACAACGAAACTTTGAGAGAACGGACAAGATTTAGAGGAAAAACTCTTCTTTGGACTTCAAATGACGATGGAAAACACCACCAAAATTACTGAGATACTCCGGGAGAATGAAAAGCAAAGAGGTTGAGGCAACAATGAAAATGATTTGAAATCGATCTTGGAAAGGCATCTGACTGATGGTATCCATTCTTATGTCAAACTCGAAAAGAATTGGGAATGGCTCCAGAATAATTAGAAGAGTCAGGTAAGATCCTGGGAAAAGACCAGTGGGTTAGGGCCCACTAAAAGAAAAACACCGTTGGAAAGGATTGTTGAACAGATAGATGATGCACCGGAAGAATTGAAATATTTGAATGAGGTGACAACCTCAAATTAATTGGAACACAGATTAATCTCCTGAGATGTCTTCCGAACTCCGAAATGATTGAATGGCGAGAGGCAAACGAGCAAGGAGAACACTTGAGCCGAGGAAAAGAATATGATCAACCTGAAAAACCTGAATTGAGTGCACCGGAAAAGAAAGGGATGAAGAATGACGAATGAGACGAGAATTCACTAGTTGAAATAATTAAGGGAAGACTGAAGAGACCCCGTACGAATGAAAATTGATGCTCGAAAGAGACTCAGGCTCCGGGAAGAAGAGGGTGGGAGGGCGGGAAAAACAAAGACAACTTGGAAGGGGGAACCGACGGATATCTTGAAGAGAAAACACCGGTTGAAATCATTGAGGAAAGAAAGTAAACACTTCGCACGAGTAGGATGGATACTCGATTAGGGACTCCGACTCTGAGAAGGAAAAGGGTGGGCGGGTGGGAAAAGAAAGTAAATGAGGATTGAACTTGCAAAAACAAAGAAGGTCGAACCAACTTGACAAGAAATGCACCGGATGAAAAGAGCTGAGAACCCATGATCGAAAAAACCATTACGTGATCCTAAAGAAAATTTTGAAGGAGAAGAGGAGTGAGTCAAGACAACTACGTTTCCTCACCAGAGTGACGAAGGGGCAGAGGAGTAAAAAGAATTCCTACTCTCTGATATAACTAGACTCCGAAAACAGTTTTCTTCTAGACTCAACAACGGCCAAACTACACGATAAATCAAGGGGGCTCCAATGGTCGGTCGAGGCTCTGATACCAACTTGTCGAGCCCAATATGCGATACTATCCTAAAGAGACTCGAAGGCCCCACTAAGGATAGAACCTCATATTGATATGCTTTTGTAAGGTGGATATCATTACATCAACATTACATAATAGATGGGGATACATACAAAAGGCATACAATGCCACACGAATACAACATCATCTTACATAAGAACAACATCCGACTACGGATGAAACACAAACAGAAACTCAAACGACATCCACCCTGCTAGCCAAGGCTGCCGACTTGGAACCTATCCCCTGCTCGAAGAAGAAGCAGAAGAAGAACTCCAAAACAAGCAAGCATCGCTCTCGCGTCATGATCATCGCATAACCTATACCTGCAAATGTTGTTGTAGTAATCTGTGAGCCACGAGGACTCAGCAATCCCATAACCATGGGTATCAAGACTAGCAAAGCTTAATGGGTATGGAAAAGGATAAGTGGTGAGGTTGCACCAGCGCCTAAGCATGATATGGTGGCTAACATACACAAATGAGAGTGAGAAGAGAGCAAACGGAATGGTCGTGAAGATAGCAATGATCAAGAAGTGATCCTGAACTCCTACTTACGTCAAACATAACCCAAATCCGTGTTCACTTCCCGGACTCCACCGAAAAGAGGCCATCACGGCTACACACGCGGTTGATGCGTTTTTAAATTGGATCTAGTGTCAAGTTATCTACAACCGGACATTAACAAATTCCCATCTGCCACATAACCGCGGGCACGGCTCTCGAAAGTTTATACCCTGCAGGGGTGTCCCAACTTAGCCCATCACAAGCTCTCACGGTCAATGAAGGATATTCCTTCTCCCAGGAAGACCCGATCAGTCTCGGAATCCCATTTTACAAGACATTTCGACAATGGTAAACAAGACCAGCAAAGCCGCCCGATGTGCCGACAATCCCGATAGGAGCTGCACATATCTCGTTCTCAGGGCAACACCAGATAGGTCAGCCTACGAGTAAAACCAGCCCTCGAGTTGCCCCGAGGTGGCCCCGAAGTCTGCCCAGTTCGGACCAGCACTTAAAGAAGCACTGCCCCGGGGGGGCTAAAATAAAGATGACCCTCGGGTTGGCCGACCCAAGGGAAAGGTATAGGTGGTGGTGAGGCAAATGGTAAAACCAAGGTTTGGCCTTGCTGGATGACTTTTATTCAAAGCGAACTGTCAAGGGGGTCCCATAAATCACCCAACCGCGTAAGGGACGCAAAATCCGGGAACATAATACCGATATGATGGAAACTAGGGCGGCAAGAGTGGAACAAAACACTAGGCATAAGGCCGAGCCTTCCACCCTTTACCAAGTATATAGATGCATTAATTAAATAAGAGATATTGTGATATCCCAACATAATCCTGTCCACCATGGAGCAATCTTCAACTTCACCTGCAACTAACAATGCTATAAGAGGGGCTGAGCAAAGCGGTAACATATCCAAGCAATGGTTTGCTAGGAAGGGTGAAAAGGTTAGAGGCTGACATGGCAAATTGGGAGGCTTGAAGATCAAGTGATAGGTAGCGCAGGAAAGCGATAGAACGAAGCAACTAGCATAGCAATGATAGTAGTGACATCCAAGGTGACGGTCATCTTGCCTGAAATCCCGCACGGAAGAAGAACGAGTCCATGAAGAAGATGAACGGATGAAGCCGAACCAAGCGTAGACGAACGAATCCTCACGATCGCAACGAAACGGGAACTATCGAGAAGAAGCACACAACATTGTAAACACACCACACATATACATGAAATGATGCTCGCCCAAGTATGATGCAAGACAAGACTATACAAAGCTACTCATGGCGATAGATGATGCATACAAGAACAACATATGAAGGCAAGTTTAAATGAGGCCGGAAACAACATATAACAAATCCGGTAAGTCCTCATATGCACATTTAGAAATTGGTCCAGAACTGAATAAACATTATGTTCAAGTTGTTAAACAGCAAGTTAAGATGCACCAAAATGATCTACATGAGATTCTAGTCAAGTTACATATAAAGTTCATTTAATTCTGAGCTACTGCCTAGAAGATAAGAGCAAAACAAGTTAAACTTGTCATTGATGCAAAAGGCATTCAAACATCAAGCAAACACTCTCAAAACAAGGATGCAACATGATAATATGAAACTTCATGCAAATCTAAGCAAGTTTCATATAGAGCACACTCAAAACGGAGCAACGGTTCAACACATACACTCCATACAAGTTTAAAGGACAAGTTGTCCAAAACAGCAACTAGGCATATAGCAAGCATCAAAACAATATGCTACAGCATCTCAACGTGAAAACAAAAGGCATGGGAATGAAGTACATGTAAAGCATTACAAAACATGAACAATGAGCTATCTCCAGAAAATAATATAACATGCTCAAAAGGGCATGGCAAGATAGCAAATAATAAAAGTTTACAGACTTAGCAGAAATAACATCAGGTTGCAATTTTTAGAGCTATCAAACGTGTTACAGGAACTTATCATGGCAAACAAAGGCATGGCATGCTAATACTAAAGACAAAGAACAAAACTCCCTTACTGAACTTATTCCAAAGATCAACAGAAACGATGGTGGCATCCATGCAAACATGGCAAATGATATGACAGGTTCAGACATGGCAGGAACAACGATAAGCAGGCATGTTGGTCAGCTTGTACCACTCACCACAGAGCAATAAATGGCATGAAAAGGTGACCAACAGTTATATCACATATTTATGAAGCTAATCATGGCAAGAAAGTGTTCATATGGTGCATGGATCACTAGCAAAGCTCATGGCAAAACTGAACTTAACGTTAACATGCTGACAGAAACATTATTTACCTATTTGAGAGCAAGATTACAACAAGCTACAACAGGCTATAAATGCAACCAGGGGCATGGATGGATAGATCATGACATGTATAACAAAACATCCTTAGTGAACATCTCCAGATTATGCATAAAATGACTTGTGGCAGCAGGTTTACATAGCATCATGATATAGCAGATTCAACCTAGCAAAACAGTAACAGCAAGTACCCTACTTCACGAGCTCAATGTACTCACTACAAGGCACAAAAAAATACATGGATGAAACCACTGTAAATATGGCATGATGGAGCTCCTAACACATGTAGACATCAATCTCATAGGATGCACACACAGAATGCAATGAAAAAGACAAATCATCAAGTTATGTTAACAGACAGCAGTAAACATCATATAGCACTCTTAAAACGATGATTAGAGCATCAAAATGGACTCAAACAAAGCATTGCACAATGGAACAAAATGAAGACCATCTCACAATGAACATTTTGATATATCATATGCATGAAACGGAGCAGCACACATGAAGTTATGGCACGATGAACATGGCATCAGAATGCAATAAACTGGGGACTTGGACGAAAATATACCAGTGCGAAAACGGGATCGGGCGGAACCGGGACGGAGGGATCCGGGACTGGCGGGGCGTTTGGATTGGCGGCTTGGTGGATCTGGTCCAGGCTTCTGGATCCGGATCGGTGGCTGCGGCCGGCGACAACGGCGCAGTCGCCGGAGATGGCGGGGATGGCGGGTCCGGCCGGAGGCGGCGACCAGCGCGGCGGCGAAGGGTGCAGATCCGGTGGGCGACGGGTGCTGCCGGTGGGAGAGGCGGCATGTAGGGCGGCGGTCGGCGGGCTCACGGGAGGACATGCGGCGGTCCGGTCCGGCGGCATGGCGGCTTGGCGGCGATGTGGCGGCGGAGCGAACGTCGGGATCCTGTGCGCGGCGCGATTTGGGGAAGACCGGCGAGGCGGCAAAGAATGCGGGCGGCGCGAGGTCGCCGACGGGAGCTCCGGGAGGCGCGGTGGAGGAAGGCCGCGGCGGGACGGACCCGACGGCGGGCGGCCGGGGACGGAGGCGCGAGGCGGCAGAGAGCGAGGCGCCGGGCGGTGGCGGGCGCGCGCAGGCCGGGAGGGCACGATCCGGGCCCCGGCGGGCCTAGCGCGGAGGAGAGAGACGGCGGGGGACACGTGGCGGCGTCTGGTTCGCTGAGGGCGGCGGCGCGATTCCGTCCGGTGGGAAACGGACATGTCCGGCGGCGGAGGTAGGTGGAGGCTAGGGTTTGGACTGCGGGATTTAGGGGAGGATCGCATATATATAGGTAGAGGGAGCTAGGAGAGTACAAATGAGGTGAGGTATTCGCCCACCCGATCGTGATCGAACGACCGAGAGCATGGAGGGGGTTAGGATGGGCTCATGGGCTGACTTGGAGGGGTGTTGGGCTGCACACAAAAGAGGCCTTTGCGGCTACCCGGATAACCGTTGGAGTATCAAACGGACTCCAAATGGCACAAAACTTGACAGGCGGTCTACCGGTGGTGTATCAAGAACGCTTGGCAAATCACGGTCCATTCCGAGAATGTTTAACACCCTCTCACAACAAGAGACAAAAGGGGGACGCCAGAGGACATAGGAGTGTCGGATCGCAAAATGGACAACGGGGAAAATGCTCGGATGCATGAGACGAACATGTATGCAAAACGAGATGCACATGATGACATGACAAAATACAACACGCAAGCAAACGACATGGCAATGAAGGCGAATAACTGGCGGACACCTGGCGCATCAAATCCGGGGCATTACACGGCTGCTGCAAGGGATGGCCGGAGAGTGCACTGCTGCGGGAGCCGACCAAATACGCCGCTGCTGCACCGCCACACGTCTCTGCTGCTAGTAGCAGGGACACGGCAAACTACACAAGCAGTAGAGCAACGACGAGATCGACGATCCTGACGACAATGGCAAGCTGGAGTCTCCCGGGGGACGAGCTCGACCAGGAATAGGACGACGGCGATGTCTCGGAGCAGCACGGTCGACCTCGGCGCCCTCCGGCCCGGCGAAGCCACACTAGCAAAACCCAAGGTGAATTACTTGGTGTTACTTAGAACTAATTTATTCATTTTTTTCATCATTAGTTCGAGAGCATGTGCTTGTTTGACCATCTGTTAACCTCTCATCATGGCAATATGGTCAGTCAATAGCTAGTAGAGAGTACATGCATGTGTGCTGAGTTTAATTACAGTTATGTTGTGACAGTGGTCACTTGTGTCTCTGTCCAATTATTCAGATCACTAGCTGAAGAATTAGTGCTTGTGCTGATGATCAATTAGTGCCACTAGCAGTCCATGTATCTGATTGTACACCGTACATGGAGAGATAAAAACCTATTGTGGTACATAGTTGTAACCATCTCACTAGAATATTTAAAAGTGATAAGTAATCAACCGATCATTGTTGTAGTAAACCGAAATTAAAATGATTGTTCTGTCTTCGGAAACTAGGAGTGAACTGAGACTAAACTGATTGCAGTGAAATAATGAGCATTCAACAGATTGGGTCCCATGTATGCTGATTCCGATATTCCTTGATAGTGAACTGCATAATCTGTCGAGCTAGCAAGACAAAATAACACATATTCATCAACCTATCCCATGATAGTTTTGTAAGTTCCAAAGATCATCGGCTTCACTCTGCAAATTAAGGGATATATAACTGATTATATGAAGTATCATATTTCTTAACAATGAAGTTTAGAAATGGTAAGTGGAAATATCGTTAGTAAACGAGCATAGTACCCATATTCTTGCAAACCATTTGCATTTGTTCCAGCCATTTGCTCTATAGGTGCTTGGTATTGTTCTACTGAAATGTTATTATTTCCTCCCTATGCAAAAACAAAAACAAAACAAAACCAATGTTAGTTGAGTTGTTACTATATTACTCTATTTAATAAGTAGTCCGGTTAGACATGTGCAAGAGATTTACAGAATGATTTTGATTTTTGGGTACCGCTTTAGTTGTCTCCTTCTTATTTTTATTTTGGTGCCGATTGTCAAGCCATGATTTCTTTCTTCTTGAATTTTTCTTTGGAATTTCCTTTTTCTTTAGGCAAACATCATTTAAACAATCATCTGGTTCTTCAGATATATCTTCAGTTCTGCACGTAGTAGTATGAGCTTTCTCTTCAACTTGCTTCCTAAGATTCTTCAAAGCATCATCTACTAGTTTGATATACTCTTCTGATGTAGCTACTTGTGAAGCTATGCCAAGGCACTCGTGCATGATAAACTTCAACTGTTGTCTGTCTTCTGATCTAGGATCTTATAAAACAATGTTTCCATGGCTGTTTTGTATAGTGCCACTTCGCGCTTCTCGAGTCCATCACTTCAAAATATAGTGGCCTGGAAGGTACTTAATATTCATGACATTAAGTGCTTTCAAAGCATGACTACACAATATACCAACTTTTTCAAATTGCACACAATCGCAGAAAACTATTTGCTCTTCATAATCAACTACAACTTTGCACTCTTCTTCATATGTGAATTCTGGGTCAAGACTTGCAATTGCAACAATATATGCATTGTGTTCTATCGATGTCTTGATGGATCCTGAGATAGAGCTTTCGTAATCATTCTGAAAATCTTCAATATGCATGGTGTGTAAACCTTGCTCACTTGTATTACCATAGGAGTCCTCATTCTGACTCTAGGTAATTTTTTCCTAGACTCATATTCCTCATTTACCTCGTTATCTCTTTTCTCTTGCACATCCCTCTCTACGTGCTTGAAAAACCGAAGGATGTCAAGATCAGACTTTAGATGATCTTTCAAGTCACTGTTCAAGCTCTCACTTAATTGTGTGCTTCTCATGCCTATAGTGTAGGCATTCCCCATGTAGCATCTTGCCCATTTCTCTTTTACTTTGTAGATGCTGCCCAACCAAGTTTGTGTATCCACATTGCTTCTGATGGCATTGAAAGCTTCTACAAAGGCTTCCTCTTCCTCATACTTGTACATGCAAGCACTGAAATCAGCAAGTACATTTGGTCCCTCCTCGTCTTTTTTCTTATGAGGTAAGTGCCAAATGGCATTTTGCATTATGTGAAAAGTGCATAATCCATGCCATGCTTCGGTAAATACCGCCTGAACTACATTACCCATTGCTACATCTTGATCAGTAAAGGCTGTTCTAGGTTGCTTCTTATTATGCATTGATAGGAACGTGTTGAACAACCATTTTAATGATTCAAATGTCTCATCATATAAAAGTGCACGACAAAAAATGACCATTTCTCTAAAATGGTTGAGTCCAACAAACACACCGAAGGGTCTGTACTCTTTGTTTGTCCCAAATGTTGTATCGAAAGTAACAACATCACGAAAATGAGCATAGTCAATGATCATCTTTGCATCAGCCCAAAAGATATTCGCCATTTGTTCATCGCAATCTAGTTACACATCATATTCAAATGCAGGATTCTCATTCTTTTTATCTCTAAAGTACTTAAGCATACTTCCAGCTTCACCATACATCAAGTCCCTTTGACGCCTGGTTCGCAAGTGGTTCTTGCGATCAAGACATGTGTAGCCAAGGTTCAGTGGACCACCAACTTGTCGACTTGATTACTATGGCCTCTTTTAGGTACAATTCCCGGATCATCCGCTACTTCAATTTCAAATGCTTGCAAGGCCAAAATCTTCCGTTGTGACAGCATCAAGTGGCTTGTCCCAGGTAATTGCAAGACATGGTTGTGTTCAACAACTAACTCATGCACCTCATAGTTTTCTGCTTCTCGGTCTATATTGATTCCCATTCGAATATTGCAGCCGGTCCTTGTTTCTGCATGAGGATGCTTTGTATTATTATCCCTTTTATCTTTTCTACTGTAGCCTTCATTAGAACAGACATATCTTGCAGAAGTGATTACTCCATCAAGTTTGCTCTTGTTTTCATAATTTACCCTTACATCAAAACCAGTATGACCTCCATAACATGTCCAAAAGTTCCAAGCCTCTTTTGTGGAATTAAACTTCATACCAATCTGAGGCATCCAACAAGGAACCACAATTGTCCTGCACAAATTAAGCATAACTTATTTGTTTCTCTGCTTACACTACAATCATAAGATAACATGGCCTAATAAGAATTTAACAAAATTATTGGTACCTGTTAGAACCTTCGTTGGTGGAGTTAAGCGTATTCTCCATTACAATTTGTGTTTTTTCTTTTATAATCTATGATAGCAAACTCAGTCCATGAGATCTTTGTTGCTGCCAACATGAATACAATCAAAACATATGTCATATACTTTCAGATTGACGTCTTTCTTTTTGTTGCAACCATCTATATCACAGGCACCCGTATATTATCTACAACTCAATATATCTTGTTCTTGTCCTAGCTACAAGGAGGACGATCAGGAAAAAAGTAAGGTAAACGGGAAATCATCTACAACAGGCACACACCAACGTACCTTGGTCTTGTTCTCTCTAGGGAGGACGATCGAGAGGAACAAGGAATACAAGTGGGAGGAACAAGTAAGACGAGCAGGAGGAGGCGCCGAGGAGATTGTCAACACATTCTGATTGGCCACAGCGTTAGTTCAGCAGAAGCAAGATCTCTACAACACGTCCAGATTAGCATAACTTGGTCTCATTTTTTTTCCGAGGAGGACCATCAAGAGGAAGAGGACGAGTGGGAGGATTTAGGCGCCAAGAAACTATCAGCTCGCTCCGTTTGGCGCCAGTGTTTATCTGTTTGGCGGCAATTGTACAATCGTGGGAGATTTTCCTCCGGACTAGTAGGTATATTTGTTCTAATTATTCATAGAATTAAGGGGGGAGAAAGGAGAGCCATCCGATTACAATAGACGGTAGATGCTAGACGCTACAGCATGCGTACAGTTATGCATGTCCTGCAGAGGAGCCGAACCCCTCCACTACGTGCGTGCATGCGGCTGTCACATCAGGCCCTGATGTCTACTACACAACCTTCTTCTTGTAGACGTTGTTGGGCCTCCAAGTGCAGAGGTTTGTAGGATAGTAGCAAATTTCCCTCAAGTGGATGACCTAAGGTTTATCAATCCGTGGGAGGCATAGGATGAAGATGGTCTCTCTCAAACAACCCTGCAACCAAATAACAAAGAGTCTCCTGTGTCCCCAACACACCCAATACAATGGTAAATTGTATAGGTGCACTAGTTCGGCGAAGAGATGGTGATACAAGTGCAATATGGATGGTAGATATAGGTTTTTGTAATCTGAAAATATAAAAACAGCAAGGTAACTAATGATAAAAGTAAGCGTAAACGGTATTGCAATGGTAGGAAACAAGGCCTAAGGTTCATACTTTGACTAGTGCAAATTCTCTCAACAATAATAACCTAATGGGATCATATAACTACCCCTCAACATGCAACAAAGAGTCACTCCAAAGCCACTAATAACGGAGAACAAACGAAGAGATTATGGTAGGGTACGAAACCACCTCAAAGTTATCCTTTTTGTTCTATCTATTCAGGTGTTCGTAGTAAAATAACATAAAGCTATTCTTTCCGTTCAATCTATCATAGAGTTCATACTAGAATAACACCTTAAGATACAAATCAACCAAAACCCTAATATCACCTAGATACTCCGTTGTCACCTCAAGTATCCGTGGTCATGATTATACGATATGCATCACACAACCTCAGATTCATCTATCCAACCAACACAAAGTACTTCAAAGAGTGCCCCAAAGTTTCTACCGAAGAGTCAAGACGAAAACGTGTGCCAACCCATATGCAAAGGTTCATGGGCGGAACCCGCAAGTTGATCAGCAAAACATACATGAAGTGGATCCCGTGATATCCCATTGTCACCACAGATACGCACGGCAAGACATACATCAAGTGTTCTCAAATCATTAAAGACTCAATCCGATAAGATAACTTCAAGAGGAATACTCAATTCATCACAATAGAGAAGAGGGGAAGAAACATCATAAGATCCAACTATAATAGCAAAGCTGGCGATACATCAAGATCATGCCATAGAGAGAACACGAGAGAGAGAGAGAGATCAAACACATAGCTACTGGTACATACCATCAGCCCCGAGGGTGAACTACTCCCTCCTCAACATGGAGAGCGCCAAGATGATGAAGATGGCCACCGATGAGGGATCCCCCCTCCGGTAGGGTGCCAGAACGGGCTCCCGAGAGGTTTTTGGTGGCTACAGAGGCTTGCGGCGGCGGAACTCCCGACCTATTGTGTTCTCCGATAGTTTAGGGTACATGGGAAATATAGGCGAAAGAAGTCGGTCGGGGGAGCCTTGAGGGGCCCACGAGGGTGGAGGGCTCCTTGGCGCTTCCCTGGCTTGCACTCCAAGTTCTCGGAATTGCTTCTGTTTCAAAAATAACTTTTCCAAAGGTTTCATTCCGTTTGGACCCCGTTTGATATTCCTTTTCTTCACAACACTGAAACAGGCAATACAACAGCAATATAGGCTGGGCCTCCGGTTAATAGGTTAGTCCCAAAAGTAATATAAAAGTGTATAATAAAGCTCGTAATCATTCATAACAGATAATAAAATAGCATGAATGCTTCATAAATTATAGATACGTTGGAGACGTATCAGCATCCCCAAGCTTAATTCCTGCTCGTCCTCGAGTAGGTAAATGATAAAAGAAAGAATTTATGAAGTGTGAATGCTAGCAGGTGCACAAGTTTGATCAATGATAATTTCAATCACCTTCTCTAGCATGATTATATGTCATAACAGTAGTTCATCTCATAAAACTTCTTAAGATCAAGTATCAAGCTATTCACATGTTAAAGCATAGACCATAAACTTTCTTGAAAACTAGCAAACTTCATTCTTAGTCATCAAATAGTTACAATTCATCTTATTTTCAGGAAGGGTCTATGTCAGAGCTTTGATTTAGCAAACTCCACATACTCAACTATCATATAGTCTTCTACAATTGCTAACACTCACGCAATACTAATGGTTATGGAGTTTCAATCGGACACTGAGAAAGATAGGGGCTTATAGTGTTGCCTCCCAACGTATTCACCTTTGGGTGATGTCAACAATAATAGTTCATGCTAACTTACATCCAATTGGATATATATATCAGGATCTTTCCAACACAAGGTGCTTGCCAAAGGATAAAATGAAAAAGGGAAAGGTGAAGATCACCTTGACTCTTGCATAAAGTAAAAGACATAAAGTAAAAGATAGGCCCTTCGCAGAGGGAAGCAGAGGTTGTCATGCGCTTTTATGGTTGGACGCAGAAAATCTTAATGCAAAAGAACATCACTTTATATTGCCACCTGTATATGGACCTTTATTATGCAATCTGTCGCTTTTATTGCTTCCATAACAAGATCGTATAAAGCTTATTTTCTTCACACTAATAGATCATGCATATTTAGAGACCAATTTTTATTGCTTGCACCGATGACAACTTACTTGAAGGATCTTACTCACTCCATAGGTAGGTATGGTGGACTCTCATGGCAAAACTGGGTTTAAGGATATTTGGAAGCACAAGTAGTATCTCTACTTGGTGCATGGAATTTGGCTAGCATGAGGGGGAAAGGCAAGCTCAACATGTTTGAATGATCCATGACAATATACTTTAACTGAAATGTGAGAAACATAACCCATTACGTTGTCTTCCTTGTCCAACATCAACTCTTTAGCATGTCATACTTAATGAGTGCTCACAATTATAAAGGGTGTCTAAGATAGTATATTTATATGTGAAATCTCTCTTCCTTCAATATTCTTTCATGAATTGTTTAAATGACCAATACAATGCTTGCTAACCTTCAATAAATTTACAACCTCTACTTCTTAGATGTGAAGTCATTACTCTCCACGGGATAAGCAAATGAAACATTTATAATTACAGATTTATGACAATCAACTCATTCAACCATTTACTCATAGGATATAAGTGAAGCACACGAGTAAATGAAAAACTACTCCAAAAGGATATAAGTGAAGATCAATGAGTAGCTAAATAATTATGTAACTATGTGAAGACTCTCTCTCATTAAAGAATTTCAGATCTTGGCATTGGATTCAAACAGCAAGCAAAACAAAATAAAATGACATTGCAAGGATAGCAAAACTCATGTGAAGAAGCAAAAACTTAGGCTCAACCGATACTAATCGATAGTTGTTGAAGAAGAAAGGTGGGACGCCTAACGGGGAATCCCCAAGATTAGATGCTTGAGACTTCTTGAAATATTATCTTGGGGTGCCTTGGGCTCCCCAGGCTTCATCCACACCAAACTCTTTGTGTCTCCTAAATTCCCCTCATTTCATGGTTTCCTAAATTCCTGGCTCCCCAGGCTCCCCAGGCTTCTTGAAATATTATCTTGAGTTTTTGTGTCTCCTAAATTCCTCTCATATCATGGTTTCTCTTTTTACCAAAAAGCTTCATCCACACCAAACTCAACAAGAACTCGTGAGATAGATTAGTATAAACCAATGCAAAACCTTATCATTTTCTACTGTAACAAATCACCAAAATTATTATTCAACATTGAAAACTAAATGCCTCTGCATATTTAATACTCCTATCCTCAAATAGAATCATTAAACAAGCAAACATATGCAAACAATGCAACCATAACAGCAATCTGCCAAAACAGTATAGTCTGTAAAGAATGCAAGATTCATCATACTTCCCTAACTCCAAATATTATGTAAAAATACTACGCTGAAGAAAATTTATCAGAGCTCATTATGCAAAAAAATTCAACATCATATCATGCTCTGACTTTTCTAGGGAATTTTTGCAACAGCGGTACACTTTCTGTTTTCAAACAGCAACCTGTATACTAGCAAAATAAGCATGGTAAAGGCTATCCTTGACATTTTTATTGAAAATATATACGCAAAACATTATTCTAAATAACAGCAAGCAAATACTAACAAAATAAAATGACGCTCCAAGCAAAACACGTATCATGTGGTGAATAAAAATATAGCTCCAATTAAAGTTACCGATGAACGAAGAGGAAAGAGGGGATGCCTTCCGGGGGCATCCCCAAACTTAGGCTTTTGGCTATTCTTGAATATCTTGGGGTGCCATGGGCATCCCCAATCTTAGGCTCTTGCCACTCCTGAAGGAAATATGCCCTAGAGGCAATAATAAAGTTATTATTTATTTCCTTATTTCATGATAAATGTTTATTATTCATTCTAGAATTGTATTAACCGGAAACATAATACATGTGTGAATACATAGAAAAACATAGTGTCACTAGTATGCCTCTACTTGACTAGCTCGTTAATCAAAGATGGTTAAGTTTCCTAACCATAGACATGAGTTATCATTTGATTAATGGGATCACATTATTAGGAGAATGATGTGATTGACTTGATCCATTCTGTTAGCTTAGCACTTGATCATTTAGTATGTTGCTATTGCTTTCTTCATGACTTATACATGTTCCTACAACTATGAGATTATGCAACTCCCGTTTACCGGAGGAACACTTTGTGTGCTACCAAATGTCACAACGTAACTGGGTGATTATAATGGAGCTCTATAGGTGTTTCCGAAGGAACATGTTGGGTTGGCGTATTTCTAGATTAGGATTTGTCACTCCGATTGTCGGAGATGTATCTCTGGGCCCTCTTGGTAATGCACATCACTATAAGCCTTGCAAGCAATGTGACTAATGAGTTAGTTGCAGGATGATGCATTACGTAACGAGTAAAGAGACTTGCCGGTAACGAGATTGAACTAGGTATTGGGATACCGACGATCGAATCTTGGGCAAGTAACATACCGATGACAAAGGGAACAACGTATGTTGTTATGCGGTTTGACCGATAAAGATCTTCGTAGAATATGTAGGAGCCAATATGAGCATCCAGGTTCCGCTATTGGTTATTGACCGGAAACAGTTGTAGGTCATGTCTACATAGTTCTCGAACCCGTAGGGTCCGCACGCTTAAGGTTTCATTGATAGTTTTATTATGAGTTTATGAGTTTCATGTACCGAAGGTTGTTCGGAGTCCCGGATGTGATCACGGAAATGACGAGGAGTCTCGAAATGGTCGAGACATAAATATCGATATATTGGACGACTATAATTGGACACCGGAAAGGTTCCGGGTGAGATTGGGACAATACCGGATCTCCAGTTGGTTATCGGGACCCCCCGGGAGGTATACGGGCCTTATTGGGCCTCAGTGGAAAGGAGGGAGAAGGATCAAACGAGGGGGCACCCCCCCAAGCCCAATCCGAATTGGGAGGGGGGCCGGCCCCCCTTTCCTTCTTCCCTCCCCCCTCTTCCTTCCCTCTCCTACTCCTAATAGGAAAGGGGGGAGTCCTACTCCCGGTTGGGGTTGGACCACCCCCCTAGGGCAAGCCACCCCATGGCCGGCCCCCTCTCCTCCACTCCTTTATATACGGGGGAGGGGGCACCCCATAGACACAACAATTGATCTCTTGATCTCTTAGCCGTGTGTGGTGCCCCCCTCCACCATAGTCCTCGATAATATTGTAGTGGTGCTTAGGCGAAGCCCTGCGACAGTAGAACATCAAGATTGTCACCATGCCGTCGTGCTGACGGAACTCTTCCCCGAAATTCTGCTGTATCGGAGTCCGGGGATCGTCATCGAGCTGAACGTGGGCTAGAACTCGGAGGTGCCGTAGTTTCGGTGCTTGATCGGTCGGGCCATGAAGACGTACGACTACGTCAACCGTGTTGTTCTAACACTTCCTCTTTCGGTCTACGAGGGTATGTGGACAACACTTTCCCATCTCGTTGCTATGCATCACCATGATCCTGCGTGTGCGTAGGAAATTTTTTGAAATTACTATGTTCCCCAACAGTGGCATCCGAGCCTGGTTTTATGCGTAGATGTTATATGCACGAGTAGAACGCAAGTGAGTTGAGGGCGATACAAGTCATACTGCTTACCAGCATGTCATACTTTGATTCGGCGGTATTGTTGGTTGAAGCGGCCCGGACCGACATTACGCGTAAGCTTACGCGAGACTGGTTTTACCGCCGTGCTTTGCACACAGGTGACTAGCGGGTGTCAGTTTCTCCTACTTTAGTTGAACCGAGTGTGGCTACGCCCGGTCCTTGCGAAGGTTAAAACATCACTAATTTGACGAAATATCGTTGTGGTTTTGATGCGTAGGTAAGAACGGTTCTTGCTTAGCCCGTAGCAGCCACGTAAAACTTGCAACAACAAAGTAGAGGACATCTAACTTGTTTTTGCAGGGCTTGTTGTGATGTGATATGGTCAAGACGCGATGAGATATAAATTGTTGTATGAGATGATCATGTTTTTGTTGAAGTTATCGGCAACTGGCAGACGCCTTATGGTTGTCTCTTTATTGCATAAGGTGCAAGCGCCAAATAATTGCTTTACTTTATCGCTATGCGATAGCAATAGTTGCAAGAGCAATAGTTGGCGAGACGACCATGTGACGACACATTGATATAGATCAAGATGATGGAGATCATGGTGTCGTGGCGGTGACGATAGAGATCATGACAGTACTTTGGAGTTGGAGATCAAAGGCGCAAGATGATCATGGCCATATCATGTCACATATTTTGATTGCATATGATGTTTATCTTTTATATATCTTATTTTGCTTAGTTTGACGGTAGCATTTTAAGATGATCTCTCACTAATTATCAAGAAGTGTTCTCCCTGAGTATGCACCGTTGCGAAAGTTCTTCGTGCTGAGACACCACGTGATGATCGGGTGTGATAGGCTCTATGTTCAAATACAACGGGTGCAAAACAGATGCACACGCAGAATACTCAGGTTAAACTTGACGAGCCTAGCATATACAGATATGGCCTCGGAACACGAAGACCGAAAGGTCGAACGTGAATCATATAGTAGATATGATCAACATAGTGATGTTCACCATTGAAAACTACTCCATCTCAGGTGATGATCGGACATAGTTTAGTTGATTTGGATCACGTGATCACTTAGATGACTAGAGAGATGCCTGTCTAAGTGGGAGTTCTTAAGTAATATGATTAGTTGAACTTAAATTTATCATGAACTTAGTCCTGGTAGTATTTTGCAAATTATGTTGTAGATCAATAGCTCGCATTGTTGCTTTCATATGTTTATTTTGATATGTTCCTCGAGAAAACTGTGTTGAAAGATGTTAGTAGCAATGATGCCGATTGGATCCATGATCTAAGGTTTATCCTCATTGTTGCACAGAAGAATTATGTCCTTGATGCACCGCTAGGTGACAAACCTATTGCAGGAGCAGATGCAGACGTTATGAACATTTGGCTAGCTCAAAATGATGACTACTTGATAGTTTAGTGCACCATGCATAAACGGCTTAGAATCGGGACTTCAAAGAGGTTTTGAATTTCATGGACCATATGAGATGTTCCAGGAGTTGAAGTTAATATTTCCAGCAAATACCCGAGTTGAGAGATATGAAGTCTCCAACAAGTTCTAGAGCTAAAAGATGGAGGAGAATCACTCGACTAGTGAGAATGTTCTCAGATTGTCTAGGTACTTCAATTGCTTGAATCAAGTGGGAGTTAATCTTCCAGATAAGATAGTGATTGACAGAATTCTCTAGTCACCATCACTAAGTTACTAGAACTTCGTGATGAACTATAGTATGCAAGGGATGACGAAAACGATTCCCGAGCTCTTCGTGATGTTGAAATCGATGAAGGTAGAAATCAAGAAAGAGCATCAAGTGTTGATGATTGACAAGACCACTAGTTTCAAGAAAAGGGCAATGGAAAGAAAGGGAAACTTCAAGTAGAATGGCAAACAAGTTGTCACTCCCATGAAGAAGACCAAAGCTGGACCAAATCTTGAAATTGAGTGCTTACACTGCAAAGGAAATTGTCACTGGAAGTGGAAATGCCCTGAATATTTGGTGGATAAGAAGGATGGCAAAGTGAACAAGGGTATATTTGATATACAAGTTATGGATGTGTGCCTTACTAGTGTTTATAGTAGCCCCTGAGTATTTGATACTTGTTCAGTTGCTAAGATTAGTAACTCGAAATAGGAGTTACAGAATAAACATAGACTACCTGAAGGGGATGTGACGATGAGTGTTGGAAGTAGTTCCAAGATTGATATGATCATCATCGCACACTCCCTATACTTTCGGAATTATTGTTAAACCTAAATAAATGTTATTTGGCGTTTGCGTTGAGCATGAATATGATTTGATCATGTTTATTGCAATACGGTTATTCATTTAAAGTCAGAGAATAATTGTTGTTCTATTTAGATGAATAAAACCTTCAAATGGTCATACACCCAATGAAAATAGTTTGTTGGATTTCGATCATAGTGATACACATATTCATAATATTGATGCCAAAGGATGCAAAGTTAATAATGATAGTGCAACTTATTTGTGGCACTGTCGTTTGGGTCATATCGGTGTAAAGCACATGAAGAAACTCCATAAAGATGGATTTTCAGGAATCACTTGGTTATGAATCATTTGATGCTTGCGGACCGTGCCTTTTGGGCAAGATGACTAAAACTCCGTTCCCCGGAACAATGGAACGAGCTACTGACTTATTGGAAATAATACATACCGATGTATGCGATCCGATGAGTGTTAAGGCTCGCGGCGTGTATCGTTATTTTCTGACCTTCGCAGTTGATTTGAGCAGATATGGGTATATATACTTGATGAAACATAAGTCTGAAATATTTGAAAAGTTCAAAGAATTTCATAGTGAAGTGGAAAATCATCGTAACAAGAAAAATAAAGTTTCTACGATCTGATCGTGGAGATGAATATTTGAGTTACGAGTTTGGTCTTCATTTGAAACAATGTGAAATAGTTTTGCAACTCACGCCACCTGGAACACCACAATGTAATGGTGTGTCCGAACGTCGTAATCGTACTTTACTAGATATGGTGCGATCTATGATGTCTCTTATCGATTTACCACTATCGTTTTGGGGTTATGCATTAGAGACAGCTGCGTTCACGTTTAATAAGGCACCAACAAAATTCGTTGAGACGACACCGTATGAACTATGGTTTAGCAGTAAACCTAAGCTGTCGTTTCTTATAGTTTGGAGTTGTGATGCTTATATGAAAAAGGTTTTCAACCGGATAAGCTCGAACACAAATCGGAGAAGTGCGTCTTCATAGAATACCCATAGGAGACTGTTGGGTACACCTTCTATCACAGATCTGAAGGCAAAACATTCGTTGCTAAGAATGGATCCTTTCTAGAGAAGGAGTTTCTCTCGAAAGAAGTGAGTGGGAGGAAAGTAGAGCTTGATAAGGTAATTTGTACCTTCTCCCGAATTGGAAAGTAGTTCATCACAGAAATCAGTTCCCGTGATTCCTACACCAATTAGTGAGGAAGCTAATGATGATGATCATGAAACTTCAGATTAAGTTGCTACAAAACCTCGTAGGTCTTCCAAAGTACAGTCCGCACCAGAGTGGTACGGTAATCCTGTTCTGGAAGTCATGTTACTAGAGCATGATGAACCTACGAACTATGAGAAAGCGATGATGAGCCCAGATTCCGCGAAATGGCTTGAGGCCATGAAACCTGAGATGGGATCCATGTATGAGAACAAAGTGTGGACTTTGGTGGAGTTTCCCGATGATCGGCAAGCCATATTGTATAAATGGATCTTCAAGAGGAAGACAGATGCTGATAGTAGTGTTACTATCTACAAAGCTCGACTTGTCGCAAAAAGGTTTTCGACAAGTTCAAGGTGTTGACTACAATGAGATTTTCTCAACTGTAGTGATGCTTAAGTCTGTCCGAATCATGTTAGCAATTGCCACATTTTATGAAATCTGGCAAACGGATGTCAAAACTGCATTCCTTAATGGTTTTCTTAAAGAAGAGTTGTATGATGCAACCAGAAGGTTTTGTCAATCCTAAAGGTGCTAACAAAATGTGCAAGCTCCAGCGATCCATCTATGGACTGGTGCAAGCATCTCAGAGTTGGAATATACGCTTTGATAAGTTGATCAAAGCATATAGTTTTATACAGACTTGTGGTGAAGCCCGTATTTACAATAAAGTGAGTGGGAGCACTACCGCCTTTCTAATAAATATATGTGAGTAACATATTATTGATCAGAAATGATGTAGAATTTTTCTGGAAAGCATAAAGGAGTATTTGAAAGGAGTTCTTTAAAAGAAAGACCTCAGTAAGCTACTTACATATTGAGCATCAAAATCTATTGAGATAGATCAAGACGCTTGATAAGTTTTTGAATAAGTACATACCTTGTCAAGATTTTGAAGTAGTTCAAAATGGAACAGTCAAAGAAAGAGTTCTTGCCTTTGTTGCAAAGGTGTGAAATTGAGTAAGACTCAAATCCGGACCACAACAGAATATAGAAAAGAGAATGAAAGTCATTCCCTATGCTTCAGTCATAGGTTCTATAAAGTATGCTATGCTATGTACCAGACCTATTGTATACCTTGTTCTGAATTTGGTAAGGGAATACAATAGTGATCTAGGAGTAGATCACTGGACATTGGTCAAGAATATCCTTAGTGAGGACTAAGGAAATATTTCTCGATTATGGAGGTGATAAAAGAGCCCGTCATAAAGAGTTACATTGGCGCAAGCTTTTACACCGATACAGATGACTCTAAGTCTCATCTGGATACATATTGAAAGTGGGAGCAATTAGCTAGAGTAGCTCCATACAAAGCATTGTAGACATAGAATATTTGCAAAATACATACAACTCTGAATGTGACAGACCCGTTGACTAAGCTTCTCTCACGAGCAAAACATGATCACACATTAGTACTCTTTGGGTGTTAATCACATAGCGATGTGAACTAGATTATTGACTCTAGTAAACCCTTTGGGTGTTGGTCACATGACGATGTGAACTATGGGTGTTAATCATATACAGATATGAATATTGGTGTTAAATCACATGGCGATGTGAACTAGATTATTGACTCTAGTGCAAGTGGGAGACTGAAGGAAATATGCCCTAGAGGCAATAATAAAGTTATTATTTATTTCCTTATTTCATGATAAATGTTTATTATTCATGCTAGAATTGTATTAACCGGAAACATAATACATGTGTGAATACATAGACAAACATAGTGTCACTAGTATGGCTCTACTTGACTAGCTCATTAATCAAAGATGGTTAAGTTTCCTCACCATAGACATGATTTATCATTTGATTAACGGGATCGCATCATTAGGAGAATGATGTGATTGACTTGACCCATTCTATTAGCTTACCACTTGATCATTTAGTATGCTGCTATTGCTTTCTTCTTGACTTATACAAGTTCCTACAACTATGAGATTATGCAACTCCCATTTACCGAAGGAACACTTTGTGTGCTACCAAATGTCACAACGTAACTGGGTAATTATAAAGGAGATCTACAGGTGTTTCCGAAGGTACATGTTGGGTTGGCGTATTTCGAGATTAGGATTTATCACTCCGATTGTCGGAGAGGTATCTCTGGGCCCTCTCGGTAATGCACATCACTATAAGCCTTGCAAGCAATGTGACTAATGAGTTAGTTGCGGGATGATGCTTTACGTAACGAGTAAAGAGACTTGCCGGTAACGAGATTGAACTAGGTATTGAGATACCGACGATCGAATCTCGGGCAAGTAACATACCGATGACAATGGGAACAACGTATGTTGTTATGCGGTTTGATCGATAAAGATCTTCGTATAATATGCAGGAGCCAATATGAGCATCCAGGTTCCGCTATTGGTTATTGACCGGAAACAGTTCTAGGTCATGTCTACATAGTTCTCGAACCCGTAGGGTCCGCACGCTTAAGGTTTCATTGACAGTTTTATTATGAGTTTATGAGTTTTGATGTACCGAAGGTTGTTCGGAGTCCCGGATGTGATCACCGACATGACGAGGAGTCTCGAAATGGTCGAGACATAAAGATCGATATATTAGATGACGATATATGAACACCAGAAAGGTTCCGGGTGAGATTGGGACAATACCGGATCTCCGGGAGGTTATCGGAACCCCCCGGGAGGTATATGGGCCTTATTGGGCCTTAGTGGAAACGAGGGAGAAGGAGCAAAGGAGGGGGCGCGCCCCCCCAAGCCCAATCCGAATTGGGAGGGGGGCCGGCCCCCCTTTCCTTCTTCCCTCCCCCCTCTTCCTTCCCTCTCCTACTCCTAATAGGAAACGGGGAGTCCTACTCCCTGTTGGGGTTGGACTCCCCCCTAGGACGCGCCACCCCCTTGGTCGGCCCCCTCTCCTCCACTCATTTATATACGGGGGCGGGGGGCACCCCATAGACAGAACAATTGATCTCTTGATCTCTTAGCCGTGTGCGGTGCCCCCCTCCAGCATAGTCCTCTATAATATTGTAGCGTTGCTTAGGCAAAGCCCTGCGACAGTAGAACATCAAGATCGTCACCACGCCGTCGTGCTGACGGAAATCTTCCCCGACATTCTGTTGGATCGGAGTCCGAGGATCATCATCGAGCTGAATGTGTGCTAGAACTCGGAGGTGCCGTAGTTTCGGTGCTTGATCGGTCGGGCCATGAAGACGTACGACTACATCAACCTCTTTGTTCTAACGCTTCCGCTTTCGGTCTACGAGGGTATGTGGACAACACTCTCCCCTCTCGTTGCTATGCATCACCATGATCCTGCGTGTGCATAGGAATTTTTTTGAAATTACTACGTTCCCCAACAACTCCTTATTCCATAGTCCATCGAATCTTTACCCAAAACTTGGAAACTTCACAACACAAAACTCAACAGAAAACTCGTAAGCTCCGTTAGTATTAGAAAGTAAAACCACCACTTAGTTACTGTAATGAACTCATTCTAAATTCATATTGGTGTAATATCTACTGTATTCCAACTTATCTATGGTTCATACCCTCCGATACTACTCATAGATTCATCAAAATAAGTAAACAACACATAGAAAACAGAATCTATCATGAAAAAACAGAATCTATCATGAACAGAACAGTCTGTAGTAATCTGTATCAAACGTATACTGATGGAACTCCAAAACTCTTACCAAATTAGTAAGTCCTAATAAATTTGTGTACAAATTTAGGGCAAAAAGAATTAGATCATACTAGTCGTCAACCCGTGCCACTGCATGGGCTAGAATATGTCAAGATGGATCTATTTGATTTTGTAACAACATCCAGACAAACTGAAAACGTAAAAGGAACATATAAGCATGTGTCACATTCAATAGTTAAAGCAACATGATATGTGTGCAACAAAGTGGCCACTGCTCCTTCAGAGCCAAATGACATTCAAAGGTTACACTTACAGAAGAACTTTTGTGTTGACAAATAACTTGGAGGAAACCTAATTGCACCCAATGTCCATCAGAATTTCAAATTTGGTTTCCTGGTTTTCACTCCAATCTATCAACAACCTACAATATATAAGAGCAATCTTCCTATTCTGAAAGTAATCACACAGGAACATCAGCAATCATATTTATAAATGTAAATTCGTAGCTTTTTGTCCATTTGGGTTAAATGCATGTCAATGTACATAATTTGTGCTCGGATTCAACAGTTATTTTTTTTAGAAAAGGAGGATGACCCCCAACCTCTGCATCTGGGCGATAATTCCACAATTATTTAGAGGAACATATATACCACTGATAAATGAGCTTTATCATTTATCTAGAGCATCATAAATTCCTTAGCTCATGTTTTTTTTCTAAATCCAATCTCACAATTGTACATAGCATAGGTGCAATGTATAACTGAAAGGAATCTAAACCAAAAGTATAAAAAGGCATGGGAAATGCAAGCCTTTGAAAATCTCCTACCCTACAAATGTCGTCTTGAGACTTAAGGGAAATATGAAATTTAGGAATCTCACACTCAACTAAACTGCATATTTAAATATGATACAACGTTTCATAGGATTTATCTTTTGCAAAGTTATTAGTCATGAGCAAACTCCTTGGTGAAGAACAAAGATGAGAGCAAGCCTACAAAATAGACAATGAATACATGTTATTTTCTAATTCTAGCGCACCGGTGACTGAAGTAAAATGTAACACAGGAAACGGGAACAAATAAATGAAACTCATGTAATGAAGATGTACAATCTGTAAGATGGTCATTCAGAGGTGTAAACTATGTTAATTAAAACTGCTGGAGTAACTAATATGGACGGAATCATTTGCAAGCATGATGACAGCACGCTGCCGATCAACCATAATAATGACTAAACATCGGAGAACACATGACTAATTCTTCAGTCAAATAAAGAACTGAGGTCATACTAAAATTTAATTTCAAGAAGCAATCGCATGCATTGCTCCAGAAATTTGTAGTGCCGCACAGTTTTAAGTGGTTTGTAAACCTGCATGTGAAATCTAAGCAATTGTTGGAATATAGTTTGAGCTGGAAAAAAGGCGACATCAAACTTAAAGACATAAAATTATATAAAAGAATATGTGGTTTCAGACCATTTAACTTTTGCCGACATAGTTATGAACAAAATTTCGGGATGACGAACTGAGTTGACAGTAGGCCTACAAAATACAGTGAATAATTAATACTTCTAAGAATGTCTTACACACTAAAACACTTCCAGCAGTATAAGTCGCACACGTACTGATGACCGTTGAAAGTTTACTGTTGTTCTTACCCACAGAATGTACCCATAACTGTGTGCAATACCTTGGCGCATCTATGGCTTAAGAAAAAAATGCAAACACTGGAAAAAGGGCACCAGTAGAAATAAGATTTTTGTAATAAAAATAATAGACCATCTGTAAGACAGATTTCTGGAGCGCAAACTATAGAAATTTAAAGGCTCCTTGAAGTTACCAATTAAAAAGAAACATCGGTGAGCATGAGGTCAGAACCGTATTATCAGTCATGGTAATTACCCAACAGTTATATTGCATTACTAACTACCAAGAAATCAAGAGAGTGTGGAGTCAGACTGAAACTTTAAATATATATAAGAAAATAGTCATTTGCATTTGCTCAAGAAATTAGAAGCGCCACATGGTATGAAAGCCTGAATGTAAACTCGGAAACAAACATCCACTTTGGTTGGAGTAAACATGACGACGGTTTCACATTATATGCTGGAGACATACGTATAATACTTACAATGGTGCTTAAACTACTTATGTATGCATGCAGCTTCACGTAGGCCTCCTCACATCCTTCTCTATTTTTATCCTTCTCCATGCTGCAATTATTAGTCAATTTATTTTTAAGAACAAAATTTCCCTCCTATTTAGAGATAAAATACCTGGAATCAAATACCTCTATTTGCAACAGAAGAGACGTTCCTGCTTGTCAAGATAGGAACGACGGATGCCCGGAAGAACTCATCGGCCTGTTTTTCGTTCCCGGTACAATTCCCTGCCGGCACTGAGCGTGGCATCGAAGTACTGGCAAGCATGGCCATTGCTTTTCTGGCCCCGATTGTAAGCATCAGCAGCAACGCCGTTGTTTCTCGCAGCACCACAACTGGCTTCTTCCTTGCCTTATGTGGCTGTTTGCCGAATAGACTTTTAAGCCTTGTGTTCTAGTAGGTCTTTATGTCTCCCAAAATTACAGAAAAACAAATCGTTTGAACTGTGAAGCGTAAGAAAATAGAGAGATTATATCCTAACAAATTGAGGGAATGAGGCTTTGATCAAAGAAAATATTTTTATTTTTTCTTACGTGCATGAACTAACCGCCATCTGATTCCTGACATGATTTCGCCAGCCGGCATAAGGAGTGTCTTGAAACTTGTGATTGAATCATACTGTATGGAGATCCATAGATGGGGCGCTGCTAATGGAATCACGCAACGGAAGCAACTCAGCAGGGATCGACATGGTGAGACGAATGTGGTCGCTGGATCAGAGGTCAATTCTGCGCATGAAACGCCACCGACAGGATGAACATGGCTGCTAGATCGGAGGTGAGGACGTGAGGTTTGAGAGGATACGGCGGCGCTATGGTTTGGAGGAATTACTGGATATTTCCTATCAGTACCTTTTCCTGGACAAATGCAACATGCTATTTTTTTCCCTGAAGGGAAACGTGGAGGAGATAGGCCAGAGTCCTTTTTCATTACGTTTGAAAGATACGTGTGAGAGCAGGACTCTCGTACGTGGAGCACGTCCCAAGCTTCATCCAACGGCTATTGAGAAAAGACTTATTAATCGTGTGGATGAAACATCGTGTGGATGGATTTTCTCAACTTTTAGGATTAACGTGGTATCTCGTATAGTGCCTCCAATTAACATGCTATTTTTTTCCTGAAGGGAAACGTGGAGGAGATAGGCCAGAGTCCTTTTTCATTACGTGTGAAAGATACGTGTGAGAGCAGGACTCTCGTACGTGGAGCACGTCCCAAGCTTCATCCAACGGCTATTGAGAAAAGACTTATTAATCGTGTGGATGGATTTTCTTAACTTTTAGGATTAACGTGGTATCTCGTATGGTGCCTCCAATTAGTAAATATAAGAAGTACATTTCTGTTAATTATCAAAACTAATTTACTGGGTGCAAAAGTTTCTGATTTTTTGCAGGATCAACACAACTATCACCGTAATCTATCCTAAAGGTCTTACTTGGCACTTTATTGAAACAAAAAGCTATAAAACATGATTAATATAGTAGAATAATCATGTGGACACACGAAAACAGTAAGGGTAAATATTGGGTTGTCTCCCAACAAGCGCTTTTCTTTAATGCCTTTCTAGCTAGGCATGATGATGACAATGATGCTCACATAAAAGATAAGAATTGAAACATAACGGGAGCATCATGAAGCATATGACTAGCACATTTAAGCTAACCCACTTCGTATGCATAGGGATTTTGTGAGCAAACAACTTATTGGAACAATAATCAACTAGTATAGGAAGGTAAAAGAAGCATAAATTCAGGACTTTAAGCACATAGACAGGAAACTTGACATTATTGCAATTCCTACAAGCATATGTTCCTCCCTCATAATAATATTCAGTAGCATCATGAATGAATTCAACAATATGACCAGCATCTAAAGCATTATTTTCATTATCTACTTGCATAAAAAATTTACTACCCTCCACATAAGTAAAATTCTTCTCATTCGGAATAGTGGGAGTATCATAAGAGACTTGAATACTATAAATTGTTTCCACATTAAAAGAGTAATGTTCAGAAAAAGGGTAATCATAATCATGACAAGTTTTATAAATATAATCATCACTACTTTTTATAGCATAAGTTTTATCACAATAATCATCATAAGTAGCAACTTCGTTCTCATCATAATCAATTGAAACCTCTTCCAAGATAGTGGAATCATCACTAAATAAAGTTGACACTCTTCCAAATCTACTTTCATATTCATCACAATAAAATTCAACATCCTCCGAAATAGTGGGATCACTACTTCCTGAAGTTGACACTCTTCCAAACCCACTTTCATCAATATAATCATCATAGATAAGAGGCATGCTATCATCATAACAACTTTGCATATCAAAACTTGGGATGCTAAAAATATCATGCATCTTCATTAAACAGAGCATCCCCAAGCTTGGGACAAACATTAATTGCAGCAAATATATTCTAAAATATGTCATCCTTATCAAACATATCTAAAATATGTCATCCTTATCAAACATAGCTTCCCCAAGCTTGGGAATTTTCATATCATAAGAATAATCACTCTCATCATTAATAGTATTGATAGCACCAATAGTATAGCAATTATGATCATCACAATGAGTAGTAGGAGAAACTTCATTTGGGAGGGATACCTTTTTACCTTTGTTGCTCCTTATTTTCTTTTTCTTCTTCACATTATGTGTGGGTTCAACCTTCTTCTTTGAGCTCCTTATTGATGAGATTGGTTGAATAGAAAGCTCCTCCTCGTTATCTGATTCATCATAAGAAATAATAGGAGGAGATTGGGAAGTCTCTTCCCTTTCATTAGTATTCTCATCATCTTCTATTTGCTTTCTTTCCTTTATGTAATTGGCAATATAAGGGTTTTCAATGCAATTCACCGCACAATACATATAAATTTCCTCTAGATCAAACTAAAGAAGGTTATAACGGGCAAATTCTGGAAGAAATTTAGTTAAACCTTTCATTTCTTCGTAACTGTCGGTGTCAAATCCGGCGGATCTCGGGTAGGGGGTCCCGAACTGTGCGTCTAGGCGGATGGTAACAGGAGACAAGGGACACGATGTTTTTACCCAGGTTCGGGCCCTCTCGATGGAGGTAAAACCCTACTCCTGCTTGATTGATATTGATGATATGGGTAGTACAAGAGTGGATCTACCACGAGATCAAGGAGGCTAAACCCTAGAAGCTAGCCTATGGTATGATTGTTGTAATGGTTGTTCGTCCTACGGACTAAAACCCTCCGGTTTATATAGACACCGGAGAGGGCTAGGGTTACACAGAGTCGGTTACAATGGTAGGAGATCTACATATCCGTATCACCAAGCTTGCCTTCCACGCCAAGGAAAGTCCCATCCGGACATGGGACGAAGTCTTCAATCTTGTATCTTCATAGTCTTGGAGTCCGGCCGATGATGATAGTCCGGCTATCCGGACACCCCCTAGTATAGGACTCCCTCAGTAGCCCCTGAACCAGGCTTCAATGACGATGAGTCCGGCGTGCATATTGTTCGGCATTGCAAGGCGGGTTCCTCCTCCGAATAATTCATAGAAGATTGTGAACACCAGGATAGTGTCCGGTTCTGCAAAATAAATTCCACATTCCACCGTAGAGAGAATAATATGTACACAAGTTCAATCTGCTGACGTATTTTGTGGCATGGCGTCATGCCACGACCAAGCCTTTACTCAAATCGCTTTTTATTATACCACCTCAGTGCGTTTAGCGAAGCGGTTTTCTTGGCACGTCTTGTCGAAGCAGAGATCGTGTTCCCCTTATTCCGGGATTCTCATCAATACGGACGTGGGTAACCCAACCGCGCCATTGATGGTGGCGCTTGGGAGATAAGCGAGTTTTACCAGGCCGGTTGGGACGCATAGTCTTCGTCCGCCCATATATAAGGGGATAAGGATCCACCTTTTTTACCTATGCCTTCTTCCTCCTTTGCTTATCCATCTCCGCGCACTCGAGCTCCAGCGCCCAAGTTCGCACATCTCGCCTCAACCTCCTCCAGCCATGTCCGGAGCGGGAGGCAAATGATGGCCTCCTCCGTTACGGAAGGGCACATCCGAAAACTACGCGGCGCCGGATACCTATCCAGCGACACCGCGCACCGGCTGCCCAACAAGGGGCAGCTTATCCCCACCCCCAGGCCCCATGAGAGGGTCGTATTCCTTCCCCACTTCCTCTGCGGACTGGGCTTCCCACTTCATCCCTTCGTCCGGGGGCTCATGTACTACTATGGCCTAGACTTCAACGATCTGGCGCCAAATTTCATCCTCAACATCTCGGCGTTTATCGTCGTGTGCGAGGCCTTCCTCTGCATCCAGCCCCACTTCGGCTTGTGGCTAAAAACCTTCAATGTCAAGCCGACGGTAGTGAAGGGCGTCCAAGCGGAGTGTGGAGGCGCCATGGTGGGGAAGATGCCCAACGTCCTCTGGCTCGAGGGCGTCTTTGTGGAAACCATCAAAGGGTCGCAATCGGGGTGGTCTATATCACCGAGCCGCGTGACCCTAAATGGGCAGCGGCCCCCGAGTTCAGATCTGGTACCCCCATGCAGCTCACCTCCTGGAAAGAGAAGGGCTTGCTATGGGGCAGTTCGGAGGAGCTGACCGGACTCCAGTCCTGTCTCCAGACCTTGGTGAACAAGAAGCTCAAGCTTGTCAACGTGATCCAGGTCATGCTCGTCCGCCGGATTCTCCCCTGCCAACAACGGGCCTTCAATCTGTGGGAGTTCGATCCGGCACAGCACCAGACCCTGAGCGGGCTCTTCGACACGACGTACGAAGCTGCCTGGAGGGTGCTGTTCAAGGGCGGAGAAGCCCCCGTGTCCGCGACTGAAGATCGCGGATTCAGCCCCAAGCGCCCGGCCGGCGAGGTAAGCTTTGTTATCCTTTACGGGACATTTATTTCTTTCATAGTTTGACTCTATTGTGGGATCTAAAAATTCCCAATGCCTTTAACAGGACTGGCAGAGGACGTCCGGACAGGTTAACTGTCCGGCTCCCCTCCCTGAAGACCCAGCGGATACCCGTTTAGCGAGGCTGCCAGTCCCGGCACTTTATGTGGTGCCGGAGAAGAAGGCCAAGAAGAAGGCCACGGTAACCCAAAGGAGTTCCCGGCGCCAGGTGGTATCGGACTCATCGTCCGATAGCTCCGAGGCGGACTCCTCCCCCAAAGACGAGGAGGAGAAAGAGGGCTCTCCCCAGGAGGGGGGAGAGAGGAAGAGGAAGGCCTCCCCAACAGGGGAGGCCGAAGGGTCCAAGAGGGGAAGGACCGTTCCTCCGGACAGCTCCGCCAACGCCAATGTTGGCGACGAAGGGTGGCCCTCAAGGGCCAAGCCTCCGGCAAGATCGTAAGTATCCGGATTCCTGCATGTTTTATAATTTTTCTTTTGCGCCACATACTGTCCTTCTAATGCTGCACACTACCTGTAGTCCAGCCGAGGATGATCTTCCCGCTTCATCAAGCGGGTCCTTGGCTCCGTCGGATGTAGATTCCTTTCCGACCGCCTCCACCCCTCGCGATGGTGAGGACGCCGAGGTGGGATCCTAGGAGGGGGCCCTCCAAGAGGGGGAGGCTCCGGAGGTGCCACAAGGCAACCTCCCGGACTTCGTGCCGGACTCCGCGCCGGAACCCGCAGTGGTTCCGGAGTCCGGCAAGCGGCCCCTTCGTAAGAAGGGCAAGACCGTGACACCGGCGGCCTCCGTTCAACCGAAGGTGCCGGACAACTTGTTGGAGGCGCTCAACGGCGCTTCCATCGAGGAAGAACACCGCACTATTATGAGTGCGGTGATTCAGAAGGTTCAGCTTGCTAAGAGCGGGCTGACCGAAGTCTGCAGCAGCCTGCTGACAGGCTTTGAGGTAAGAAGCTTTAAAATATGTAATGTAATACCGCATAGACAGTAGCCCCTGATGCTCGGTTCGGTATTCGGAAAGAAAAACCGGACTGAGGATCTAAAAAAGATATACGCAGGAGTTCTAAAAATTATGTCAATATGGGTTTGCAGGCTGCGCTACTGACCTCTGCCGCATTGACTGCGGAGGTCGGTGCTTTGAAACAGGACCTCGAGCGGACCGGGAACGAGCTCGGTCTTGCCAAGAAGCAGCTCGAGGACTGAGAAGGTGAGGAACACCATATTAAATTTGTACCTTACAGAAAAGGATTTTGGTTGCAATAGAGATAGCAAGGATAACATGGGCACTGCAGGGGCCACGAGCGAGGTGGCGACCCTGAAGGAGGCTGTGTCCGCGGCCAAACGTAATGCGGCCGCGGAACGAGCAGAGCAAGAGAAGCAGGAGGCGTGGGTGGCGGAAGTGCGGCAAGAGCTCGAGGCTCTCATGGAAAAGCATGAGAGTTTGGAGCGCGACTCGAAGGCTCGAGAGTCCGAGCTTGCCTCGGCTCTTGAAAGTGTCAAAGCCACTAAGGCCGAGGCCCATAAGGCCCTCTAGGAGATTGAGGCGGTGAAGAAAATAGCGGTGGATAAGGCATTTTTCATGCAAGGCAAGCATGTAAATGTGAATTACCTGTTACTTACCCGAATTCGGAGCTCTCCAGGGGCGTTTGCAGATCTGCCTCGCAGCGTTTCTGATGCCGCCGCATTCTACCGGGCCGAGGAGGGGAGCTCAACGGAGAAGGTCTTCTGGTCTCAGTATGCTGAGGCTGGACATCCGGTGCCCCTTAGCGACCAGCTAAAGCAGTTGGTCGAGCTCCACAAGGTAGCCGAGCAGGCCATGAAGGGCCTCATAGTCCGGCTGGGAGCTACTTCGGCCTCGTGCGGCGGCTGGTGGATGCGTGCCCCTGGGTGGAAGTCATCAAGCTCTCCGCCTGTATTGAAGGTGCCCGTCGGGCCCTTGCCCGCGCAAAAGTGCACTGGTGCAGGCTGGATGCTGAGAGGCTTATAACGGACGCGCCGCCGGCGGGCAAGGAGTATCGTACGCCCGAAATGTACTATAAGAGTGTCCTGAAGGGTGCCCGCAAGATTGCGGATGAGTGCCCCAAAGATGTAATTTTTTAGTAGACTCGCAATGTGTTATCCTGTGCACTGAAAACATTGTTTCATATGCACTTAAGCAACATTTATTGATTTAAAATATTACCTTCTGTGCGGCCGTTTATCAAATCTGAGAGATGGCAAGTCGTCGGCTTCAGCCCCCATGCCACGAGTGCTGGGGTGTTCGGGATAAACTTGAGCGCTCTTGTTCCCATTTTTGGGTCCGTCTAGGGAGGCGCTCAACACAACGAACAAGGCAACCGGACTTATAACGCTTGAACACTCTCACTCAGCCATAGAATTCTATAATTTTAAATTTCGGCGAAGCCCCTAGTGTTCGGAAGACCGAGTTCAGGGCGCTATCCACGCCTGGGCCGGACGAAGCCGGTTCCTCGCTCTAAGCGGCATAAGTCTTTAGGGACTCGAAAAAACCTCTCGTACAGCGACTAGCTCTCGCCTTAGCATGACGATCAGTTTACGCTTTCTCCACTGAGGCGCTCGCCCAGCTCAACCGGGGCGCAATCGCAGTAGTTCTCCCAGTGCTACCTAAGCCGATAAAACGGAACGTAAGGTACCAAAACATGGGAGCCGGGCAAACCCAACTATTGACCCAAGACATGATTCGGAGCCGATGCATATAATGCTATAAGTTTTGGGTGCCGCACTTGTGAAAGTGTTCGGACTTATCACACCATAGTACGGGGAATATGAGCCCCTGGTGTATTCGGCCGTACCAAAGTGTACGGATGCAAGATGTCGTAAATGAACTTATATATAAAGAAAAGGAATGCAATTGTAAGCGAAGAGTTATGCATTGTTTATTCAAAGAATTCTGCCATAAGTGCATAACGATACAAATAGTGCGGTAGGCAAGGGTTTGGACTATCTTAAATGTCTCCCTCTAGGGGTAGGCTGCGGAAGGGTGTATTTAAACAGATTTAATGCTCATTATGGAGACCACCTGAGTATTCTTTGTAGCCTTTGTCCTTCCCTGGCTGTTGCAATGTGAGTTCGGCAGATTCACCGCCGGACAGGGTCTCTGGTAAACGGAGTCCTGTGGAAAAAAGGGAAGAAGAGAAAAACAGGTGACACACGTGGGAGCCCCTGGTGTGGTTGAGCCGCACTCTTGGCCTATCGTGGTCGTGCCCCTCCCCCTATGCCCATGGTATCTTCAGAGCGTAATGATGTACGCACAGAGTTCGTCTTGCAATCATGCAAGGGCTGGGGTTGGGGCCGCATTGCTATGCGTGCTCGGAACGTGCCAGGTGGTCTTGATGTATGTTGCTCCGAGCGCGTTTAGTCATGTCCGGTTGTTTAATGGCCGGACTTGAGAATTGCCTTAAGAGGCTGCTCTGTACTTCTGCCGCGAGAGCCGCTGTGTGGTCCTCCGTTCGGAGGGAGCGTTCAGTGTTTCCATTGACCGTGATGACTCCACGAGGGCTTGGCATCTTGAGCTTGAGGTATGCATAATGCGGCACCGCGTTGAACTTTGCAAACGCGGTTCGTCCGAGCAGAGCGTGATAGCCACTTCTAAACGGTACTATGTCGAAGATTAACTCCTCGCTTCGGAAATTATCCGGGGATCCGAAGACCACTTCCAGTGTGACTGAGCCTGTACAATTGGCCTCCACACCTGGTATGACGCCTTTGAAGGTCGTCTTTGTAGGTTTAATCCTTGAGGGGTCTATGCCCATCTTGCGCACTGTATCCTGATAAAGCAGGTTCAAGCTGCTGCCGCCGTCCATCAGGACTCTAGTGAGGTGAAATCCATCGACGATTGGGTCTAAAACCAATGTGGCGAATCCGCCATGGCGGATACTGGTGGGGTGGTCTCTTCGATCGAAAGTGATCGGGCAAGAGGACCATGGGTTGAACTTCGGGGCGACTGGCTCCATCGCATATACGTCCCTAAGTGCACGCTTCCGCTCCCTCTTGGGTATGTGGGCTGCGTATATCATGTTTACTGTCCGCACTTGTGGGGGGAAACCCTTCTGTCCTCTGTTGTTCGGCGGCCGGGTCTCTTCCTCTTCATCTCTATGCAGCCCCTTGTCATTGTTTTCGGCAATTAACTTACCTGCCTGCTTGAATACCCAACAATCCCTGTTGGTGTGGTTAGCTGGCTTTTCGGGGGTGCCGTGTATCTGGCAAGAGCGGTCGAGTATTCGGTCCAAATTGGACGGACCCGGAGTAGTTCTTTTGAATGGCTTTTTCCGCTGACCGGGTTTAGAGCCTCTGAATCCGGCATTGAGTGTCGTGTCCTCAGTGATCGCCGTTAATGCGACGTTTGTTTTAGTTGCGACGCGACCTGCCATTGCGGTCCTTGCTGTCCGGACTGCCAGAATTTTTGCTGAGGTTGTTACTGCGAGCTAGCCAGCTGTCCTCTCCCGCACAGAAGCGGGTCATGAGTGATGTGAGGGCTGCCATGGATTTCGGCTTTTCCTGTCCTAGGTGCCGGGCCAGCCACTTGTCGCGGATGTTATGCTTGAAGGCTGCGAGGGCCTCTGCATCCGGACAATCGATGATTTGATTTTTCTTTGTGAGGAACCGTGTCCAGAATTGTCTGGCCGATTCGTCTGGCTGCTGAATTATGTGGCTTTGGTCATCGGCGTCTGGTGGTCGCACATATATGCCCTGGAAGTTGTCAAGGAATACGGCTTCCAGGTGCTCCCAACACCCAATTGATTCAGCTGGCAAGCTGTTAAGCCAATGCCGAGCTGGCCCCTTAAGCTTGAGTGGTAGATACTTGATGGCGTGGAGATCGTCACCGCGGGCCATATGGATATGAAGGAGATAATCTTCGATCCAAACCGTGGGGTCTATTGTGCCATCGTAGGATTCAATGTTTACGGGTTTAAACCCTTCAAGGATTTGATGATCCATTACTTTGTCTGTGAAGCATAGTGGGTGTGCGGCGCCTCTATATTGAGCAATATCACGACGTAGCTCAAGAGAGCTTTGTCTGCTGTGTTCGACCCGGCCAGAGTTGTTGTATCCGGCGCGACGGTAGCCGTCGTGGGTCGTGGGGCACCCACGTGATCCGTAGATAGATCTGGATTGTCTTGCCTTGTCCTCCAATATATCCCGCAAGTCCGGCGCATTCCCCCGTGGCTTTGCTCTTTTCGAGCGGTGCCGGGGTACGGTTCTGGCGGAGGGCCTAGATGCCTCTCTGTCGCGGCCACGAGGTGGTCGGTCTGCCGTATTGTGCGCTGGTCATGAAGGTTTGTATGCTTCCTCCTCTAGTCGGGGGAGCAACTTGCATTTTGGGTAGCTTTTGGAGGGGCGTTCGAGTTCATACTCTTCGGCCGCGAGGACCTCGGTCCATCTGTCGGCCAGCAGGTCTTGATCAGCTCGAAGCTGTTGCTGCTTTTTCTTTAGGCTGTTCGCCGTGGCCATTAGCTTTTGGAGGGGCGTTCGAGTTCATACTCTTCGGCCGCGAGGACCTCGGTCCATCTGTCGGCCAGCAGGTCTTGATCAGCTCGAAGCTGTTGCTGCTTTTTCTTTAGGCTGTTCGCCGTGGCCATTAGCCTGCGTTTAAAACGCTCTTGTTCGACGGGATCCTCGGGCACGACGAATTCGTCGTCGTTGAGGCTTGCCTCGTCTCCGGAGGGAGGCATGTAATTTTCGTCCTCCTCGTCTTCCGCTCTCTCTTGAGGGCTGGCTTCTCCATCCTCCTGTGCTGAATCTCCATTCTTGCTGTGGCGGGATTTAGAGCGGCGCCGCTGACGTCGACGCTTGGGTTGTTTCTTAGAGGAATCTGCCTTCGCTGCTTCTTCGCCGTCCCCATCCTTTGGGGTGTCCACCATGTATATGTCGTATGATGAGGTGGTCTTCTAGTGCCCTGTAGGCGTTGGTTCTTGATCGTCTCTGGCATCGTCGTCCATACCGTCGATGTCTTCGGAGTCGTAGTCTTGCATGTCGGTTAGATCGTCGATAGTGGCTACAAAGTGGGTGGTGGGTGGGCTTTGAATTTCTTCGTCGTCCGCATCCCAACCATCCTGACCGCAGTCCGGCCAGGGCTCTCCCGACAATGAGAGATACTTTAGCGAGTTCAGGATGTCGCCAAAGGGCGAGTGCTGAAAGATGTCCGCAGCGGTGAACTCCATGATCGGCGCCCAATCGGTTTCGGTTGGCAGGGGCGCGGAAGGTTCTGAGTCCGGCAAGGAGTTCGGCACCTCGGAGTCACGAGCTTTGTAAGGGACAAGGTCGGTATTCGGCACCATCGCCGTAGTAGTTGCAGCTCCCGAGCCGGTGTCCAGCCACCGGCCCTCGATCTGCGCGGTCGTCCCTGAACTATGGGTCGGAGCGGATTCGTGTGCGGCCTCCATGGCACTGTCCGGCGGCAGAGCTAGGTCATGCCCCTCGTGACAGTGCGGCACGCTCGGCTGTGGCTCGAATCCATCGGAGATCAAGTCTCTGCGGATGTTAGCCGTGAAGTTTTGGCCTCCAAACCTGACCTGACGGCCAGGGGCGTAGCTTTCAATCTGCTCCAGATGGCCAAGTGAATTGGCCCACAGTGCAAAGCCGCCGAACACAAAGATCTATTTGGGGAGAAAAGTCTCACCCTGGATGGCGTTGTTGTAGATTGAAGATGCCATCAAGCCTATCGGTGACGACACAGAGGAACTCTCAATGAAAGCACCAATGTGTCAAAACCGGCGGATCTCTGGTAGGGGGTCCCGAACTGTGCGTCTAGCCGGATGGTAACAGGAGACAAGGGACACGATGTTTTTACCCAGGTTCGGACCCTCTCGATGGAGGTAAAACCCTACTCCTGCTTGATTGATATTGATGATATGGGTAGTACAAGAGTGGATCTACCATGAGATCAAGGGGGCTAAACCCTAGAAGCTAGCATATGGTATGATTGTTGTAATGGTTGTTCGTCCTACGGACTAAAACCCTCCGGTTTATATAGACACCGGAGAGGGCTAGGGTTACACAGAGTCGGTTACAATGGTAGGAGATCTACCTATCCGTATCGCCAAGCTTGCCTTCCACGCCAAGGAAAGTCTCATCCGGACACGGGACGAAGTCTTCAATCTTGTATCTTCATAGTCTTGGAGTCCGGCCGATGATGATAGTCCGGCTATCCGGACACCCCCTAGTACAGGACTCCCTTAGTAACCCATAAGCAAACTAAGTTCATTATAATGTGCAAGGGTGATCAAATCATCACAATTTTTGGACACGATTCGATCATGAAACAATTTGCATCGGAGATGTAAATGACCACTTTCATTGCAAAGTTCACAAGTACGGCGAAGGAAATATAAATTTTCAGCACTCTCCCTTAGCCTTTCTTGCAACAATTTAGTTTCTACATGCTTATGCCTCTTGCAATATCTATCTTCTCTATTTGGTGTATCTATGCAAACCCAATGCTCTCCACAAAAATCGACTTGCTTATAAGAGACATTTTCATCATAACAAGTGCAATCATCATTAGTACTACGGATATTCAATGAGTTCATACTAACAACATTGCCATCATGCTCATCATTCAAAGATTTGGTATCAAGCATTCTATAGGTTTCTTCTTCTAGCACTTGAGCACAATTTTCCTTTCCATCATACTCACGAAAGATATTAAAAAGATGAAGCATATGAGACAAACTCAACTCCATTTTTTAGTTTTCTTTTATAGACTAAACTAGTGATAAAACAAGAAACAAAAAGATTCGGTTGCAAGATCTAAAGATTTACCTTCAAGCACTCACCTCCCTGGCAATGGCGCCAGAAAAGAGCTTGATGTCTACTACACAACCTTCTTTCTGTAGACGTTGTTGGGCCTCCAAGTGTAGAGGTTTGTAGGACAGTAGAAAATTTCCCTCAAATGGATGACCTAAGGTTTATCAATCCGTGGGAGGCGTAGGATGAAGATGGTCTCTCTCAAACAACCCTGCAACCAAATAACAAAGAGTGTCCTGTGTCCCCAACACTGAGGGAGTCCTGGACTAGGGGGTGTCCGGACAGCCGGACTATCATCGTCGGTCGTACTCCAAGACTATGAAGATACAAGATTGAAGACTTTGTCCCGTGTCCGGATGGGACTTTCCTTGGCGTGGAAGGCAAGCTTGGCAATACGGATATGTAGATCTTCTACCATTGTAACCGACTCTGTGTAACCCTAGCCCTCTCCGATGTCTATATAAACCGGAGGGTTTTTGTCCGTAGAAAACAACCATTACAACAATCATACCATAGGCTAGCTTCTAGGGTTTAGCCTCCTTGATCTCGTGGTAGATCCACTCTTGTACTACCCATATCATCAATATCAATCAAGCAGGAGTAGGGTTTTACCTCCATCGAGAGGGCCCGAACCTGGGTAAAAACATCGTGTCCCTTGTCTCCTGTTACCATCCGCCTAGACGCACGATTCGGGACCCCTACCGAGATCCGCCGGTTTGACATCGACATTGGTGCTTTCATTGAGAGTTCCTCTGTGTCGTCACCGATAGGCTTGATGGCTTCTTCAATCAACAACAACGCCGTCCAGGGTGAGACTTTCTCCCCGGACAGATCTTCGTGTTCGGCGGCTTTGCACTGCGGGCCAAATCACTTGGCCATCTAGAGCAGATCGAAAGCTACGCCCCTGGCCTTCAGGTCAGGTTTGGAAGCCTAAACTTCACGGCCGACATCCGCGGAGACTTGATCTTCGACGGATTCGGGCCACAGCCGAGCGTGTCGTGCTGCCACGATGGGCATGATTTAGCTCTTCCGCCGGACAGTGCCCTGGAGGCCGCACACAAGTCCGCTCTAACCCATAGTTCGGAGCAGACCGTGCAGTTCGAGGACAGGTGGCTCGACACCGCCTCGGGAGCTGCAACTTCTACGGTGATGGAGCCGAATACTGACCTTGTCCCTTATAAAGCTCATGGCTCAGAGGCGCCGGACTCCTTGCCTGACTCCGAACCTCTTGCGCCCCCGCCAATCGAATCTGGTTGGGCGCCGATCATGGAGTTCACCGCCACGGACATCTTTCAGCACACGCCCTTTGGCGACATCCTAAATTCACTAAAGCATCTCTTGTTATCAGGAGAGCCCTGGCCGGATTGCGGTCAGGATGGTTGGGATGCGGACGACGAAGAAATTCAAAGCCCACCCACCACCCACTTTGTAGCCACTGCCGATTTATCTAACCGACATGCTAGACTACGACCAAGACATCGACGGCATGGACAACGATGCCGGAGACGATCAAGAACCAGCGCCACAGGCCTTTCGAAGACCACCTCGTCATACGACATATACATGGTGGACACCCCAAAGGATGGGGACGGCAAAGAAGCGGAGGCAGATTCTTCTAAGAAACAGCCCAAGTGCCGGCGTCGCCGGGCGCCGCTCTAAATCCCGCCACAAGAAGAATGGAGATTCCAGCACCGAGATAATAACACCACGAGAGTGCCAAGACAACACCTCCAAAGAAGATTCAGCACAGAGGACGGGAAGCTAGCCCTCGAGAGAGAGCGGCGACGAGGAGGATGAAAATTACATGCCTCCTCCGGAGACGAGGCAAGCCTCAACGATTTACTTAATTCGCCGTGCCAGAGGATCCCGTTGAACAAGAGCGTTTTAAACGCAGGCTTATCGCCACGGCAAATAGCCTAAAGAAAAAGCAGCAACAACTTCAAGCTGATCAAGACCTGCTGGCCGACAGATGGACCGAGGTCCTCACGGCCGAAGAGTATGAACTCGAACGCCCCTCCAAGAGCTACCCAAAACGCAAGTTGCTCCCCCGACTAGAGGAGGAAGCATACAAACCTTCATCACCAGCACACAATACAGCAGACCGACCACCCCGTGGTCGCGACAGAGAGGCATCTAGGCCCTCCATCAGGACCGTACCCCGGCACCGCTCGAAAAGTACAAAGCCACGAGGGAATGCGCCGGACTTGCGGGATATATTGGAGGACAAGGCAAGACAATCCAGATCTATCTACGGATCACGTGGGCGCCCCACGACCCATGACGAATATCGTCGCGCCGGATACAGCAACTCCGGCCGGGCCGAACACAGCAGACAACGCTCTCTTGAGCTACGTCGTGATATTGCTCAATATAGAGGCGCCGCACACCCACTATGCTTCACAGACGAAGTAATGGATCATCAAATCCCCAAAGGGTTTAAACCCGTAAACATTGAATCCTACGATGGCACAACAGACCCCGCGGTTTGGATCGAAGATTATCTCCTTCATATCCATATGGCCCACGGCGACGATCTCCATGCCATCAAGTATATCCCACTCAAGCTTAAAGGACCAGCCCGACATTGGCTTAGCAGCTTGCCCGCAGAGTCAATTGGGTGTTGGGAGGACCTGGAAGACGCATTCGTCGACAACTTCCAGGGCACATATGTGCGACCACCAGACGCCGATGACCTAAGCCACATAATTCAGCAGCCAGACGAATCGGCCAGACAGTTCTGGACACGGTTCTTAACAAAGAAAAATGAAATCGTCGACTGTCCGGATGCAGAGGCCCTCGTAGCCTTCAAACATAACATCCGCGACGAGTGGCTGGCCCGGCACCTAGGACAGGAAAAGCCGAAATCCATGGCAGCACTCACATCACTCATGACCCGTTTCTGCGTGGGAGACGACAGCTGGCTAGCTCGCATTAACAACCTCAGCAAAAATGCTGGTAGTCCGGATACTAAGGACCACAATGGCAGGTCACGTCGAAACAAAAATAAACGCCGCGTTAACGGCGATAACAATGAGGATACGGCAGTCAAAGCCAGATTCAGAGGCTCTAAACCCGGTCAGCGGAAGAAGCCATTCAAAAGAACTACTCCGGGTCCGTCCAATTTGGACCGAATACTCGACCGCTCTTGCCAGATACATGGCACCCCCGAAAAGCCAGCTAATCACACCAACAGAGATTGTTGAGTATTCATGCAGGCAGGCAAGTTAATTACCGAAAACAATGTCAAGGGGCTGCACAGCGACGACGAGGAGGAGACTCGACCGCCGAACAGTAGGGGACAGAAGGGTTTTCCCCCACAAGTGCGGACGTTAAACATGATATACGCAACCCACATACCCAAGAGGGAGCGGAAGCCTGCACTTAGGGACGTGTATGCAATGGAGCCAGTCGCCCCAAAGTTCAACCCATGGTCCTCTTGCCCGATCACTTTCGATCGAAGGGACCACCATACCAGTATCCGCCATGGTGGATTTGCCGCATTGGTTTTAGACCCAATCGTCGATGGATTTCACCTCACTAGAGTCCTGATGGACGGAGGCAGCAGCCTGAACCTGCTTTATCAGGATACAGTGCGCAAGATGGGCATAGCCCCTCAAGGATTAAACCTACAAAGACGACCTTCAAAGGCGTCATACCTGGGTTGAGGCCAATTGTACAGGCTCAGCCACACTGGAAGTGGTCTTCGGATCCCCGGATAATTTCCGAAGGGAGGAATTAATCTTCGACATAGTCCTGTTCCGCAATGGCTATCACACTCTGCTCGGACGAACTGCGTTTGCAAAATTCAACGCAGTGCCGCATTATGCATACCTCAAGCTCAAGATGCCAGGTCCTCGTGGAGTCATCACGGTCAACGGAAATATCAACGCTCCTCCGAACGGAGGAACACACACGCTCGCGCGGAAGGCTGAGTAGCCTTTTAAGGCAATTTTCGAGTCCGGCCGCTAAACGACTGGACATGGCCAAATGCGCCCGGAGTAACATCAATCAAGACCACCTGGCACATTCCGAGCACGCGTAGCAATGCGGCCCCAACCCCAGCCCTTGCATGATTGCAAGACCAGCTCTTCGCGTACATCATTACGCTCTGGAGATACCATGGGCATAGGGGGAGGGGCATGACAACGACAGGCCCAGAGTGCGGCTTAACCACACCAGGGGCTCCCAAGTGTGTCAATCTTTTTTTATTTTTTTTATTTTTCCACAAGACTCCGTTCACCAGAGGCCCTATCCGGCAGTAGATCTGTCGAACTCACGATGCAACAGCCAGGGAGGGACAAAGGCTACGACGAACACTCAGGTGGTCTCCATTATGATCATTAAATTTGTTAAAATACACCAGTCCGCAGCCTACCCCTGGAGGGGGACATGATTAAATAGTCCAAACCCTTGCTTACCACACCATTTGTATCGTTCTGCACTCACAGCAGAATTCCTGGAATAAACAATGCATCACATTCAGTTTATAATTGCATTCCTTTCTTTTTATTATATGTTCATCTATGACATCTTGCATCCGTACACTTTGGTACGGCCGAATATACCAGGGGCTTATGTTCCCCACATTATGGTGTGATAAGTCCGAACACTTTCACAAGTGCTTCACCCCGAACTTATAGCACTATATGCATCGGCTCCGAATCATGTCTTGGGTCAATAGTTGGGTTTGCCCGGCTCCCATGTTTTGGTACCTTACGCCCGCTCGTCGGCTAAGATAGCACTGGAGAACCACCGCGATTGCGCCCGGTTGAGCTGGGCGAGCGCCTCAAAGGAGAAAGCTAAAACTGACTGTCATGATAAGGCGAGAGCTGGTCGCTGTTCGAGAGGTCTTTTCGAGTCCCTAAAGACTTATGCCGCTTAGAGCGAGGAACCGGCTGTGTCCGTCCAAGGCGTGGATAGCGCCCCGAATTCGGTCTTCCGAACACTAGGGGCTTCGCCGAAATTTAAAATTAAAGAATTCTATGGCTAAGTGAGAGTGTTCAAGCATTATAAGTCCGGTTGCCTTGTTGGTTGTGTTGAGCGCCTCCCTAGATGGACCCAAAAGCGGGAACAAGTGCGCTCAAGTTTATCCCGAACACCCCAGCACTCGAGGCATGGGGGTTGAAGCCGACGACTTGCCATCTCTCAGATTTGATAAACGGCAGCACAGAAGATAATATTTTAAATTAACAAGCATTGCTTAGCGCATATGAACAAAGTTTTCAGCGCACAGGATAACACATTGCAAGTCTAATCAAAAATTACATCTTTGGGGCACTCATCCGCAATCTTGCGGGCACCCTTCAGGACACTCTTATAGTACATTTCGGGCGTACGATACTCCTTGCCCGCTGGTGGCGCGTCCGTGATAAGCTTCTCAGCATCCAGCCTGCCCCAATGCACCTTTGGGCGGGCAAGGGCACGACGAGCACCTTCAATACAGGCGGAGCGCTTGATGACTTCTACCCAGGGGCACGCTTCGACCAGCCGCCGCACGAGGCCAAAGTAGCTCCCAGGCATGGCCTCTCCAGGCCACAGCCGGATTATGAGGCCCTTCATGGCCTGCTCGGCTACCTTGTGGAGCTCGACCAGCTGCTTCACTGGTCGCTAGGGGCACCGGATGTCCGCCTCGGCGCATCGAGACCGAAGACCTTCTCCGTTGAGCTCCCCTCCTCGGCCCGGTAGAATGCGGCGGCATCGGACACGCTGCCAGGTAGATCTGCAAACGCCCCTGGAGAGTTCCGAATTCGGGTAAGTATCAGGTAATTTACATTCACATGCTTGCTTTGCATGAAAAATGCCTTACCCGCCGCTATTTTCTTCGGCGCCTCAATCTCCTGGAGGGCCTTATGGGCCTCGGCCTTAGTGGCTTTGGCACTTTCAAGAGCCGAGGCAAGCTTGGACTCTCGAGTCTTCGAGTCGCGCTCCAAACTCTCATGCTTTTCCATGAGAGCCTGGAGCTCTTGCCGCACCTCCGCCACCCGCGCCTCCTGCTTCTCTCGCTCGGCTCGTTCCGCGGCCGCATTGCATTCGGCCGCGGACACGGCCTCCTTCAGGGTCGCCACCTCGTTCGTGGCCCCTGCAGTACCCACGTTATCCTTGTTATTTCTATTGCAACCAAAATCCTTTTCTGTAAGGTACAAACATAAAAGTGGTGTTACTCACCTTCTTTTTCCTCGAGCTGCTTCTTGGCAAGGCCGAGCTCTTGCTAGGACCGCTCGAGGTCCTGCTTCAAAGCACCGACCTCTGCAGTCAGTGCGGCAGAGGTCTGCAGCGCAGCCTGCACACCCATATTGACATAATTTTTAGCGCTCCTGCGTATATCTTTTTTAGATCCTCAGTCCGGTTTTTCTTTCCGAACACCGAACCGAGCATCAGGGGCTACTGTCTATGCGGTATCACATTACATATTTTAAACTTCTTACCACAAAACCTGTTAGAAGGCTACTGCAGGCTTCGGTCAGCCCGCTCTTGGCGAGCTGAACCTTCTGAATCATCGCACTCATGATAGTGCGGTGTTCTTCCTTGATGGAAGCGTTGTTAAGCGCCTCCAACAAATTGTCCGGCGCCTCCTGTTGGACGGAGGCTGCCGGCGTCACGGTCTTGCCCTTCTTACGAAGGGGCCGCCTGCCGGACTCCGGAACCACTGCTGGTTCCGACATGGAGTCCGGCGCAAAGTCTGGGAGGTTGCCTTGCGGCACCTCCGGAGCCTCCTCCTGATGGGTCCCCTCCTGGGATCCCACCTCGGCATCGTCAGCATCACGAGGGGTGGAGGCGGTCGGAATGGAATCCACGTCCGACGGAGCCAAGGACCTGCTCGATGAAGCTGGAAGATCATCATCGGCCGGACTACAGGTAGTGTGCGGCATTAGTAGGAAACTATGTGACGCAAAAGAGAAATTATAAACCATTCAGGGATCGGGATACTTACGATCTTGCCGAAGGCCTAGCCCTTGAGGGCCACTCTTCATCGCCAACGTTGGCATTGGCGGAGCTGTCCGGGGAAGGGTCCTTCCCCTCTTGGACCCTTCGGCTTCCCCCGTTGGGGAAGCCTTCCTTTTCCTCTCACCCCCCTCCGGGGGAGAGTCCTCTTTCTCCTCCTTGTCTTCGGGGGAGGAGTCTGCCTCGGAGCCATCGGATGACGAGTCCGATATCACCTGGTGCCGGGAACTTCTTCGAGTTCCCGTGGCCTTCTTCTTGGCCTTCTTCTCCGGCACCACATAAAGTGCCGGGACTAGCAGCCCCGTTAAACGGGCATCCGCTGGGTCTTCGGGAAGTGGAGCCGCACAGTCTACCTGTCCGGACGTCCTCTGCCAGTCCTGTCAAAGGCATTGGGAGTTTTAGATCCCACATAGAATTAAACTATGAAAGAAAATAAGTGTCCCATAGAGGATAACAAAGCTTACCTCGCCGCCGGGCGCGCAGTGCTGAATCGCGATCTTCATCGCGGGCGGGGCTTCTCCGCCCTTGAACAGCACCCCCCAGGCCGCTTCGTACGTTGTGTCGAAGTGCCCGCTGAGGGTCTGATGCTGTGCTAGATCGAACTCCCACAAATTGAAGGCCCGCTGTTGGCAGGGGAGAATCTGGCGGACGAGCATGACCTGAATCACATTGACAAGCCTAACTTCTTGTTCACCAAGGTCTGGAGATAGGACTGGAGTCCTGTCAGCTCCTACGAACTGCCCCATAGCAAGCCCTTCTCTTTCCAGGAGGTGAGCTGCATGGGGATACCAGATCTAAATTTGGGGGCCGCTGCCCATTTAGGGTCACGCGGCTCGGTGATGTAGAACCACCCCGATTGCAAACCCTTGATGGACTCCACGAAGCCCCCCTCGAGCCAGGTGACGTTGGGCATTATGCCCGCCATGGCGCCTCCGCAGTCCGCTTGGACGCCCTTCACAACCTTCGGCTTGACATTGAAGGTCTTGAGCCACAAACCGAAGTGGGGCTGGATGCAGAGGAAGGCCTCACACACGATGATAAACGCCGAGATGTTGAGGATGAAGTTTGGCGCCAGATCGTGGAAGTCCAGGCCGTAGTAGTACATGAGCCCCCGGACGAAGGGATGAAGTGGAAGCCCATCCAGCGGAGGAAGTGGGAAGGAATACGACCCTCTCATGGGGCCTGGGGGTGGGGATGAGCTGCCCCTCGTCGGGTAGTCGGTGCGCGATGTCGCTGGAAAGGTATCCGGCGCCGCGAAGCTTTTTGATGTGCTCCTCCGTAATGGAGGAGGCCAACCACTTGCCTCCCGCTCCGGACATAACTGGAGAAGGTCGAGACGAGATGAGCGAGCTTGGGCGCTGGAGCTCGAGTGCGCGGAGATGGATAAGCAAAGGAGGAAGAAGGCGTAGGTAAAAAGGTGAATCCTTATCCTCTTATATGGGCGGACGAAAACTATGCGTCCCCACCGGCCTGGTAAAACTCGCTTATCTCCCAAGCGCCACCATCAATGGTGCGGTTGGGTTACCCACGTCCGTATTGATGGGAATCCCGGAATAAGGGGAACACGATCTCTGCTTCGACAAGACGTGCCAAGGAAACCGCTCCGCTAAACGCGCTGAGGTGGTATAATAAAAAACGATTCAAGTAAAGGCTTAGTAGTGGTGTGACGTCATACGTCAGCAGATTGAACTTGTGTACATATTATTCTCTCTATGGTGGAATGTGGAATATATTTTGCAGAGCCGGACACTATCCTGGTGTTCACAATCTTCTACGAATTATTCGGAGGAGGAACCCGCCTTGCAATGCCGAACAATATGCGCGCCGGCCTCATCGTCATTGAAGCCTGGTTCAGGGGCTATCATCGTCGGCCGGACTCCAAGACTATGAAGATACAAGATTGAAAACTTCGTCTCGTGTCTGGATGGGACTTTCCTTGGCGTGGAAGGCAAGCTTGGCGATACGGATATGTAGATCTCCTACCATTGTAACCGACTCTGTGTAACCCTAGCCCTCTCCGGTGTCTATATAAACCGGAGGGTTTTAGTCCGTAGGACGAACAACCATTACAACAATCATACAATAGGCTAGCTTCTAGGGTTTAGCCTCCTTGATCTCGTGGTAGATCCTCTCTTGTACTACCCATATCATCAATATCAATCAAGCAGGAGTAGGGTTTTACCTCCATCGAGAGGGCCCGAACCTGGGTAAAAACATCGTGTCCCTTGTCTCCTGTTACCATCCGCCTAGACGCACAGTTCGGGACCCCCTACCCGAGATCCGCCGGTTTTGATACCGACAACACCCAATACAATGGTAAATTGTATAGGTGCACTAGTTCGGCGAAGAGATGGTGATACAAGTGCAATATGGATGGTAGATATAGGTTTTTGTAATCTGAAAATACAAAAACAGCATGGTCACTAATGATAGAAGTAAGCGTAAACGGTATTGCAATGGTAAGAAACAAGGCCTAATGTTCATACTTTCACTAGTGCAAGTTCTCTCAACAATAATAACATAATTGGATCATATAACTATCCCTCGACATGCAACAAAGAGTCACTCCAAAGCCACTAATAACGGAGAACAAACGAAGAGATTATGGTAGGGTATGAAACCACCTCAAAGTTATCCTTTATGTTCTATCTATTCAAGAGTTCGTAGTAAAATAACATAAAGCTATTCTTTCCATTCAATCTATCATAGAGTTAATACTAGAATAACACCTTAAGACACAAATCAACCAAAACCCTAATGTCAACTACATACTCCATTATCACCTCAAGTATCCGTGGGCATGATTATACGATATTCATCACACAATTTCAGATTCATCTATCCAACCAACACAAAGTACCTCAAAGAGTGCCCCAAAGTTTCTACCGAAGAGTCGAGACAAAAATTTGTGCCAACCCCTATGCAAAGGTTCATGGGCAGAACCCGCAAGTTGATCACGTGATATCCCATTGTCACCACAGATACGCATGGCAAGACATATATCAAGTGTTCTCAAATCATTAAAGACTCAATCCGATAAGATAACTTCAAGAGGAAAACTCAATTCATCACAAGAGAGTAGAGGGGGAGAAACATCATAAGATCCAACTATAATAGCAAAGCTCGCGATACATCAAGATCGTGCCATAGAGAGAACACGAGAGAGAGAGAGAGATCAAACACATAGCTACTGGTACATACCCTCAGCCTCGAGGGTGAACTACTCCCTCGTCGTCATGGAGAGCGCGGAGATGATCAAGATGGCCACCGGTGAGGGATCCCCCCTCTGGCAGGGTGCGGGAACGGGCTCCCGAGAGGTTTTTGGTGGCTACAGAGGCTTGCGGCGGCGGAACTCCCGATCTATTGTGTTCTCCGATAGTTTTAGGGTATATGGGAATATATAGGCGAAAGAAGTCAGTCGGGGGAGCCTCGAGGGGCCCACGAGGGTGGAGGGCGCGCTCAGGAGGGTGGGCGCGCCCCCCCTATCTCGTGGCCTCCTTGACGCTTCCCTGGCTTGCATTCCAAGTTCCCGAGATTGCTTCTGTTCCAAAAATAAATTTTCCAAAGGTTTCATTCCGTTTGGACTTCGTTTGATATTCCTTTTCTTCAAAACACTAAAATAGGCAATAAAACAACAATATGGGCTGGGCCTTCGGTTAATAGGTTAGTCCCAAAAGTAATATAAAAGTGTATAATAAAGCCCGTAATCATTCAAAGCAGATAATAAAATAGCATGAATGCTTCATAAATTATAGATACATTGGAGACGTATCAGGCCCATGCAGACATTATTTCAACAGAAAAATTAGCATTCTGCGTTGCGTGACGATGAGCTTATAGCAGGCTAACAATTTTCTCCCTTAAGCTCAGCGCTCACTGTTAATTTCCTCGACACCAAGCCGCTACCGCATCTTAACAAAATGAACATGACCCAGGGCCTTGGTGAGTATATTAGCTAGTTGATCGTTTGTGCCAACATGATCCACCTCGAGCTGCCCTTCTTCTATGCATTGCCGGATGAAATGAAAATTCACAGCAATGTGTTTGCTCCGGTCACGATGAATTGTATTTTTGGCCAATACTATTGCCGACTTGTTGTCCACCGGAAGCTTGAATGTCTTCGGGTCCTCTCCCTTCATTTCTGTGAGCAATCGGCTCAACCTCAGGCCATGACAAGTTGTAGCTTCCACTACCACATACCCCACCTCACAAGAGCTGATTGCCACTACCTTCTGCTTCTGCGATGTACAAGAGATGGGATTCTTTCCAAGAAAGAAGATTTCCCCGGAAGTACTCTTCCTATCACCAATATCCCCTGCATGATCACTGTCACTCTACCCTAGCATATCGTCGCCACCGCGTACATAGTGGCAGCCATAGTTGAGCATGCCTTGCACGTATCTGAGGATTTGCTTGACTGCTGTTCAATGGTTCATGCTTGGCTTCTCCATGAATCTTCTCACAATTCCAACGGTGTGAGCAATATCTAGCTTGTGTGAACCAAGTACCTCAAGCTGCCAATGACACTACGGTAGAGAGAGAGAGAGAGAGAGAGAGAGATGAAAGAGCGTGGAATTATCTTCTTTCTTCAATTTCAGTCGACATTCCATTAGCGTGTGGCAGCGATTGCATCCGCCCATTCCGTTCACATCAAGTATCTTGTCTGCATAGCTTCTCTGACACAGTGTGATTGCGCCCTTGGACTGAACTACCTTGATCCCCAAATAGTAACTTAGGAGGCCGAGGTCGCTCATCTTAAACAGCTGTTGCATCTGCTTCTTGAACAGATCATTGTGGGCTTTATCAGTGCTAGTGATAATCAAGTCAACAACATACACACCCACCAGCAAGTATGAGTGCGCATCTCCACACGGTAAACCGCGTGCTCGAGTGGGCTTTGTTCGAACCCTAGAGCACCCAAGGTCCCGTTGAGTTTTGCATGCCATGCCCTCGGACCCTGTCACAAGCCATAAAGTGCCTTCTCGAGTTTTAGAACTTGATGCTCGTTTCTGGCAGCAATGTACCCCGGTGGCTGTTCCACATACACCTCCTCGGTGAGGTCTCCGTCCAGGAACGCAGATTTCACGTCCATGTGGTGAACCTCCCAACCGGAGTGTGCAGACATGGTGAGGAAGAGGTGTACCGTCTCCATCTACGCAAGAGGTGTGAACAATTCGTCAAAGTCCATGCCCTCATGTTGTGAGCCTTTAGCAACCAGCCGTGCCTTGTGTTCGATGATGTTGCCGTCAGGATCACGCTTCACCTTGAATACCCACTTCAACCCGATGGCCTCGTGTCCCTTAGGAAAATTGGAGAGCTACCATGTGGAGTTCTCTGTGATCGAGTCCATTTCAATGTCCATGGCCCCCTTCCAAGTGGCATCAGCAAGTGAATCATCAACGTTCGGCAGCTCCTCGGTGCTGAGGAGGCAGCGCTGCATCGCCTCGCGCACGGCCTCTTCCTCATTCTCGTCGAGGACACAGGAGAGGCGGCGATAGCGAATGGGCCCAGTGTCCATGGCGTGGTCGTCATCGTGGGTCACTGGTGTGGCCTAGCGGATCTCCGGTCTCGCAGCAGGTGTCGCCAGCTCGGTCTAGGGTGAGCAATGCGCGCTCACCGATGGCGTGAGCTCCGCGGGAAATGTCACCACTGGTGTTGACATGGGGGATGCAGTCGCCGCGCGGTGCAGCCAGTGGCGCGGGCATGGCACTGTCAAGCTCATGCATGCCGTGTGTCGTGGTATAGACCACGGTGATGGTTGCTGAGGCCAGCGTGTTAGTGGCCGTGCCCAGAGCGCACCATGTCCATAGTCTGCCTTCCTCGAAGACTACATCTCAGTCACGGGACCGTACACACGGTAAGCCTTGGAGCCCTCCTCGTAACCGACGAAGACCATCGGCGTCGAGTGATCACTAAATTTGGTGATGCCGAGGACGACCTTCTTGACGTGAACCGTGCACCAGAAGGTGCGCATGTGTTGTATGCTGGGTTTGCGGTTGTGCCACGCCTCACATGGGGTGACACCAACCAAGCTGCGTGTAGGAGCTCACTACAGGACGTAGACAACAGTTTTCACCGCTTCCACCCAGAAATATGCCGGCAGGCTCATACTCTTCATCCTATATCTTGCCGTCTTCATCACAGTCTGATTCCGCCGTTCCACCACCCTGTTCTGTTGAGGCGAGAATGGGGCAGTGGTGTAGTGTTTGACCCCGATCTATTCACAGTATGCCTTGAATCCGCCGGAGTTAAACTCCCCACCGCGATCTGAGTGAAAAGCATGCAGCTTGCACTTGTCGTCCATCTCTGCCAATGCCTTGACCTTTTTGAAGCGATGGAAAGCCTCTCCTTGGTCTTCATGAGCTCTAACCACATGTAGCGAATGCGTTCAGCAACAATCAACAAAAAATACTTGTTACCTCCAGGTGTGGTTGGCTCTATTGGCCCAGAAAGGTCAGTGTGCATGAGCTCCAACCCATCACTACTAGGAAAAGGGCTATAGCTGAGATGGACACTAATGGCGCACCTGTCATGTGGTGCGCCATTAGTATATACTAATGGCGCACCATGTTTTGGTGCGCCATTAGTGTGGAAGACACTAGTCGCGCACCAGGCACATGGTGTGCCACTAGTAACATTTTTTTTCCAAACATACTAATGGCGCATCATGTCTCGGTGCACCATTACTAGTGCTAACTAGTAATGGTGCACCGTCCACACAGTGCGCCACTACTGTTGTTTTTTTTATTCTATTTTTTTGCAAAACTAATAATGGCGCACCAAGGCATAGTGCGCCATTACTAGTTTAAACTAGTAATGGCGCACTGTGCCACGATGCGCCATTAGAATATATACTATTTTTTGGCAAAACTTCTAATGGCGCACCAGCAGCAGGTGCGCCATTAGTAACCAGGGTTACCAATGGCGCATTTGCATATGGTGCGCCATTAGTAACCTGGGACCAACAAGATATTTTGGACAGCCCACCTACCCACTCACTTTCCCCACTTCATTCTCTCCACCTCCTCCTCCAAGCTTGTCTCGGCTGCCTCCTACTCCTCACCTCATTTGCACCATAGATTCATCCAAATTAAGTGGTTAAATTACCTTTTTTGATAGGTAAGTAAGGGGGGAAGCTATCTTTATGTTGTTCTCCCTCTCCAACAACGTGCACATGCACTTTTTGTGGCCTAGCTAGATCTATGTATGTTTGTTGTGTTGCATAAGTTTGTGGTGTTCCATATATGTTTGTGTTTGCAGGTACCGGTATTTGAAATGTGATAGTTGCCAGTATTTTGCCGGAATGTTGATTCATTTCCGTTTCGGCGAGAATTTTGGCACTATGCATTCTTTTTGGTCCTATTTTTAGGGAAAGTCATGCCAAATTTTTTCTTGGTTCTAAAATATCGTTTTGCTCTACCCCTTGACGACCATGGTCCGTACAATGACGAAGGCATTGTGAATAGGTTTTGAGCTCAGCGAAGGCGAGATGCTTCAAAAGAGCGAGACGGAGATAAGATGTCCGTGTCAAAGATGCAAGCTAAAGAGCCTTATTGCGGACCCGGATTCCGGGCAGGTGCGGGACCACCTGCTCTTGCGTGGTTTCATGGATGGCTATCGGTGGCAAGGTGATGAAGATGACTATGAAGTCGTCCATGGGGGCGGGGCAAGAAATGAGGAAGGGCAACAAGACAACCACCGCGGCTCAGGCGGGCGAGAAGACGAAGAATCTCCAGGACATGATGATGATGGTGATGCTGTACATAGTCATCATATAGAAGATGCCAGACATGATGATGAGGAAGATGCCGGGGCAGACGAAGGGCATGATCATGAGGATGAAGATGCCGGTGGAGTAGACGACGATGGACCATCAATGGGCTAGGTGCAAGACACTCATATTCAAGAGTTGCTTCTCAAGCAGACGGATAACGATAGAGCCGCCGCCCGAGAGAAAGCCAAGCTGGATCAACTCGAGATAGACGTGGTTATTCCATTGTATGAAGGATGCAGGCCCGAGGATACCCGCCTGAAAGTAACGCTCATGGCTCTGGAGATGAAGGTAAAACACAAAATGACCGGCGATGCTAGCCCGGCGAGAACATGTCATTCTGGCACGAACGTCTTCCCAAGGGGAACAAGTGCCCGACCAGTTTCAAGGAGGCGAAGAAAATCGTGTGTCCTCTGGATTTACCGCACGTGAAATACCATGTGTGCTTGAACAATTACATCATTTATCGGGACGAGCACGCAGAGTCTACCATATGTACGGTGTGCGGCACCACTCGATACAAGAAGAGGAAGAAAGCTCCTCGAAAAGTGGTGTGGTACTTTCCGACCACTCCTCGTCTATAGCGGTATTTCACGGACCCTAAGGTAGCAAAGCTCCTGCATTGGCACGCGGATAGAGAGGAGAAGAAGCGAGAAGATGACGCAAATGATCTGGAGATAAATAAAAAAGACAAGATGCTGAGTCACCCAAAAGATGCGAGCCAGTGGCAAGCGTTAAACTTCGAACACCCAGAATTTGGGAAGGATCCAAGGAACATCGTGCTGGGTGCGAGCACCGATGGATTAAATTCATTTGGCAAGCAGAGAAGCACACATAGCACCTGGCCTATGTTTGTGTGGATGTACAACCTTCCCCCCTGGTTGTGCATGAACAGGAAGTACATTCACATGAGTATGCTAATTGAAGGGCAGAAACAACCAGGGAACGACATCAATATGTATCTGGGGCTGCTGAAAGAGGAGCTAGACACGCTGTGGAAAATGCCAGCCAATACGTGGGACACCGCAGAGAAAGAATATTTCCCTATGAGAGCCGCACTGCTCATGACGGTGCATGACTATCTCAGTTACGCATATCTCGCGGGGCAGGTGGTCAACGGATTTTCTGGATGCGTCAGGTGCATGGATGACACAACGTATCACCAGCTAGATAGAGATCCCGGGTCTTTGAAAACCGTGTTCATGGGACATCGAAGGTGGCTTCGCGACGATGACCCGTGGAGGAAACGCAAGGATCTATTCGATGGTGAAACCGAACCATGAAGACGCCCGCGTACGAGGAGCGGCGAGGAAATAGACCAGCTGTTGAAAAATTGGAAAGATTGCCCATTGCCGGGAAAGAAGCAAAAGGCGCTTGAGCCGGGAAAGAAGCGAAAGGCGCCAGAGCCACTGCTGAAGGTATGGAAAACGAGGTCTGTTTTCTGGGACTTGCCGTACTGAAAGATCCACTGTCTGCCTCACAGCCTTGATGTCATGCATATCATGAAGAACGTGCGCGAGAGTCTTCTTGGTACCCTGCTCAACATGCCAGAGAGGACCAAAGATGGGCCGAAAGCAAGGGCAGACTTGAAATCAATGGGCATCATGGAGGAGCTTCACACTAATGATGATGATGATGATGATGATGATGATGAGGCGAAGCAGGACACGGAAAGTCGTCGCAAAGGCAAAAAGGCCAAGAAGACCGGAAATGACTACCCTCCCGCGTGCTTCACTCTAAGTCGAGGAGATCGAGCAGTTTTCAGCTGCCTCGAGAGTAAAACTTCCTTACGATTCTGGCGGGAAGATAAGCGAAACCTAGACCTAGCGAATAAGAAGTTCAGCCGGATGAAGTCTCACGACTGTCACGTGCTGATGACGCAGATACTTCCAGTTGCAATCCGTGGGATCATGGACGCACACGCCCGTGAAACGCTATTTGGCCTATGCAACTTTTTGACGTCATCTCTCGGAAGTCAGTTGGCGTGAGGCAACTCAGAAGGCTATAGGAAGAGATCGTGGTGATACTATGCGAGCTTGAGATGTACATCCCGCCCGCATTCTTCAACATTATGGTGCATCTGCTGGTCCATATCGTGGAGGATATCATCCAACTCGGGCCGACGTTCCTGCACAGCATGATGCCATTCGAAAGGATGAATGGTGTCATCAAAGGATACGTTTGCAACATGTCACGTCCAGAGGGAAGCATAGCCAGGGGCTTTCTGACCGAAGAGTGCATCTCCTACTACACGAATTATCTAGGCATCGAAGACCCCGTTGGTCTGCCCGTCAACAGGCACCTCTGCAGGCTCGCTGGATGGGGTCACCGTGAGGGTCGCCGCGAAATGCATGTTGACTTCGAGGGTCGACTCGCAGACTTTGAAAGAGCAAACCTAGGCGTGCTACAACACATAGACGTGGTCGATCCTTGGGTGGTAGAGCACAAAACCTTTATTGAGAATACGTACAATGACCGAGGCCAACAGAGGACGGACGGAGATATAATCAAAGAGCACAACTCATGTTTCACGCGTTGGTTCAAGCAGAAGCTTCTGTCGTACCCTTTACATGAGGATCCTTCTGCGGAAGAACAACTCATATTCGCCTTGTCACGTGGCGCCGAGCACAACTCGATGACCTATGAGGCGCGATATCATGACTACACATTCTACACGAGGACAAGGACATGAAGAGCGATGGTTATTAGAACTCCGGGGCAACAATGGAATCCTACACCGGTAATGACAAGGACAGATACTATGGAAGGATCGAGGACATCTGGGAGCTGAGCTACGCTAGAGAGAAGGTCCCGATGTTCCGTGTCAGATGGGCCAAGAGCGTCCTTAAAGAAGACCGGTATTTCACCACCATGGTTATACCGAAGCCAAATCAAGATCAAGGGCGCAAAGCGTCACCGCGAAAAATGAGCCATGGGTACTGGCTTCCCAAGTGGACAAATGCTTCTTCATTACCGACCCGTCAAAGCCCAGTCGTGTTCTCGTGAGGAGAGGCAAAAGGAAGACCTTCGGAATGGATGGAGTAGCCAATGAGCAAGACTTCGACAAGTACGGCGACCCAAAGATCGAACATGACGACGACGGTGAAGTAGCAGCATACACCACAAGAAGAAGCAGGACCACCCTACCTAAAGGACGTCTGTTCCACAGAAGAACTCCATTTGCAAAAAAGAAGGGCAAGAGGATTGTGAACAGATAGCTAGCTAGCTAAGATCGATTGTATTTAAATTGTAGCCTTCATATTTCTCGATTGTATTTCATGGGCACTTTAATTTTGAACTCATGAATATTTTCTAAATTTCATGGACACTCGATCTCGATCCCGCTCCATCTCGATCGGTATCCCACCTCGCCAGATCCGGTCCCCCCTCGCCGCCGAGCACCCTCCGCACCCTCTCCACCGGCTGCCTTGCCGACCCCCCCCGCACCTCCCGCTCCACTGGCCGCCTCCTTGATCGGCCCCCACACCTCCCGCTCCTGCCCCCCGCCCCACCACCGCACCTCCCGGCCCGCTCCACCGTCACAAATGAATGCAGCTATAATTGAAAAAAAACAAATTTATTAAATTTTCAAATAAGAAATTTGATGATATTTTCAAATAATAAATTTGATGATATTTTTTCATATTCATAAATATTTTCAAGTAACAAATTTGATGATATTTTTAAAAAATTATTACTGTTTTTATAAAAAATATTACTATTTCATATTGATCATATTCATTTTCTTAAAAATTATTAGATTCAACAAAAAATAAAAAATTACTTATGGCGCACCTATGGCTGGTGCGCCATTGCTATATATAAAAAAACATTCTAATGGCGCACCTGATGGGGGTGCGTCATTGCTATCTAGAAAAACATTCTAATGGCGCACCGCTGTGGGGTGCGCCATCAGAAAGCTTCCCCCCATCCTTACACTTCGTCCCTCCCTCGTCCGTCCCTCTCACCAAACACTTCGTCCCTCTCCCTCCACCGCGCCGCTCCCTCCCTCGTCCCTCCCTCCACCGCGCAGCCGCCGCCACTACCCCGACTCATTGCGCCGCAGCCACCCACGTGCCCCTGCCGCCTCCCTCTCCCCTTCCTCCCCATCAAGCGCCGCCTCCCCCTGAGCCCCGCCTCCCCCGCGAGCACTGGATATTTGGAGCCTCGGAGCCGCCAGAGACTTGGAGCCTCGGAGCCGCCCGTCCACCTGGAGAGGAGGCCCCACATCCACCAGGAGAGGAGGCCCACGACCTCCACGCCGTCTATCCCCGCCCCCCCCCAAGCTCGCCGTCTCCGCCCTCCGTCGTCTCCGCTCTGGCCACCACCTCATCGTGGTCAGGTAACCCTCCTCCCTCTGCCTCTCTTCTCCTCTCTTCCTCCCGGCCATGCCTTCTTCTTCTCTCTTTTGGAATGGATTGAATGGATCAAAGACTAGACAGAGGTGGGTGGGAATGTATCAAGTAAGTCCCATCCATGCATCCATCCATTTGATGATGTAGTAGTAGTAGTAGTAAAGTTGGAGGAGGGATGCATTTTGAGAGGGATGTAGTAGTAGTAAAGTTGGAGGAGGTTAGTAGATGCTGGAGTAAAATTAATTTACCAAGAATGAAGGAAAGAAAGAAAGAGGGAGGTGCTACTCTTGTAGTGGTACGACATGTCTTTCTGTTGACCAAGAGGTGTTTGTGAAGGTTGATTCGGTTTCCCAGCCAGTCACCTTAATATATATGCTGCACATGCCTTGACTTGTGAATGCTGCCCCTTCCAAAATCTAACCACAAGGGAAACATCAATTCAGTCTCACTCTTTCGCTTTCCCCCTTTGGAATTTAGATGTCAGAGTCTTGTTTGATATCTGGAACCTAGTGTTATCCAGCTTCAGAAATTCCTGCCCAATTTAATGCATGAGAAAAATCTGCTACTGCTGATAGAAACCCCTGAATGATACTATTATTCATTTATGATAGTTTGTAAGATACAGAAATAGATAAATTTAAGTTTGTAATGGCTAACATCCAGACATGTGAATCTGTTCTTGATACTCCTTTTCCCTTTTCTTAGAATCATCATATACAAATTAGAACCTTTCTAACATCTGCATATTTCAGGTTTTTGAGGAGGTAAAGGAAGTGAATTTCAGACAGTGCAGCAGCAGCAACACATCCAAGGTGAGAAATATGTTCCTATTTATCTTTTTTTGCTCAAGTTCTTCAGTACATCATATAATATAGAGCTTATATATACTGATGATGAGTCTTGTTGAAACCTTACATATGTTGGTTCCTGCTTATTTGCTCCAATGGCACGAACTTGAGTTGCTAGCATAAAAAGTGTTGCAGGCGACAGACGGTGAGGAGCTACTGTCAAAAACTTGAGCTACTATCAAAAAATTCAGTTAGGTATAGTTAGCATCATGTAAGAAAATGGCCATAATGTGCCCTGATAATGATGTATTTTGTCATAAAAATATATAGTAGTTTACTTCCATGAGTTGTTTTATTGACATGGCACATTTGCAATGGAGTTTTATATATCTTTAGCCTTTGTTCATTAACAGACAAGTCGGTTTTGCTCTTTGTTATACTGTATTCATTATTCTGCTGCTGCTGTACTTGTGATGATGTTGTACTTGTGATGATGCTACTTGTGATCTTCTGAAATGACCCATTGGCGACTTCATTACGCGGGGATAATGATTTTGCAGGTACCCCGAGAGGCCCTTGAGTTTGCCGGAATGTTGATTAACTTCCGTTCCGGCAAATTCGGGTACTCCATATGTCCTATTTTCAGCGAAGGTCATGCTGACATTTTCCTTGAATTTTAGCATGACTTTGCTAAAAATCGGACATATGGGGTACTTGCTACTAATGCATGGGTCGGGGTATCTTAGTACTTCGTTTAGTAGGATCAACTGCCCCTTTATTCTTGCTGCATTAAACCATAGGTGGCAATAGAGCCAAGTGATTAGGCCCAACTTAGAATTTTCCATGGCATCGATAAACCCTAGATGATAAACCCAACATAGGTGGCAACAGAGCCAAGTGATGAGTGCCAAGTGATTAGGCCCAACCTAGGGTGCCTCAGCATCGATAAACCCTAAATGATGAAAACTTAACTTAGCATTTAGGGTGCCTCGGCGTCGACAAACCCTAAATGATGAAACCTTGGCTTCTATAGGGTGCCTCAGTGTCGATGAGAACCTAAATGATGTACACTTAGGCTTTTAGGGTGCCTCGGCGTCGACAAACCCTAAATGATAAAAGCTTAGCTTTTAGGATGCCTCGGTGTCGACAAACCATAAATGATGAGACCATGATCTTGTTCCTTGACAATAACCAACTTTTTGACCAAACTTTTTTCCTATTTAGGCGAAACTTGGCCTAGCGATGAGGCCGGCGGTTGGTGGCAAGCAATTCAGGAGCTGTCCCGGAGTTGGAGGAAGAACTCACACGCTATGAGGGCGCCGCGGAAGACAGCGATCGACTACACAACCCCTAGTGGCGTCGGGATGACACCAGCGATGGTGCCTCCGAGGCGCCACCATTGATGGTGCCGCCGAGATGATACCACCCGATGATGGCGGCGCATGCACGGATGGCAGCCAACCCGAAGAAGCAGCGGAAGGACCGGCGCCCAACGCGCTCCGCACCGTCAAGGAGGAATTTACTCAAGTGGACTCGACGGAATCCGAAGCCAAGCGTATAGACAAAATTTTCGGTTCATCTCGGGTGCATTTTCCCGAGCACCGTCTCGATCAACACCGAGAACCTTAGGCATAAGGACCGAGGGAATTTGCGCAACCTCCTCTTCACGAAGCTGCACGAACGATACAAGTTCCCCGCTGAATTTGAAAACACATGCCTCTCAGGGAATAAAGTGAACAGTGTCGCCCTCACGAGGATGAGCACGGCCCTGTCTACTTGGAGAAGCGCGGTGAAGAGAATGATTGAGAAAGGTGATAGTTATGAGAAGATCAAGGCGAAAAATCCTTCGATCGGCGAAGATGACTACAAGGAGTTCAAGATCAAGTGCGAGAGCAGTGCAACCTCCGAATCAAGTTAGTGGGGGAAAGAAATGCGGGAGTGGAACTTAGGGGAACACAAACTCGGTCCCGGCGGTTACAAAGTGGCGAAGCCTATATGGGACAAGGAGGACGCGGAGCGTGCCGAGCAAGGCCTACCACCCCGCTTCGAGAAATACAGCACTGACAAGCGGACCAGGAACTATGTCAGGGCCCAGTATAAGGAGGACCCGATAACAAAGGAGCTTACCACGGATCCGAAGACCAGGGCACTTGAGCTTGTTCTGGCGAAGAAGACTGAAAGCAGTAGCGCGAGGTCGTCTTAGAGCACCCATGCTTGGGACAGCACTCTAAATAGGGCGTTGAACATAATGAAAAACAAGGATAAGCTCAGTAAGCCGTCGTCAGCTGGTCGTGTGGCCGGCAAAGGCTTGTCCACAAAATGGTCGTCATACTATACCGCTGGTGGGCGAAAGGAGAAAAAGACCAGCTCGGAAAGCCAGTCGCGCGAGGTTCAAGAACTCAAGGCACAAGTGGTGCGGATCCCGGAGATTATCCAAGAGCAAGTGCAACAACAACTGGGATCGACACTCACCGGCATTATGCCTACCTTGATTCATGGGCTGACGACGTGGATTGCGGGTGGCCAACAGGGGCCGCCCCCGATTCCCAGCTTCATGGCCTGCAACTCGCACAACACGCAGGCGGCGCCATTGGTGTCTTCGGCGGCGCCATTGGTGTCTCAGGCGGCGGCGGTATTGGTGTCTCCGACGCCGGCACGGCCGACATTGGAGCTTAATGCACCCGGGTGGACGCCGGCCGGCACCTCGGCAGCAAGCGGCCCCTCCGTCAGTTGCACACCCGCCGTTGGCGGTGCCTCGACATTAGCCGAGCTTCATGCCATCATCACGGTAACTAATTAAGCCTCTCGGCCGAGGACTTCATCTCCTTTTGCCTTTATTGGGCATCACGGCGACCTACATGTTTTGCAGAGGTGCGTCGGCGTTCCGTGCACTCTCCGCGCCGTGAGCAGCGAGTTGGTCGATGTCGCCAAGGTCAAAATCGTTCAACCAGGCAACCTCGTGTTCCATGGTAAACCGATGCCACCCACCATGTATAGGGTTCAACTGGTTCGGGTGCTGCCATGCTGTGATGAGTTGTTACCTCCGATTCGACCACCGGGGCAGCGAAGATGATCGATGACCTCGGCGCTGCATAAGCTGGCCCTGCTTTGGCCAAGAGCAGATTCGTTTGGGGCGGGGACACCACCCCAAAGACAACACCGCCAATCGTGCCGGCGCCAAGCCATGGCAAGACCGCTGCAACGCTACCGGACATGCCGGACATCCCTATGGCACAGGATCCGAACATGCATATGGCACAGGATCTGAACAACGATGACAACGATGACGGCCGTACATTTAGCAACATCGATAAGTACTTTGCCAAACATGGGTACGATGACGAATTTGGCGGGCCTCTTTCTCAAGAACCCAACCCTACAAAAGACGACCGCGGTCTAGTTGGTATGGCAGAGAAACCCAATTGCAACAGGTGTCGTCGGCGTTCGAGTTCTCGAGGCGCCTCCGGTAGCAACTTCACGAGCCTCGAGATAGCCGAGGAGCCAAATATTATCAGCCCAACACACTCAAGAAGGGTCGTGAGCAAAACTCGGTCCCATTACAGCGAAGAAGAAGGGCGGAAAGAAAAGAGTAACAAGGGTGCGAGCAGCCGGCACCGAAATGCGATCCGTGCTCGAGGATGGGCCACCTTCACCTAAGGATATCTCGAGGAGGTGCATGTGGCGGGTAGGGCGATGCTACCGACAAATATGCTCAATCTGCAACCGATTGCTATCACGAGTCTGCATGATGATGTTCTTTCTTTGGAGAAGCGGTGTCTCGAGAGAGAATGATGTAGCATACCGGTTTTGTGGCCAATGTGCGGAGGGCAAGGGCTTTGTGGATGGCCCCATCGAGTACGATAGATCCTGCGGTTTGATGACATCTTTGCTATGTTTAACCTTCATCCGCTGCACTACACCTTCGTTCGGCTCTTTTCGCTGAGTATGGAGATGCAGATCATTAGAGACAAGACCCCGGACATCGTGATAGTCGACCCCTTCTACATGCGTGCTAAGAACTTGTGCAGCGCTGGGGACCGGCATGTCGCGAGTTCTTACCTCGAAGGCGTCATTCTGGTAAACTCAGATAAGGATAACTTCCTCCTGCCTTACTTTCCCGAGTAGGTCATCCCCTAACCGCCCCGTAACATATGATTTCTTAGATTTCGATCGTTCTTTTTTTTTCTAACATTCCGTGTTCTATGCAGTGACACACATTGCACACTCATCCTCTTAAGCCCGAAATATTCCATGGCCACGAATTTCGACCCGGACCGTGACTCCAAGATAGACTACACAAATATCAAGAAAGTTCTTGATGATGTTCTCCCAGCTACGCAAAAGCTGAGAGCACCTTTGAAAGCCAGTTAAGTAGGCGATGCAGTAGCGCCGCACGTGTTTGCCAACAATACAAAGTTCTCCTGCGTCAAGCAGCCGCTTGGCGGTCGGAAGGATTCCTACGCCCTCCATCACATGCGAGCGTCATCTGAGACCATCATCACCTTACGCTGCAGATAATCTCAAAGGTTGGGCCGCGAGCTTGTCGGCAATCCAGGACGCGGACATCAGACAAGAATTCTTTCTCATCAAGTCGGAGTTTGCGGAAATTATCCATCAAGATGTCCTTCGTACCTCGAGGCAGTTCTACCTCAGATATCAACCGTCCAACCGTGAGATAGACACAACGCTACAAATGCAGGCTGACAACACCCGCGATTTCATGACCATCACGACAGACGGCGGCTTCATCCATGCTCCGGTCCCCCATGAGTCGAGTCGAAAGTAGTGATGCTATGTGTAGTTCTAAAACATTGATTTGCTCATGTTGTAATTAAACTTTAATGAACTTGTATGTCTCTTTGGTTTGGACAGTCGTTCAACTTAGATGTAATCGATGATATTTATTAGTTGGACCATGAATCGTGCTATTAATGTCTTGTTTTTTCTCTTCTGATCCTTTTGTTGCATACTTATATATTGCATATGTATTGTCTATTGTTTGGCTTGTGCATAGAGATGCCGTCGTATGTCGTGTACAAGGGTAAGGTTTCTGGTGTCTACGACGACTGGGAGGAGTGTCAGAGACAGGTTCACCATTAAAGCGGTAACAGTTACAAAGGGTACACCACTAGGGCGGAGGTGGAATCTAGATACGCCCGCTATCTAGCGGGAGAGAGGAGGGAGCGTTGGAGGAACGGGATGAAGACCAGTTTCATCGTGATGATGCTCACCGTGATGACCGCAGCTCTCTTCTATCTGATGGTAGTTTAGATGATCGATATCGACTTATAATGCGAAGACAGACTCGCTACTCGCGGTCTCGAGACTTGTAATGTTCTATCTTTGTTCGGTCATTTGAATTCGGAGACTAATATGATGATTTGTATTCGGAGACTAATCTTCTATTGTATTCGATAAATCTGCTGTTGCTGTGTGGTGTTGTCTAAATTCTGTCCAATAATATATTTTGTAACCTGTGAAAATATCAGAAAAGAAAAATTAATAATCCCTAATATTCATACTAGTGGAGCACCACACAAGACACTAATGGCGCACTGAGATAATCACACTAATGGCGCATCACCCACTGGTGCACCATTAGTATGCCGCCATGGTAAGCCTGGGAGAATTCTAATGGCACTATGGGCATACTAATGGCGCTCATTGTGCGCCATTAGAACACCGAATACTAAAGGCGCACCAGTGGTGCGCCATTAAGTAATTCTAATGGCGTGATGCTAGTGGCGCGCATGAAATCGCCATTAGAAGGCAAAACTGGTGCGCCACTATTTGCATACCTTTTCTAGTAGTGCATACCTGCTTTCGATACGTTGTGGCTCGAGAGCGATGCACGGTGCTTCTTTCCCAATGCTCACCGCCGCGGTATTCCTCAACCCGATCGATGGCGGGCATGCCACACCGAGATGCGCCGTGGACATGGTCGGAGCATGTGGAAATCTTGGTGTCCCATGTTATCGTGCCACCGCCATGTTGCCTCATCGCCCTAGGCCATCGGATAGTAGGGGTGTCGATGGTGAGTTGCCCGTTTACGACAAGCTGCACAACCTCTTGGCGCGGAAATGATCTGCCGTGCGGGTTGCGAATGGCATGATCCCACACTCGATGGTGACGAGGAGCGCCCTCATCAGCTTCCCCGGAGATGATGTTGCCATGAGCTCGGGATGGAAGAAGACACTGCGAGTGCTCGCTGATCTCCACTCTGTCAACGGAAAACTACGGAGCCTTGCCCTTGGATGGCAACAACCGACCCATCACCAAATTTGACGGGGTCGTGCACACGTCATCGAGCATAGAGAACATAGCCTGTCTCCGGTGATGTGCATCGTGTCCGGGCGTCGCTGTGTGGCCACGAGCACCTATGGGGCAGGGGCCCCCTTCTGAGTCGGCAAGGGAGGCGGAGGCGTCTGTGAGCGGTCGAGGTCGGCGGCAGCCTTGAAGGCAGGCAATTTTACCCAACCGGGCTCTCCGGAGAGAAAACCCCTACTGCTGCCTTGTGTTTGTATTTGATCTTGCTCGAGTCTGCGGCGTATGGTGGTGTTCGCGTGCGTCGAATGGCGAACCCCTTCTCGTGCGCATGGACCTCCTTTTATAGTCGAAGCGCGTAATGAGGTGGCAGCGTGGGAAGAGAATGAAAGGTAAAAATGCAGGTTGGTACAATAGTGACCAGCGGTGCCCCTACCTAACTCTATGCGGCGGGGACAAGGGCATTAATGCGGTCCGATTACGCTAGCGGTCTTGAAAGCGACCGTTAGGTGAGCCACGGTTGCCCGCGATGGCGTCTCTGTCGCTCCGCTTGCCACCTCGCTCCGCATGTGCCACGCGCCTGCGCCACGTGCTCTGGGACAGCCCGAGGCGACACATAGGTTGGATGTGCTGGGGCGCTGGGGTGGCAGCTTTGCGCGGCAAGTGCCTTGCCGTGGCCCTCTCTTCTTTGTGCCCGGCAAGCTTGCGTTCTTGGGGCCTTGCGAGGGGCGTCTTGACGTCGCGGCAAGTTCCTCTGGAGAGCATTGGAAGCCTTCCGGCAAGCTCCTCTTGCTTAGGGCCTTTGTCTACTCATCTGATATTTTGTTCTTGAATGGC